>OZ025244.1:66510485-66675485 GCA_964019155.1 Osedax fenrisi
TCAGCACTATTTACATTTACACGAATCACATTTACAATAAAATAACTTTAATAATATATTCAATAGTATATATATATATATATATATATATATACACAATTATAGTTCTAATTATATACAAAATTGAAATTTTAAAATAAGTTATTGTCATTATATAATTTACTTATATTTTTTTATTTATTGTTATTCTTGTAATGCTGTTATCAAGTTATTGAGTGGGAAAATACCTAGTCAAGATTTGGTTTTGTATTTTCCTGAGTTTTTACACTCTATAGAGTGTAAATATATATATATATATATATATATATATATATGTATGAATTAATTCAGTTTATAATTATCGTTTAAGGAGGATCAGTGAAAGCGATCATATTTATTGATTAGAAACCTCCTGAAAGTATTTTCTAATTCATATCATCATTTCCATTATAATAAAATAATAAAATAATAATAATTATAAAATAATAATAGAGTCATTGTATTATAAAAAAACAATGAAATAATTAAATAAAAGGTTAATTACATACAAAAATGATAGAAATTAAAAAATTAGAAACCAAGGTAAAATATAAAATTACGATAATAAGTGAGATATAAATAATAGTTATATTCCATCTAGTGATATTCTATATTCCCGTATAATATTTACTATTTCGTTTGTTTTAGAATCTCTAGGTAACCTTTCTTCATTTTTGTGGTCTTCTCCAGCTATAAGTACCTCAAAACTATATAGTCAGGTTCATAGACATGTGTTAACTAATAATTAGAATAGCTAGTGTACTTCCTCTATGTAGTATACGTGTACTATTATAATGTATTCTTGAGAGATATTCAACGATATATTACTAACGTAAATACAACATAGGGGAGGAACAGGAGTAGCGGCCGAAAATTGATATGCCTTAGAATACTTCTAATATATCGATAAATACTGAATTTTAATATCTTATTTTTTTGAATTAGCTAGAAATCATATAGTTCTAGAATACTGTGATTTCACTTTTATATATAACGTATATTATTGAATAATATTAACGATTACTTAGTCATTAAAAAAAACACTAAAATAAGGTATACAGGAGTAGTGGCCGCTAGTACCAGCAAATGCAATAGGTGTCTCGTAATGTATTCGATTTTAAATTATTTAATTTGTATTTACATTTTTTAAGATTATTAATTATATTTGTGATGCATACGCACCTTAATCACTATATATAATATATAATATAATATATATGTAACATATATGTTTCATTTATATATTACAAATATTCAGATATATATATATATATATATATATATATATATATATATATATATATATATATATATATATATATATGTAACATATATGTTTCATTGATAGATTACAAATATTCAGATATATATAATGTATCATATTATTAATATTAAGTGGTGCATACGCAATTTTATAGAGAATTTCATAAACATTGTTTTAAAAAAAAATAATTATGGAATTTGAATATGTAAATGAGTTCTATATTACTCAATTTTCATTGGATATAAGGCGGCCACTACTGTCGAATTTTTTCGGCCACTACTATTGATTACATATGGTCTATTATATGTATCATAAATTACTACCATTACATGTATATGAATGTATAAATACATATTATGATAGATAAGCAATTATATTTTATAAATATGCAACAACAAATAAATATTTAATAAATATTCATTGTATAAAAGTGCTTTTCCAAATCATGTTTTTGTTAAAATTTGACAACAAATTATTATGTAATAAATTAGAGTAATGAATTAATTATTAATAAAAAAAATTTACTCTATATTATAGACATTTTGATTATCTAAATATTGTATATAGAACTTTTTATCATATCTAGCACCATTTAATCGTTAATTAAAACGGCCACTACTCCTGCATCGGCCGCTACCCCTTCTCCTCCTGCTATCTTACATCTCTTAAATATACCGTATATCTCTAACCTAATTCTCAACTTTCCATATCCTCTTTATACAACTCATTATTTATTATATTAACATATTATTTTGTTAGAGTAGTACAATTATACAGTTTGTAGGTGACAACATATTCATGTTTATTATCATAATTACAAGAATACACACAAATGCATATATAAATATATATATATATATATATATATATATATATATATATATATATATATATATATGTGTGTGTATGTGTGTTTATATTTAATTTAAAATTATTAAACTTAATATATATATATATATATATATATATATATATATATATATATATATATATATATATATATATAGTAAGTATATGTTTAAACTTTATAGGTATATTAAGTCCTTAACTAATAATATAATTATCATTATCATTAAAGCTCTAGTTGTAGTAGGCATTGAGTACAGCTCCTCGATGTATTGAATATATAGTATATAGTATCTCAGTAACTAATAACCTATATCATGTAACCATGTAATAATATAGTATACACCGAACAAATAAATATATTACATATAAATGGATACATATAACATCACATTATTTACGTTATCGAACGATAATCGTTCTATCTGTATCTTATATAATTCCTTATTATCACTCACTCGTCATATTTCACCTTATTATAATGTGTTGGGATGCTCTATACGATACTATCTGTATAATTTTAATAATACATTCATAACCCTACATATTTATCGATTGATGTTAAATATGTTGCTTATTTAGCTAGAACTCTTTGGAAATCACTATGTCTATAATTCAATTCTATAATATAGTTTTCATATTATATTTGAACAATGTCACAGATACATATCGTTCCAATAATTACTCCGTAAATGACTATAACCATAAGTATGTTTTATTTTAATTGTATAATTATTAATATTTACTTATTGTTTAGAGGACCTGGTAAACAGATGCTTTCGAAATAAATATATTATTATAATTAATACAAATAATATATAAATAATATATAAAACTCAGAAAATGTGATGTAATTTATGTAAAATGATATATGAAACGAAACACATAAATAACTATAAGTTCAATACATAAGGTTGCATAAATAATCAGGATAAAATATATAAAGTGGCATGGCATATTATTCAAGTATTGCACACTTGCATACTATATTTGTATTTGTATAGTTTATATTATCATTAATTAATATTGTTTACATATAAATATATCATTCTTTCATTAAATATATTTGAATAACATTTTTTATTAATAATATTTTATAACACAGTTAATTCTGTTCTATTTTGTAAACTAAATTTGTATATTTGTAGCTCCGTATATCCTATAACTGATAGATCAACTATAAGAAACTTTCAAAACATATTTATTTTAAGATACTATTCAGATATAATAATAACCTACTATATAATACCTGATTACATATAATGTTAGCATAATACATATTACATATATCATAATTTGTATGGATATTTTGTATTATTTCATAAATTAATAATACATAGGTCTCTTTCAAATGGTCTTATATACTTCTCTAACTCCTTATAATACAATTTAAATATATTATACATGAACATATAATTATAATATACAAGATAAATCAACAATATTTATTATGTAATGCATTTCTAAATGTATCATACATTTAAAAACTCAATGTATATATACTATATATTCACCTATATATCCTACCTATATTTTCTATATATAGTAGTAAATAACTATCTAAATAAATGATTTCTTTCACCTGTCCATAATTATTGTATGAGCTATGAACTATACAATTGTACATAATACAAAATTTATCATCAGCATTTTAATCATATTTTAGATTAACAAAAGAAAGGAATATAGACAAACTACAATTAAAGAATTAAATATTGTAGTACCTTTTGTTAGTACAAATTATATATAATACCTACATATATAACATATTTAATTTATTGGTATATTATATAAACTATTATAATAGGACCAGATGTATATTTATAAGTTATTTTTAATTATTAAAATTGTTTATATATATATATATAAATATTAAATTATTACCTAATATTGATATTTTATCTATTTCGAAATGTATTAGACATTTATTTATAACATATTTATATTAACTCTAAAATAATTTAAATTAATATATACTTATTTATAATAATGCTAATTATTATTATTTGTATTATTATTATCATATTTTATTTGATATTATTGTTATTACATTAAACAATATTATTACAAATATGTTGTTCCTTATACATAAGCATTTACAAGTAAGACTCGAATCCTACATCTATTGTTGACATCTAGATACACACAATAACATATCGATAACGATATCTCGCAAGCGCTCTATATACATCGATGTATTAGTCGTGAATTTATTATCTATAGTTTTTATTTTATTTTATTCATTTAATTATATTTCTTGTCGTTATGTCTCTGTATCAATTATTTAAATTAAATATTTATATAGATATTTATATATATATATATATATATTTGGACTTTAAACATTCTCGTATACGTAGAATGGTTAACATATATCCTGAAGTTGATCTCTATGAACGGGAAACATGTTGATGTTTCCTATAGGATATATCTATAGAATTCTATAGAATATATTCATGGCCTTATCCTACATAATAAGATAAGATTATATTTCATATCTACAAATGTAGTACGTGTAATTCCCAGATAGTTCTTTAAATATAGAAAATTTAGAAATATAGTAAGAATACATCATTCAATCCATATATTCTTGTTCAAGTTAACTATTGAAATAGTTATGTAAGATTTCCATCAATTCCTCAAGGTTCTATACTTATTGTGGTATATCATCTAAGCCAGCAGTTTTTTTCGTTGTGTATTCTTTGGTTTCTTTCGTTAATTATACTAGAATAAAAGTCATTTTTGATAAATAGTACTTTATGTATAATTTATATACCATTATTATTTATAATAATGGCAATATTATAAAAATTCAGCGTCATGCAGAAAGAATACTCTACAAACTTGATCGTCGAACAATGGTTTCCATTTTATCTCTGATGCATTCGCTTGAATTATTAAAGTTCCGTCTAGTTTGTAAGTTTACTCTCCTTTGTATAACACATCGAGCCATTTAGCAAGCCAGCTCTGAATATCTCGCTAATGTTATTATTTACGCACGGACATTGTCGGACACCGTCGGGTTGGATCAACTATTATGCTCCATCAACCGATCACTATAGTGGTATACGACACTGTTAGAAATAAATGGTATAACATTGATTACAAAATGGTATAACCCCGTGGCGCCCTGGTATACCATTTACGGTATAACTAATTAAAAAAGTTATACCATATTTTATAAAAAGTTATACCATATTTGATATAAAGTTATACCATAGTTTATACCATATATTATATAAAGTTATACCATATTTTATAAAAAGTTATACCATATTTGATATAAAGTTATACCATAATTTATACCATATATTATATAAAGTTATACCATATTTTATAAAAAGTTATACCATATTTGATATAAAGTTATACCATAATTTATTAAAATTTATACCATATATTATATAAAGTTATACCATAATTTATAAAAAGTTATACCATATTTGATATGAAGTTATACCATAATTTATTAAAAGTTATACTATATTTTATTTAAAGTTATACCATAATTTATTAAAATGTATATTATATAAAGTTATATCATAATTTATTAAAAGTTATACTATATTTTATTTAAATGTATATCAGTGTTTATAATAACTTACTATTCTATATTATTAATTTATATATGGAATCGACATTTATAATGATAATTTAGTTTCTAAAAACCACATATTTTGGTGTAACAATATTGTTTATTAACATATACATTTTTAAATAAATAACGTGATACAAAATTACATAAACAATTAATGTTTGTAGGACATGTTACGTGAAACAAATAAAATTAACAATACCACTTAATAAAATACGAAATAAATTATTTTGAACGAAAACCAAACAATTATCGACACACATAATAAGCATCCTCTTTTCTGATATATGCATATATCCATGTATCCATGGAGTCATTATTTCCTGCAATTAAAATTCAAATATTTATATAAGTTATATATATATATATATATATTATATACTAGAGTATGAATAATAATATTGTATATTATATAATAGTATAAATATGTATCTTATAAGACACTTTATACAGTTAATATCATATATGATAATACTATATAAAGTATACTTTATAATTGTATACTTTATATATATAAATTTACGTATATACGTTAGAATTGTAATTAGAAAAATCCAATATATTATATTAATTACTGCAGTTATATATATAATAGAGTATACTATACTTTTGAATTAGCATACGAAAAATCATAAAATAACTATAATATTAAATCTATAGTTATTAAGTAATTATTAAGTAACCTTATCTTTATTTTCATTGTAAATTCATTTTTCAATAATTCACAAACTCCCATCATAAAATATATGATTCCCGCATCTATTTTAGGAAATATTATATTATATATTTAATTATACACTTTATAATCTATATTTGATTAAGGAAAGAAGGATATTGATAATATTTGTACAACAGTTAACATTATTTATATATACCTATTAGTAATATTATTTAAATTTAATTACATTGTGAACTAAAAATAAAATAAATAATTGACCATATATGGATATATAGTATACTATCCATGGACTAATAAAATATAATTGCATATTTATTTTATATAGATATTTAACTAATGTTATTAATTAGATAACTAAATTACCTGTTTTATCAGTTTGCGTAGTAGCGATACCTAGTAAATCAATATATTCGTCTATATATTTGTGTATATACGCCAACTCACTATTCCTCTCCGACAGTTTTTCTAATATTTTAAATGAAATTTGAAATTCTGCAAATAATTCTACAGTTTCCTGCATATTAATGATTGGCATATAGTTATCATAATTTTATAATATATATGTATGTAATAATGTGAATGTTCTAATACACTTTATTAATCAAAGCAAAGACCTGTTGAACATAATAATAATATAACATAATAATAATTATAATAATAATAATAGTACCTACCCAATGAGATGCAAACCGAAGAATGAGGCAATCTCACCGAGTGGAATTTATTCTATAGACAAATAACGAAATATACTTTACAGACGATAACAATATAAAATACAAGAAAAATAAACATTTACATGGCTATGGCTATATATGCATTTAACACAGAGCGAGACACCGAAATCTAGTTTAAAGTTTTATGTAGATATATCGATTTCTGTTACGTAATGCTAAATGCATTCAAATGTATATTACATTAATCGATATACCTATCTACAACTTTCACTTTATAACATATATATATATATATATATATATATATATATATATATATAATTATATAATTATATTCTAACAATTTAATTATATATTATAAATAATATATAAATATATTATAAAATTATATATTATATAAACTTTTATATTATTATATATAATATGATATAATTTGTATATATATATATATATATATATATATATATATATATATATATATAATGTAGTATAAATACCTTATGTATATTGTAATGTGTTGAAAAATAGATGCTTCTCATGTTGAGTGTAGAGTGGAAATAGAATATGTTAATACATAAAATGATATTATTTATATATATATATACATATACTCGAATAATTATAAGTATTTGTATATGAAATATAGGAAATATGTATATGTATACATATTTCCCTATGGGGAATCTATATAGTTTCTGAAAACCAGTTTAATTGCAATTAGAAGCAATACATGCTATGTCTATAATAATTTAACACAACAATAAGTAAACTGTTATATTAAGGATATTATGAAGGATACTATTATGAATTATATTCTTATACATTTTATTTTCAATAAAATATAAACTTAATTTTAAAATGTTATGGTATAACTGGTATTTCCATATTGTATACCATATAATTCATAAAGTTATACCATTATATTTAATAGATAATGGTATAACTACAAATTACAAATGTTATACCATATAATTCGTAATCTTATACCATTTAAATTAAGCTATATGGTATAACTAAAAAAAACAAATGTTATACTATATAATTTGTGATCTTATACCATTTCAATTAATCTATATGGTATAACTAAAAAATCAAATGTTATACCATATAATATGTGATATTATACCATGTAACGTAATTGTATGGTATAACTCGTATTTCCATATGTTATACCATATATTTCATAATGTTATACCCTTATTTTTAACAGTGGACAGTATACACCGAATTGTACTTTGCAGTCGTAGCTCCTACATATTGGAATGCATTGTCAGCTCACAATGTATTGATGTTCAAATTGTTATTCCTTCATTATTATTGTTTTATAAGATGCCGATAAACATATGGGTTTTGTAGTCAATTAACTATTTAATAATAAAGGAATTATTTTTTTTACCTAACAGTTATTTGAAACGGTTATGCTAAATTTGAATTCATTTTTTCACTTGTAGATTTACAAGTGAAATCTATGCTATATTGATTTACAATGAAATTAAGAAAATATATAGACTAAATATATAATCGAAATATATAAAGTATATATATTTGTTAATAATAATATTCGATATTAAAATATACAAAGAATAATACGAATTTACAAAATATCTAGAAATTAAAAATGTTTAACAATGCCGTAAAAATAAACGAAAAATAATCGAAAATAGAAATAAAGTATATCGTAAAAATAACCGTTAAGAATATAAAATATATTTAAATATTTAAATTTGTTAAACTATTTATAATAATATATTTACCTATATCACCTATATATATCCTATATATATATAAGTATGATCCCTAAATACTTATAAGATTTTAATTATTTTATACGTATTTATAATTATATGGTATTTTATATATATATATATATATATATATATATAATTTATATACATATATATATATATATATATATATATATATATATATATATATATATATATATATATTATAGTTATATATAGGTTATATAAATTGTTTTTTAAAAAAAACATTTTTTTAATATGATTTTTTATAAAATTTATCAACAAATATTAAATATTTTTTATTTATTTGTATTAGTTTAGATTCAATAAATTTACATAAATTTAATAAAATAATAAATAATTAAATAATTGGTAATATTATAGATAAATATTGTGGACTAAAAAATAACTTGGATTAAACTTTAATATAATGATCCAAGTTTCAACTAGTTAAATATGGATCAGCTAAATCCAAGTTGATCTCAGTTTAAAACAATAACTTTGATTAAACTGGGATATAATGATCCAAGTTTCAACTAGTTAAATATGGATCAGCTAGATTCAAGTTGATCTCAGTTTAAAAAAATAACTTGGATTAAACTGTGATATAATGATCCAAGTATCAACTAGTTAAATAATGATCAGCTAAATCCAAGTTGATCTCAGTTTAAAACAATAAATTGGATTAAACTGGGATATGATGATCCAAGTTTCAACTAGTTAAATATGGATCAGCTAGATCCAAGTCGATCTCAGTTTAAAAAAATAACTTGGATTAAACTGTGATATTTTGATCCAAGTTTCAACTAGTTAAATATGGATCAGATAAATCTAAGTTTACACCACCTAGATCCAAGTTTAGACCAGATTCCCCCAGTTTCCCAGTTAGATCCAAGTTAAACACGAGTATTGAATACTGGGTATAATTAATTTGAGAAATATAAGCAATGGGAGATTTATGTGTCCATAATTTATGTGTACCTCGCCTTTTCTGGAAGTATGTATTTAGGTGTATACACCTAATAAAAGTTTATTTTCTAATAGATAATATTTTAGCATATTAAATTTCTATTTTTTAATTTATATAAAGAATATTTGAAACCATCATGTTAAGTGAATTGTTCATTAAAGTCTCTTACGATTATCAGTATAGTATGATCTTCCTTGTTAATGACTAAATCATGAACATTTTCGAAACTTGTCGATTCTTTATAGAAATATAGTGCAATTCCTTGTAAAATCCATCACCCGTCTGCTTATATCTTCGAGTAACCCTGCACGGGTGATTGACGGGTAATAATATGACTCGCCAAAGATCTTAAATGATTTTCCCGTTATTGTTTATTAATTATGCGCAGCTCTTCACTATATATAGTTGTCTGCCAGTTGTTTACCTTCAATCTGGGGAGACGATAAATGGCAGATTTCCATCATTATACCAACGATATATATATATATATATATATATATTTCAATTGTCAATAAAAGTTGTATGCGATGTTTAATCGTTTATTTATTTATTAATTTATAATGTGTTATATATATATATTTATATGTATTTGTTATTATAATATTTATAATTTTTTGATTAACTGATTATATTTATTTATTTTGTGTATTTTTTATTTTTTGTATTTAGTTTAATCATGAATCCATAATGTATATCCATATAGATATCCAATAGAATAACATTTATTTTTAGTTTTCTTTATTTTTTAAATTAAATTTTATAGGATGGATAATTTACAAATCTATATTTATTTTCAACATTTATGTGTATGCCTTAAATATTATTAATTTGCATTTATAATATGATATCTAGGCATTTAAAAATTATTATAATTTTAATTTATTTATATTTATGACATTTAAATATCAGATACGCAATTTAAATCCAGATATATTATAATCACTATTTAATTTAATTATACTTAAATATAACAGCATACCTCCTAGTACGACATGCACTAGTACATTTATAATCGGTCTGCTATTTGTTATATAACATTATTATTATTTTAGATTAATTGGACTAGATATTATAATAATATATTATCTAATATAAATGAAACCGTTGATGAAAATGAAATATTCGTTATATATCATGCGAATTATTTAAGAGAATTATCATTTTTGATATTGAATAAATTAAAAACTAAAGAAGGTATAAGGTTTAAATTATAAAATAGATAAATATATAGAGTATACATATATCTACACATACACACATATATATATATATATATATATATATATATATATATATATATATATATGAATTAATGCATGAATATGGTAAATTCACAAAACGACACCAAAACGTAAACAGTACACATATAAAAATAACAATAAATTAGAAACGTATTACATGTACCGGTGATAAAAACAATTAAAAATTACCATTAATATTGTATTAAATTATATATATTTTTAAATCAATATTACGTTATAATTTTTTAATATAATTTTTAAAGGTACATAAACTATTTGCTAAAACAATATTTTCATCAATACCATTACAAATGTTAGCTATTTGATTATTTTGTAGATTTTTTAGTACATTTAGTTTACATTTATTTGTAATAATTTACATATAATAGCCTCTTGTATAGTAGTTGGTCTTTTTGGTATTAATAAGAGATGACGCATCTATAAATATCAATACATTAAATAGTTTATATACCATAATAAGATCACATTTAGTTCTTCTAATTACTAGATAATCTAGATTTAGGTACATTTATCTTTCTATATGAGGTATATAAGGTAAACCACATCACTCGATTAATCTTATCTAAAAGAATTGTTTGACCTTTTCTAGTTTTATATTCAGTCCTTTGAATATCCTGGCATCTAGTTCTGGATTCCAGATTGTCGACGCATATTCATGGTGGGGTCTAGCATATGATATATATGATTTTCTAATACCTTGAATATTATTAATAATGAAACAAAAATACGATTTATAACACAATATGCACTTATACACCAATATGTTCAGATAAATCTTATGATGGATCAAATTTGATACCAAGATTACGATACGATCTACAGTTTACTATCGAAACATTATTTATAGTATGCAATGGTTTTTAGTAGTAGTTTATACCTACCTAATTTAAATGCAGCTGATTTTTGTGCAGCGATTTACAATTGCCAAGAATTAAACCATTCATAACATTTATCAATATTATGTTGTAATTTATATCTATGATTAATGTCATTAGATATAAAACTCAATTTCATGTCATCCGTGAAAAGATTAATAGATATATCTTTATCAATCACTTCGACTAAATCGTATATATATCAAGATTATATATGATATAACCATATATTATGTTAACGCTATCATAAATTTGATTGTTAACTATTACTCTTTGAGATCTATAGATATAAAATTACTTATTCAATAGTGTAGGGGAGAGCGAGGCAGGTTGGGCCGGTTTTTATAAAAACACATTTATCTAATAATGTTATGAATATATTTTAATAAAATAAAGTGCATAAGATACATATAGTTTATGATCAATAAAAAACATTCATAAATCAGTGTAATGATACATAATTAATTATATAATTACAATATAATTTGTTTTAATTTGCCTCAACCTGCCCCGTCTAATGGGGCAGGTTGAGAAAGGTAGAAAAAATACAAATTTTAAGATATATTTAAAAAATAAACATAGTTAAAGTTATATATTTATATTTATTAGTATATTAACAAGTATATGCAACAAGATTAATATCAAAACTAATGACACTTTTAAGGCGAGAGGATAGATTAGGAGAGAGGTTAGATGCTCTATGTTTTAATCCAGCATATAAACCAATTATTTAATTATTTAAAATAATTACTCAATTATATATTTAATTAATTAGATTATTAGTATTATTCAAATAATTCATTCATTAATTAAATAAATTAATACATAAATATGTTTAATGATAAACGGGGCAGATTTACCCTATAGTCAACCTGTCCCATTTTACTATGGTCAACCTGTCCCATATCACTAGTATATATAAAAGTAATCTAATTAATTTGTGAATGATATTTTTGAATTTTTTATTTTATAATATATAGTATATTAATTATACTTTATTTATATACCATTAATAATGCTATGTTATTACAAAATATATTGATAATATCAAATTTAAACTTACTGTCCCACCAACGATTTTTTCATAAAATATTAATAATTAAATAATAATTTAAATAGTTAAAATAAATAATGTTTGAGTTGTTATAATAATGCTAAATATAGGTGTGTATACATTTATTAAAAATTACGTTAGGATATTTATTAATAGCAGAAATAATTGAGATGGCTCAACCTGCCCCGCTCTCCCCTATGTTACAACATATACATACATTAGTTAATTTTACAAGTAATTTACTATGAGAGACCTTATAAAAATATAGCCAAGATGTTTAAATTTAGTATAACAATTTAATAGTTATAGTTCAACATATTTTTTATGATGGAAACCAAATTAAGAATCAGAAATTAATGAGTTACGTTCTAGATTACAATTATTTTCCTCAATTAATACACGCTCGAATAGTCTGGACATAATTGAAATCGGCCTATTGTTTTCACTATAAGAAGGTTCACCTTTTTGAATATCGGAATAATATAACTTAATTTCCACATGTCAAGATATAAACCAGCTGATAAAGTTTATTATGAATTTTCATATTATTATTAATATTATTATCTGAGAGTTCATATGATAATTGTTTGAAAAATATTGAAGGAATATTATCTGGTAGAAATGTACATGATAGTGAAGGATTTATTAGATGCTTATTATTATATGCCTAGAGAATATAAAATTATTAATAGTTGAATTATGTTAAAGTGGAGATAAATGAGGAATATTATCATTATCATTAATAAATTGGACAGAAAAAAATAGTTAACAATTAATTTTTTATAATCTAATGACAAATCACGGTTTTATAATTATATTAATTCAATATGTTCCTCTTTTTCTACTATAGAGAATTCTCTATCAATAGTTAATATTTTAAAGTTAAAATCTAATAATTTTATATTTTATATTTAAAATTTTTACTTTTAAACGTAAAATCTATTTTGGGTATGTTTTTTTTATTTTTTGTATAATTATGAGCTAGAACATTATCATTAATAATATTATATAAAGTATTATACAAAATATTAAACATATTATTAATATCTGTTGAATTAGATAATAATAAATTCCAATTAATAGAAGAAAGGAATGATGTATATTATATAAATTAGACTTTCTAAAATGTAGCCCAACTTTTTATTTATTTTTAAATTAGCTTGGAAAGGTAAAAAAATGAAAATGATATATGGTCTCTAATATATTTAACAAATCTAAATGGAGGAGATTCATTAATTTTCGAAATAATCATAGGATTATTGGTTAGTAATAAATCCAGAAAATTATTATTTCGAGTTGGAAAAGTAATTAATTGAATGAGTGAGTTTTGACATAAACTATTTTCAAATTGGCCATATATTAATGTGGAATTAGGAAATGTATAATTAATCTAATTATAAAGAGGTAAATTTAAATCTCCTACAATGATAAAAGGTGAAATTGTATTACATAGTGAGAATCAAAAATTACAAATGCATTTATTAATATTAATATCAGTCATAGATTTATAGTTTATCTAATTAGATAAAATACAAATCTATGATATCAGTTAAGGGTGGACGATAAATACAAGATATTCTTATATTTTTAGTAGAATATATACAATAGTAATCTGCTCAATATTATTAAAATATAATTGTATTGGATTTAAATTAGATTTTCAAATTATCGCAGTTTGAAAATATAATGTTAATATTATCTTTAGATGGTTGTCATGTACTATTATCAACAATTATAAATGATTTTTGTTATTGTAAAAATTATATAGCCCAATTATCATAATTATATTAAGAAATATTTGATTTCCAGGCAATATAGTTATTTATGTTATATATATAGTTTGGCAAAAGATTAAACGTACGAATAATTATTAATAATTAATGATATTGAAATAATACATAATGAAATATTAATATTAATAATTAATATAATATATTACTAAGCCATATTTAATGATATAATATCATGATAATATTCATATATATATATATATATATATATATATATATATGTAGTATAGTGGCTATGTCTACGTATTAATGTTATGAATGAAGTCAATACTGTTCGTGTTTCTAATATAACTTTATTAGAAACTAAATCTTCGCCATGTGGTTACCGATACGAGGTAATTGTGCGTGCTATCGCTATCAACGCGGAATCGAAAAAGGCTGACCGTACCTTTCAGAACGCCCGCCACACCCGCCAAAGGGGCGTTCCAATCATTAATTAGTACCAATAATAATACGTGATAATAATACAGTAGAGCTCCAGAAGCATGTCGTATCTTCCCAGCAGCAGCTCGTCGGTCGCAGTCGTCGTCGTCGTGGTCGCAGTCGTCGTCGTGGTCGCAGTCGCAGTCGTCGTCGCAGGGTGAAGATCGGGATACGTGGTGGGGGACTACGTAGTGGGGGAATACGTGGTGGGGGACTACGTGGTGGGGGACTACGGGGGGGGAGAATACGTCGCAGGGTGAAGATCGGGATACGTGGTGGGGGACTACGTGGTGGGGGACTACGTAGTGGGGGAATACGTGGTGGGGGACTACGTAGTGGGGGAAATACGTGGGGGAAGTTATGCACAACATCTCGACAAACACTGACAATATCACTCGCGCCATTATATATTATATATATATATGTTAGGTAACATCCATTCTCACAATCATACTGCCTTAATACCCTACCGCGCCGCCAATCTAATATAACTCATTTGAACACACATTCATACAAAGTACACTACATTACATATATAATATCATAGAAAAATAAACATGTATAAATTAAAAAGTACATATATATATTAATATACCCTTTAGAACTATAAATAATTATATGCATTGGCATTATACTGATGAAATGGTTGAATATTTATCAAAGAAATTTCGTACATTAAAGAATATAAACCAAAAAATAAATAAAATAGAAGGTTATATGGATTTTATATTATTTAAAAGTATTTATATATATATCATTTTCATTGAGTCAATAAACCTTTATATTATTATTATTATATATATATATATATAATTACATATAGAAATTGTATATTAGTAATTATTAAAATTATGAATATTATATGATATACAATATTG
This sequence comes from Osedax fenrisi, assembly GCA_964019155.1. NCBI lineage: Eukaryota > Metazoa > Annelida > Polychaeta > Sabellida > Siboglinidae > Osedax > Osedax fenrisi. The sequence goes on from OZ025244.1 coordinate 66,526,559, forward strand.
TTATATAAAATACATAAATTACATAGGTACAGATCCTGATTATAAATGGGAATATTGTACATCAGAAACGTATACAACTTTAGAATTTGCCGTAGATTCGTTATTTATAAATACTTCGATCAAAGTTGATGCGAAAATGGTTATGTATAGAAATTAACATATAATTAGTATATTATTACCATTTTACTAATATACTTATGTATTATAATAGGTTACAGATATATACGTGAACGTAAAAAATAAGTTTTTAGAAAATATCATTTCAATAGATTGGTTAAATGTAACTACTAAACAACGTATAATAGAAAAGGTGCACATTAAGTATTTATGAAATATAATTATAATACATAGTTAACATACTAAATTATATTAAATAAGCATTTAAAAAATATAATTTGTTATAATGTTAAATTATAATTTATGATGTGTTATGTTATTATTATTATATATTAATAACAGTTATCATCCAATACAATTATGTTGAGTTGTGTGTTAAAAAATGAAGTAATTAAGTTCAATTATAATAAGTGTATTGGTATTTAGTAAATACTTACCTTACCTTACCTTACCAGGTCGAGCTTGCTCGGCATTTTACAACATGTTCTTTCCATTTATCCCTTTCTTTCATCGCAGCTGGTAATTCCTCGATTCTACATCCAGTATCTTTCACCAGTTGATCGATATATGTTAAAGGCGGTCTTCCTCGAAATCATTTGCCATGAGATGGTTGCCAGAGTAATAATTCGCTTGCTAGTTCGCATTCGCTTCTCCAGCAATGTCCTGCAAATCGTAATCGCTGTTCGCGTATAGCTACTGATATTTTGGGTATATTTCCGTATAGTTCCTTGTTTGTCAAATGTTCTCTCCATGACTTATTTAGAGCTGCTCGGAGGATGGCACCATATACTAATACAGATTTAACTGCCGCTCTGAAAAAATTTCTTTTTAATTTATCGGGCATCTTAGATTTCCAGATTTCTTGCATACTATTTAGTGCTGACCAGGCTTTAGCAATTCTTATTTGAATATCCTTTTCTGTTGACCCGATGCAGCTCCCAAGATAGTTGACATTTTCCACTTTTGCAATAATGTTACCATAAATACTATTTACTAATAAACATGATATTTATATTTTATATCGTTCCTGTTATTTCAAAATGATATTAAATTAGTATTAAATATTACTTTCAAGTTAAATAATCTTTATTTATGAAAATATAATATGAATAATATATTTTATCACTTTATAATTAATAAAAGAAATTATATTTGACACAAATATAAACAATTATATAACTAGTATATAAACTAATTGTTGGTATGTGTATTGATACGAGAACACTATGAAATATATAACAAATATTAAAGATGTACTCGGATTGACTTCATTTATATTTAATCAAGATGAATTAAACGATAGTTATAAAGAGGTATATATCAAATATGTATTAATTTATATACCATTAAATGTATACAATATATATATAAATATATATATATATATTATATATTATAATATTTTTTAATTTAATTATTATTTATTATCTTATAATATATAATCTGTTATTATTATTTATAAAATTGTAAATAATAATAATATTGATTAGTTGCAAATTAACCCCAAAGAGTATTTTTATAATATTATAAGAACAAATAAATTCAAGTATATTAATAATTTACATACATTTCGAAATACACAATATGGAAATAGGTTTTTAATTAATTAATATATATGTATATATATATATATATTGATATTTTGATATATAATTATTCTGTATCATTCCTGGATATTTCCTAATATTTTCTGACATAACGAATTGAATCGAGAAAATGTAGATCGTCTTTTAGCAAAATACTTCGTTACCACAAGTTCAGGGTATCTAGATATCGGAAAAGATATGTTCTTCATTCGGCAGCTGCACTATGTAATGATATACCTACACAAATAAGATTTTGACATACATTTCAAAAGTAAAATAAAAGATTATTATTGGTTATTTTTAATATTGGTATATTTTTAATATATATTTTGTTTTGTTAATCTAACAAACCTATTTATTCTATGTGTATATTATGTTATCGCTTATGTATTATTCTATTATTATTATTGAGAAAAACTTTATTAAGTTTAATAACTTTAATAATTTTGTTACTATAACTATCTTTGTAATATTTGTGTCAAAATGAAGCATATCTATGCTATATATATATATATATATATATATATATATATGTGTGTATTTAATTTTTATATTATGTATAACATATATTATATTATATATACAAATTATTAGTTAATAATATATGTATATATATATATATATATATATTTAAAATAATATATATAATAATCTTAATATTTATTAGAAGAATTTAAGTTTTCGTTTTTTTTAATTCAAAATCATATTTATATAAATTGTTCTCCTAGAGTTTAATATATATTATTTTATGTTGTTTTCGCCTATTATATATATATATATATATATATATATATAATGTATGAGTATGTGTATATGTGGGTATTAACAAGCGGTGCTAGCGGTGTTAGATAGGCTGCATATATGTTGTAACGTGCTATAATTATAGCAACGCCATATAAGTAATGCGTGCAGCAGGGCTCGTAGAATGCATATGACTATGTATATGTATATATGTATAGTCATGCTATAACTAGTTGGTATACATTGAAAAATATAATCACATGATAGTCATTTTTAAATATAGCAATAAAGTTGAAAAAGTTATATATTAATTAATTATGATATATTATATTATCATATTGTTTTTTTAAATAATTAATAACGAAAAATATATAAAAATGATGTCTACCAAAAGTATATTATTTAAAAGTTAATTAATTTGTTGATACCATTAATAATCTTATTTTGTGACAATTTATCATAGATTATTCGTTTTAACTTTACCATTTTCTGATGTATATTCTATAATTAATGATAAATAAAAATTATATACTATAGCGTAAATAAACACTATAAATTATTTTAAATAATTAAATTGTTTAATTAATTAAAAATATATCTTTTTTATAAATGTTAATTTTTATTTTTTTATGTAATATATATGATCCATAATAATATAATATCAACATATATCAATCATATAACTAATTATCCAATAATACTTGTGCCAACCTAACTATGGTTCGTTAACAATTGCGTTTCTACTGATATGTATAGATTACATATTTATTAATTACATCATTATTTAAACTTACTTAAGTTCAATAATTATTGTATAGATTTTAATTATTATTAAATAATATGCCGATATAGTTCATATATATTCATGATATAACTTTATTATAAGTAAAAATTTACCCAAGAGTGATCAATTATTACAATAAATATTTGGTAGAAAGAAATTGTATCACAAATAATTATGTCTACTAAATGATTAATATTATGCTAGTGATTTCTATAAAAATGTAATGGTAATATATATATATATATGAATGTATAACATTTAACATTAATTTGATATATTCTAAACCATTTAAAATCCTATTTAGATAACAGAATATATAGTACAGCATTTAATAATATACACTATAATATACAATGTAATAGTTCAGTTTCTCGTGAATTATTGTACCCATTACTCTTTATAATATATATATATATATATATTAACAAACAACCTAAAATAGTTAACAAAGATTTAAATAAAAGTATTATACTATTCGCTTATTAATCTTCAACTCTTCATAATCAGCCCTTAACAGTATCTTCCAATAATATCATTACCATTGAATTATAAACTAAATTGATATTAATTTAAAATTAATGTATTGGTTTGAAATTAATAAATTAACATTAATATATAAAATTAAATTTGTAGTTCATAAAAATATCAATATTAAAATATAAATATTAAATTAATGTTTTCTAAATAAATATTAAATTAATGTTTTCAAAATAAATATAATGTGTCATTAACTAAATATACTGCAAACATACATACAGGCATATGAACACTGGGTGAAAGAAAACGGCGAAGAAATTAAAATAAAAGGATTGGAATTTTTAACTCATGAACAATTATTTTTTATTTCTTATGCACAGGTTTTAATATAATAAAATATATCAATTTATAAAAAGTGCACCTTTATATTTATAATATTATAATTCATAACATAAGTAATTTGTAATTTATTAATAAATAATCATACTTATTGTATTATGCTATATATTATTTATATATATATATATTTGTTTTTATTGTTAATTGCACGTATGATACAATGGATGTAGGTATTGGTATTCAATACGAATACAATATTTTAAAGTACATAATATGAGTGTACTCATATTAACTTAAATTAATATTATAATATAATAATAAACAAATACAATTATAAGAATTATATATTAAAAATCAATTATGAATAACAGATAAGGGAAGTTTATAAATATCATACCACCGAACTGTATATCAATTACATATTATATAAAACAAAAGTATATATACTACTGTGTAAAATATATATATATATATATATTTAATATTTTATTTATACATTTAATATTTTATTGAGGCCCTATCGCAGTGTTCACGCTGATCGGACCACATTTTCCAGATGTTTTCAAAATACAATGTATATAGATATAGGAAAATATATGTCTATTCAGAATACTTGTCACGATAGAACTATTATCTGTATTGACTCAATACTATTGAGTCACTTTTTTGTATAATATACACATTATATAGTATATATATAATAATGTACTATAATAAATATTACTATATTCATATTATATAAAAATATATCTATAAATTAAAAATATTTCTACTTTTTTAAATATAGTAGGTTCATAAAAACATGTTTTTATGTGATTTATATATCGTTTTTGGATGCAAATTTGTCATAGATACTAAATTACACAAGTAAATGATAGTTTTATGGAATAATATTTTATTTTATTTGTATGATATTTAACCATTTATATACTGCGACAGGGCCTTAAACCTATCATTTATATTCGTTAAACCGTTTTATATAATTTATAATGAAACATTTAATTTATAATTTTAAAATATTAGTATTATATATACATGATAACAAACAATTTATATTTTAAATAAATATTTATAAATAATAAATAATTAGCATACTAAATAAATAAATCAATATAATAAGTAGTTGTATGTTATATCACATATAGAAATTAAAAGGTTTCAAACAAATTTCATTTGTTGATATGTTTATATTTTATATCTTGACCTATATTTTATCAAATTAATATAATGTAATTTAATGTAACATAACTATTGTTTAAATGAATATATTTAATGAATTGTATAATATTATAATTATATATAATCGTATAGATATATATTTTAATTATTGTATCCGGTATATTTGATAATTTATTTAATAATATGTTAATATTGTATTATATTAATTATCTTTGAATACTATTTTTAAAACAATCAACAATATCGAATACTTTTATGACAACATAAAATAAAAATAATTATATTATATATATATATATATATAGAAATACTAAATAAAAATATCCATTTTGATGAATTGATCAAATTAAATCAATGTTAATATATTATTTGTATTGTAATTATTATTTTATTTTGATGGATTTATTTCATTCCATCAAGGAACTTATATGAATTTTTAATTTATAACCATATTACTCTAATGTACCTTCGAAACTGATATCATATTAATGCATATATTGTTTTAACGAAAGATGATCATTTATGTATACACAATTATATAAGATATCTTCTATATATTATTTTAATACCTATTGTAATTGTCCAGAAGAGGCTTGAACCCGCGTTCTACTTCGTATATGCATATAGGGCATGCCTTAATATGATATCCCACTACAAGAATTTACGTCAACTTGCCGGAAATATTGTAACTTTAAAACTATTTTCTTTCAAGTTAACTTAATTTGTAGTGGTATACCCCCTTACTTTCCTGCAACTTGCCTGAAATACAGTAACTTTATACGGGGTATCCCATTGCAACTTGCATAGAATGGTTTTAAAGTTACGATATTTCCTGCTTGCCGGAAATAGTTGTAGTGAGATACACCCTTAATGCATTATCAAAATATATGACATATTCTATATTATAAATAATTTAAATTTATATTTGTATAAATGCACATATATTATAATTTTTATATTACATTACATATAGGTATATTGTACTCATGCTGATGAATATAACATGAGAAAGTTATACCTGAAAGATGAGCATGCTCCTCCCTATTGGAGAATTATAGGACCGCTAATGAATAGTGAAAAGTTCAGAGAGGTATTCTCTTGTCAATATAAAGATAGAATGTATAAAGACAATATTTGTAAAATGTGGTGAATAAATTGAAATTATAATCTGTGTTTACTAATTTATATTATACCACATGAATAAATCCAAATATATATATTTATAAATATATATATGACTTACTTGAAAATGCGTAGGATTAGCATCCCTGTGCTTTCCACATGAATACATAGTTTACGAAGGCATCTCGTCGTTTGTTCGTCTATCTATATATAATAGTGGCTCACCGCACTGTTCCCATATGCCATCAGACCATCTTTTTGGCGGGCGTCCTCTAAGTATCTTTTTGTTGAAATCTAGCTTGTAGCTGGAATTTAGTATTTACGTATTCCTGACTACATGACCAAACCAGCGAAGTCTTCTTTTAAGAACGATGTCTTCTATCGTTTCGCTTATGTTTAGTTTCTTTCGTATCATGATGTTTCTGAGTCTGTAAGACCTAGTAATCCGGAGTATAGTTCTAAGGCATTTCATTTCAAACACTAGTAGCGCATAGATTTCCTTACATCTTGTAGTCCATGACTATGAACCGTATATGGCAATCGGCATAATGATTGATTCATATAGTCTAGTATTAAGCTTTATTGGTACTTCTTTTGATGACCATATCATTCTTAGTCGACCGAATGCTTGTGATTCCATTGATATTCGGTGTTGAACATCTGAGGAGCAGTCTGGAACAAGACTACCCAGAAATATTAACTTGCACTTTGGGAACCACGTTGTTGTCGATTATAATTTCAGCATTACTATCTGGTGTCATTATTGCGCATTTAAGAGGATTTATCTTCAAACCCCATTTTTGGCAAGCTTGTTCAAGTTCCAATGTAGATAGTTGCAGTTTTTCGAATACAGCAGATATTAGTGTCGTATCTTCTGCGTATCTGATATCAACAGACAAATTTTCGTTTAATTGAATCTCACGGTTCAAACTTTTAATACCCTTCATTACATATTACAGGAATATGTTGAATAAGCTTGGTGACATAATACAGCCTTATCTCACGATAATATTAACTTGGAACCAGTCCGATAGTTCTCCTCCAGCTATTATGGAGCATTCCGTTTTATCAGAGAGATTTTTGATTTTCTCGACAAGTTTATTTAGGATACCTATCTTCCAAAGTGCCTCTCTCCAAATAGTATCAAATGCTGCTTTAAAATCAATAAAGTGGAAATGGAGCTGTATTTGGTGCTCTTTTGCTTTCTCGATCAACTACCTTATAATAAATATTGCATCCGTGGTTCCTCTACCAGGCCTAAAACCGAATTGAGAGTCACTCATTGATGATTCAAAAATGTTCGAGCATCTATTCATCAATATTTTGCAGAATATTTTACCTGGTATTGGTAATAGTGCAATGGCTCTATAGTTTGCGGAGTTAAGTTTGTCACTTTTTTGTGGATTGGTGTTATTATCATCTTAGACTAGTCATTTGGTGAATTCCAGGTCACAATTATTTTATTAAACAGGTTTATTATTTTATTTAACATTGTTAGTGTTTTAGTCATAATATCACCTCCAGCTTTTATCAATTCAGAAATTATTCCATTAACCCCTGGTTACTTTCTGTTGGCTAGCTGTTTTATTGAGTACTTATATTTTTGTTCAAGTATTGGCCGTATGTTTTCATTATTAACATCTACTGAGACAAATTCTTGCAAAGCATTTTCGAAGTGTTTGAATTGTGTGTTGAGGTGTTTCTCAAAGAGCGTTTTCCAGATATGCAATACATCTTGTTTTTCGTCTTTATATTACCTTGGGATTCTTTCATAGCATATATAGATCTATATATATATCCTTCTAGTCAACGAACTTATTTGAATAATGTATGTGTGTTATTCTTTATAAAATTGTCTTCCATTTTAGATATTTTTTTCACTTAAATTATCATTCTTTTGTTTTTTTACTTCTGCTTTTACTCTTTTATTTAATTCTCTATAGTTATTTGTATACTCTTCGTTAAACTGGTTTTGTAACATCATTATTTTTGCGCTTCTTCGTTGTGCACATAGGTATATATATATATATATATATATATATATATATATATATATATATATATATATACATATATATATATATACATATATATATATATATATATATATATATATTCACTTTATTTACATAGAAATCAAATTACAGACGTATTATTTACAACTTAGCTTATTAATATCCTTTAATTATATTATTTTGGGGTGTTGGTGTAGGTGTTATTGGCATAATACTATTCATGATTGATAGCTGTGCTTAACTACTAAGTATCCTTTATGAATTGGCCAATAGCATCTCACAACTCTAACAGCAGGCTCCAAGTGCCACACCCTGGCAAACTATTCAGCTAGTAGGCTAATGCTGTAGGGGATTTTAGAGAGAGATGGGCTCCGCTAAAATTCAATCTGCCCAAGATACGCAAATGATGAACTCACAAAACAAAAATAAACTCATGCCGGCTCGGACGTCACCCGGTAATACAAGGTCCGCATCATCTATCCAACACAAGGGTAATGATGACAAGTCTACTACTGGTGAAAGAATGAAAATACGACACGAAACATACATTGGCTCATGGAATGTAAGAACTCTCAGAGCTGACGGTAAATTAGAAGAACTTACTCATGAAATGGAAAGATATAAATGGAACATTATTGGATTAAGTGAAATTCGGAAAAAAGGTATTAACGAAATACAAACAAATGAAGGGCATATACTCCACTACATTGGCAATGAAAACCGGCACATAAATGGAGTTGGTTTTCTCATAAACGAAAGAAAATGTGAAAATGATAATGAACTTTAATCCAATCAATGAAAGGGTAGCAATAATACGTATTCATGCCACACCATTCAATGTGACAATAATACAAGTATACGCGCCAACCACAGATCATTCAGATGAAGAAATTGAAAAATGTTTACAATATACTACAATCAACTATATCAGAAACTGACAAACGTGATATTATAGTCATACAAGGTGACTGGAACGCGAAAATTGGAAAGGATGCTAGCTTATATTGGGAAAATGTATCTGGTAAATACTGTAATGAAAATACAAACGAAAGAGGACAAAGGCTACTTGAATTCATGAAAATAAATAGTCTAATCGCTACCAACACATTTGGTCCACATACAAAATCTAGGATTAACACATGACATAGTCCTGGAGGCTTATACCATAATCAAATAGATTATATTTTAACACAGAAAAGATTCGCCACAAGTGTTAATATAAACAAAACACGATATTTTCCTGGAGCCGACATAGGGAGCGATCATGATTTAGTAATGATGAAATTCAATCTACGTCTTAAAAGCCCAAAGAAAAATAAATTTGTTAGACTTAAGTTTAATCTGGATAAATTAAAAAATTCAGAAACTTAAAAATTTTTTAAAAAGCAAATTGATGACAAATTAATTGATGTAAAACTGGAAGAACTAAATAGTACCGACGAAATAGTAAAACAACTACATTCAGTGATTACTGATTCTGCAAATAATATCCTCGGAAAATATCGACAAAAAAATAAAGATGGATCACAGACGAATTACTCGACATGTGCGACCTCAGAAGAAAATTAAAGAAAAACAAATTCGAAACTGGAAGTACGTACAAGGAAATTAACTCGCAAATCAAGAGAGCCATGAAGAAGGCAAAAGAGGACTGGGTTAATCGTAAATGTAAGGAAATTGAAACTTGTTTTACGCATAATAATACAAAGAAAGCCTATCAACTCGTTAAAGATTTAACAAAATCTAAACAGAGAACTTCAACTAATATTCAAAATAAAGATGGAAATTGCATTAATGATAAAAAGGGCGTAATTATAAGATGGACGGAATACTGCTCAGAGTTGTACAATTATAATAATGATAAGGATACGTCTATACTAAATGCAACAGAACCTACAGATAATGACAATTATCCTATTTTAAGAAGCGAAGTTGTATCAGCTATACAGTCACTAAAAAGTGGTAAATCACCGGGAGTAGATAATATAACCGGAGAATTATTGAAATCGGGAGGTGAAAATATGATCTCAGTGGTAACAAATGTATGCAATACAATTTGGAACTCTGGGGACTGGCCATGGTTTGGACCCAATCCTTAATTATATGTATACATAAGAAAGGAAATATTCAGAAGTGTGAGAACTATAGAACCATAAGTCTCATTTCACATATGAGTAAAATAATGCTGAAAGTTATCCTGAGAAGACTGCAACCAATCGCCGAAGAACTATTGTCAGAAGAACAAGCAGGTTTTAGAGCTGGTAGAAGCACTAATGAACAAATCTTCAACTTAAGAATAATTCAAGAAAAATACACCGAACATCAAAAACCGCTTTATCATATATTCATTGACTTTAAAAAAGCTTTCGATATGATATGGCATGCAGCACTATGGGATACAATGAAAAGATTCAATAGCAATGCCAGACTCATAAAAGTAATACAAAACATATACGAAAAAGCAATTAGCGCAATATACTATGAAGGTAAATTCGGAGAATGGTTCACCACAAGAACCGGTGTACGCCAAGGATGTCTATTATCCCCCACATTATTCAATATAATGCTGGAGCAAATAATGAACGAAGCTCTACTAGACCACAAAGGAACAGTATCTATCGGAGGATGAGTAATCACAAATCTAAGATTTGCGGATGATATCGACGGTCTAGCAGGAAGTGAACACGTACTTGTTAATCTGATGAATAAAATAGATTCTACTTCTAGAACTTATGGCATGGAAATCAATACAAACAAGACAAAAATTATGACAAACTGTGAAGGGCAATTCAATAATAGTATCTCCTTACATGGCGAAATAATTGAACCAGTCGATACTTTTAAATACTTAGGCTCCATCTTAGATGATAATGGATCGACAAAGGAAATCCTTTCAAGAATTGCCCAAACGACAGCCTCATTAACAAAACTTAATCCGATTTGGAACGACAGAAACTTAACGCTAAACTCTAAAATTCTTCTCTTACATTCACTTGTAAGTTCAATATTTTTATATGCATGTGAAACGTGGACAATCAGCAAAGAACTTCAAAGAAGAATAACAGCAATGGATTTCAGATGTCTAAGAAGATTACTCAAAATATCATATAAAGACAGAATTACAAATATAGAAGTGAGAAACAGAGTATTCATAATAATTGGCAATCACAAAGACCTACTAACAAAAGTGAAAGAGAGAAAGCTACGGTGGTATGGTCATATCATTCGCGACGATTACTCTATGTCAAAAATATTCCTTCAAGGTACTGTAAATGGCACAAGAAAGAGAGGTCGTCCGAGACTAAAATGGTCCGACAACATATACGAGTGGACAGGACTAAATGTATGTGACGCCATGAGAGCAGCAACAGATAGAAAAAAGTGGAGGAAAATTGTGATAGATTCATCAGCGCCCGTACGGCTCAACGCTACGGGATAGGTAATCAGGTAATCAAATTATATTATTAATAATAATTATAATTATTATTATAATATTAATATAAATTATAATATATTAAAAAGATAAGTACTTATTTATCTATTGGGGTTGTTGGGGTACTAGTTACAGTCAAATCAACCAGACCTAGTACTCAACTCTAACAGCAGGCTCCTCGTGCCACACCCTGGAAACTACTTTTAGTAGGCTAATGATGTGGGGGATTTCAGAGAGGGATGGGCTCCGCTGATCTTATCTGCCCAAGATACGCAAATGATTTCAAAACAAAACTTAAACACCATACCGGCTCGGACGTCGACCGGGAAAATAAGGTCCGCGTTATTTATTGCCAATCAGGATAATAACGTTAAGATGGTTACTGATGAACAAAATAAAATAAAGATAAGAAGAAAAAACACATATATAGGTACTTGTAACGTACGTACTTTACGAGAAGAAGGTAAACTAGAAGAACTTACTCATGAACTAGATAGATATAGGTGGACTGTTGTAGTACTGTGTGAAGTACGCAGAAAAGGAGTGAACGAAATACAAACCACAGAAGGTCACAAACTTTACTACATTGGAAATGACAACAAACACATTAATGGTGTTAGATTTTTGATAAACAGTGAAGTAACACGCATGGTTATGTGCTTCACTCCGATAAATGACAGAATAGCAATAATAAGACTGCATGCAACCCCTTTTATCATATCTATTATTCAAGTATATGCACCGACAACAGATCATACAGATGAAGAAATTGAAACATTCTACAATGAATTGCAAAACTCAATCTCAAAAATTTCAAAGAAGGATATAATGGTGAGTCAAGGTGATATGAATGCAACAATTGGTAAGGATGCACAAAAATACAAAAATTCACTTGTGATATAAGTGAATTTTAGTACTTACAGTTCAACAAAAATTATACCAGAAATATGATTACATAGTTAAATATATAACTATTACAAAATATATATATGTGATCTATAGATACAATAAATAGTATTTAATTAAACAATTATTAAATTATTATTAAAAATAATATTTTTTTTAAATATATTCATATCTAAAAATATAGTTTTACAATGTTTAACTTATACATTATATTATAATATGTATTACTGATTAAGTATAATTAATATGTAATATTAATATATAATATAATATTATTATTTTGTATTAATTATTGTATATATATATATAAATCTAATATTGACTGCAATGGTACGTATGCATTCTAATTATTATAATGTATGTTAAACTATATGTGTACTAATCTAATATTAGATATAGATTATATAGTCATAATTTTATTTAAACGTTATTAATTCTTATTACTCTATGTATCGCTATTGAAACTTTATTATTTCTTATTACTCTATGTATCGATATTGTTGTTGTACAGATATATATATATATATATATATATATATATATATATATATATATATATATATATATATATATATATATATAATAATAATATATAAATATAGTTGCTATTGGAGTGATTGGATTAGTCAGGAAATATGTCACTTTTAAATATAATAAGTATTTGATTGATTTATGGGGGTGTCGCACAGTAAACTATCAACAATACAAAAAATAAATAAATGTAAATAATAATAATATTGTAATTTATAAAAATATATTAAACACATATTTAATATTAAATTACTGTATTATAAATAAATAACACTATGAATTTTTTATATTTTATATGTTTATAATTTATAAATACAGTATATATATTTTCAGTGATATGTATGACTAATAAACCCTGTTTATTTCAGTCAAGTGAAGAATTTAAAATAAAACGAATACTGATAATTTTCTAATAATTCTAATTATAGCTACCGTTGTACATATCGTACTTTCAGCATACCGTACTGTCACGTTACATAATTGTGTAATGTCGCAATATCACGCTTCATCATATCATACTATCACCTTCAAGTATAACTAAATGTCATGTTACTTCAAATCGTAATATCACCTTCATCAAAAGATGCCTTTAATACACACGACTGAGTTAATATCAATGCATTTTATTGATTGATTGATAATTTATTTAAGCAAATATATAGCCGAAAATATAATCGAAAGTATAAAGTATAAATATTTGCTAACGATAACATACGTTATAGAAATAAACAAAGAATAATACGAAATTAAAAAATTAAAGAAATTAAAACAGTTAAATACAGTTACCGCAAAAATAAACGAAAAACAATCGAAAGTAGAAATAAATCATATAGTAAAAATAAACGAAAAATTATCAAAATAGAAATAAAAGATAGCGTAAAAATAATCGAAAATAGAAATAAAATACATTATTTTGTAAGTGGCATCGAAATATTCAATTTCTACTTTAACTTTATAGAAATCTTCTTATCTTGTTACCCTGTTTTAGTAATACATTATTATATAGTTTAATATTTAAATGTTACATTTTAAATATATTATAAACAGAACATGTTAAAAATCAAATAAACCAATACTAGAATAAAACAAATACTAGAATGAAACAAACAAATAATGTAATACTTACCAAAATCTGTAATAATAGTAGGTATTACTTTATTAATTTTATATTTTAATTGTAAGTACCTATAATACATTTGAAACATATATATATATATATATATATATATATATATATATATATATATATAAACAAAACAAGTTACAAATAAACCAATATACCTATACAAAAACAGTTAATAACAAAACATACCAATAATATTACGAAACAAACAATATAATACTTATCACTATAATCTGAAATAATAGAAAATTATTAATATTGTAGTTTAGTAATATAATACATTTGAAACATATTTACAAAATATATATAAAAAAAACATATAATACCGAACAAACAAAAATAAAATAATACTTCCCACTTTATCTGTAATAATAATGAATTATTAATTTTATATTATAGTATATTTGAAATATAGATATAAAAAACCCAAATTTTCTATAACAAAAACACATTAAAAAAAACCAGAAGAGATAATGCAATAATTACGATACAAAATGAAACATAAATCAATATAAAATTATAAATTTCTGATAAAAAAAAGTTGTTTGTCAAAACAGATTTTGTTTATTTTATTTTTAAAAGATGAAACAGATACAGATTTTATTATATCATTATTTAATGAATTCCATAGAAATAGTCTCCAATATTTATATTAGATAGTAATTGTTTTTCATTAGTAAAAAGTAAATCAATTATATTATTATTACGAGTTGGCTTATTTATTAATTGTGAAAATGAATTTTTAATAATCGAATCGAAAAATAATGCATAACTTTTTGGGTAACTAGGAAATGTATAATCTTTCCAATTAAAATTTGGTAAATTAAAATCTCCTATAATTATAGATGAATTATAATTTTTTTGGGTTATATCAAATAATTTACATATCTGTTCATGAGATACTTCATTACAATTTGGAGGTCTATAAACACATATAATATTAAATGGAATTTTTGAATTAATTTTTAAATGTATATATTGAACATCTATGTGTGAAATAAAATTTCTTACACGACATAAACTAGATTTACAAAATATCGCAACACCTCCTCTATGAATTAATTTATCGTATCTAAATAGTGTATAATTTTTTCCACCGATTAAATATAGAGAATCTCTATCATCTACAGTTAAGAATGTTTCAACTAAACATATAATGTCATATTTATCAAATGAAAGTAAAAATTCCAAAAAATTCATTTTATTTCTAATACTACGAGCATTAGCATAATATATATTTAAATTGTTATTTTTAATATTTTCATCTTTATTGCCGGTTAGTCATCTAGAACCTGTAGTTTTATTTTTATTAATAATGGAATTTTTATAAGTAATATATGACAATTTCCATACACTAAAATTATCTTCACTAATTGACATATTCCAGTCAATTTTATTATTTATATTATATCTTAGTTCATAGGAACTACTTCTAGAATTATAAATACATTTGATAATTTGTTTACTTTTAATTAATTTATTTTTAACTACATGGTATAATATATTATTTCGTTCTAGTGATATTTCATCTAGAGATGTTCTAATGAATGAATTTTGTAGATCTCGTAATTTACATAATCGGTTAATATTTGATAAAATAATTTTTTTTGAGACCACATTATCTAAAATTAATTTTAATTTATTAAATGATAATTGAACTATTGATAATACACACGATTTATTAATATCTACTGTTTTACAAATAATATTTACTAAGTATTTAAAGAAATTTGTTTTATCATTATTAGGAATATTTATATTGTGAATAATTATTTCATTATTGCTATCTATATTATTTTTAATAATATTTACTGATTTTACCAAATTGTCAGTAAAGGTATCAGAAGTAGTTATAGTAGAGGTAGCATTAGCAGTTACATTAGCGTATGATTTTTTAACAACAATCATATCACTTATTTCAGTGATTTTTGATAGTAACATATTTAATTTTGTTTCTGTGCTATTTATTAAAGTATTAATATTACTATTATCAATAATAGTAGACGATGGTAATGAGTTATTTAAACTATGTAGATTTATTGGTGTATTATCATTATTATTATTTATACATGTATTACATTTAAATGTAAAATTTTGCGTTCTAAATAACTGAATAGCATATTTTGGTGGTGATTTATTAGACCAATTTGTTTTCATAATTTTTGCTTTATATAAGCATTTAAAATAGTATTTATTACCACATGAACATAATATATAATTTTCGTTATTAATTTCTAAATTACATGTAATACAATCCATTTTTAATGTAATAAATATATTACAAATATAAAGTTTTAAGAAATTATATATATTTTTAACAAACTGTTTCCCTATGATTTTAAATTGAACAATTGCCGAATTCGATTTTTCTTGTTTATTAAATAAATTAGCGTTGCGATGTTTCAATTTTCTTATTTTCGAAATCGATTTTAAAACCTTATCCTTTAATGTAATGACTACGTAAATATCGAAAGTAATTCCGTATAATATAGAGAACAAGTTATCCGAATGTATGTCGAAATTAATTAGTTTTAAATAAATTTAATTTTTTTTCATTTGTAGAAATAACGCGTTAAATTTATGCGACTTTTAATTTGGTTGCTATGCGTTGCTATCGATTTATTGAGTCTGAGATGCAAGGAAGCTTTAGGTAACCCATTCTGAGATTTAATCAATACTTTTGTTATTGAAATTGAGACTGTATCGATGCTATTTAAGGTATTGAGACTAAGAAAGCATTGATACATTATAAACAAAATTGAATGTTATGATTGTTGTGTTGGGCTAGTTGACATTACGTTACAGGCCCCTTTAATCAAACAAAAAAATAAAGGTGGTTTAATGTATACTTCACTGTATGTCGTCAACATATGTACATATTTTGAACGACTAATACGATACCCAATAATGTATAATAAACTTACTTCATATAATATAGGTAAAATAAAATCCAGTCATTAGGAGCTTCATATATTGCATTTAAAAATATTATTAACCATTTTTATACATCTGATGAACCTGGTATAAACCAGAATAATTGTAATTAAAAATACATAAATGTTTATTAAAATAAGAATGCACCAAGTGGATATGGAAATAATCGATAAGTCTACGAGATGTATAAGAATTTTTTTTACAAAATTAATATTATTTAATAATGAATAATGTATCTTTATACTTTTATATAATATTATTATCTATATTATCATATTTTTTATAATTATTATTAGTTATATTATTATTTATTTAATATATTATTTAATTAATATTTAAATTACATAGAATAACATATTTGATTATAATCAGAGTTTATCAATATATTAAATTACCATTTTACGAATTGTAATGTTTTACAATATATTTATGTATATATGTAAAATATATTAAATTATGTATATCATATATGTATATTATGTATATCATATATCATATACTATATATAGTATATATGTCAGATATACATAATGTTTTATTATTTTAAAATGTATATTTAATATATGTATATATAATTACAAATATTGTAAAGGTATACTCTTAATTTAATATTGGAATAATAATTTGTATTTCTTTAATATATTATTATAATAATAATTATCGAAACATTACATTTTAATAAATATTTAAAATATATTTTTGAAATTTTTACTTTAATTGAGTATAAAAGAATCTGTAAATAATATATTTATATTAGCTTAATTACTATTTATAGCATCGATTTATTAATTTATATATTTTGAATGTATTACATAATTAAACTTCAATTTAAATAAATATAATATATAATAAATATTAAAAAAATATTTTTGAAATTATTACTTTTTTTGTATAAAACGAATAAGTGAATAATATAAGTATATTAGTTTATTTTCTATTAATAGCATCGATTTAGTAATACATATATTTGTAATTTATTACATAATTAAACATTATATTAACTTATAAATAACATATAAATAACATTTTAAATATAGTTTTTAAGATAATATATATTTTACGTATATATGTTTCCTAGAAACCTTCAAGATGACGGCAATTATCTCTGTATTAGTAGAAATAATTTGTGTTGAGCGAATAGCGAATGCGCTATCTATGATACTATAATGATATGTTCAATGGCAACAATAGACGATTATAGGCATTAAGTTGGTATAATAAAATAAATAAATACATGAATAATAATACATTTTAAATGAATACATTAGGTTATACATTACCCATAGTGATAACATATGTGAGTATGATATATAAATGATATTGATTTCTCCTATGATTTACATCTAAAACTATCCGAACATTCCACTTTACAACCACTCGAAAACCTGAATACATCTTTAATTTCAACACTAAATGCGCATGCACCAACAAAAACTACTACCATAACAGAACGCTCTAACAACGAATGGTACACAAATGAATGTGCAGAACATAAAAGATTATTACGTAAACATGACAAATTTTATAGAAAGTCACTGTCATAAAATGATCTTAAAAATTACAGAAACCTACAACATGAACATAATCTGATGTTATTCCTGGCAAAATCAGAATATAATGCTAAAAAAATAATAAATGCTGGACATAATCTGAAAATACTATTTGAAATTTCAAACGATCTTCTAGGAAGAACAACTAAACGGATACTTCCTGATTTAAACGATGACGTATGCGCAAACTCTTTACATAATTTCTTTCGATTAAAGTTACAGACAATCATAGTTTCCTTACCTATATGCACTTATTCCTATCAACCTCTGAATAGTGACATCCACATTATTGACAGTTTTTCTCCCCCATATATTGAAAAAATTTTAATTTTAATACGAACTATCAAATCAACATCAAAAGAAGATCCTCTACCATTGAAATTACTGCAGTCTCAAGCATCTACACTAGCTCAGTATCTCCTTCAGATAATCAAGTGTTCATTCGAAACAGGTACTTTTCCTGCTTCTATGAAATTTTTATCAATAATACCATTGATCAAGAAACCTGGAAGCGATAAGAATATGATGAAAAATTATCGACCTATTTCTCAACTTACTGCTTTCTCCAAACTCCTCGAACGAATTGTTTCAATACAAATAATCAGTCATCTATTAGCTGCAAAAGTACTTCATACTCACCAAAGTGCTTATATGCCCGGACTGAGCACAGAGACAGCCCTATGCCGTATAAATTATGATGTTCTCAACAATAAAACCGGCTCACTCATATTATTTTTAGATTTATCTGCTGCCTTCGATACGCTCAACCACAAGATTCTTATACAAAGGCTAATCGAGAGTGGATTTTCTGGGAAAGCTTTAGATTAGTTAAAATCGTACATTTCTGAAAGAATGAGTAGAGTCAGTATTGGCGATTATTCTTCTTAATATCAAAAGATGACTCACGGAGTACCACGAGGATCAGTAGTAGGACCACTACTTTTTTCGATATACTTATCACCTGTTTTTAAAATCTTCGCCAACCATCCATTGATTAAATTTCATTCATACGCCGATGACATCCACATTTGTACTGATGCTGATAATGAAAATGTCTCATCTGCCCACATCCGTTTGCAGAACTGTCTACGTGAACTCTCTATCTGGTTTTATGAAAACTCATTACAACTGAACCCTTTAAAAACTAAAGTAATGTACGTCAATCAAACTTCTAAACACTTTTCAACATCGTTCACTTTTTCATTTGACAAGTGTTTAACAATAATAATCATCATCACAAACGATAAAGAACTTGGGTGTAATTTTGAATTCTAACCACTACATGAAATCTTTTATATCAGAACAAATTCGTTCAGTAAACTTTCAACTGTACAGAATTAAAAAAATCAGAAAATCTTTAAATTTCTTTCCTTGCAAAATGTTAGTGATTAGTTTAGTACTAGGAGTTTTCAATTATTGTAATGTGCTGCTTATAGGTCTACCAGCTATCACATTGGCTGAACTTACTTCCCTTCAACGATATGCTGTACGTATAATTCACAAGCTACCTCATCGAGAAGAAAATAACCATATCAGCATCACACAATTAATGAAGGAATTACACTGGTTACCCATAAAAGAAAGAATCATCTATAAAATATGTCTTATGACTCATAATGCACTCTACTTTGAAACGCCGTCATATTTATATGAATTGGTAGAGATAATCGACCAGACAAGAAGTCTCAGGCCGTGTCATGTTAATCGTATACGAACTAGATCGACAATACATTCTACTGCTGCCCGTCCACGCGCCTTCTCGTCACAAGCACCGATAGCCTGGAACTCACTACCTGCAACACAATTTAATGAGTTCGCAATAATATCTAAGAAAATAGGAGAAAATAAGGGTGACAGTTTATGATATAATGATAAAGGTAGGGGATCAGTGGGGGAGGTACAGTAAGATTTCATCCGTAGGTCATTTACTTCATACAGTGAAGGGATAGTGAATGTACTTAATGAGTCAATATGATGGGTAATATATATGGTAGGATTGAATATGGGTTGAATAGATGCGCAAATAATATTATTAATGCTTGCAATTTTATTTTTAAAGAATTTTTTAAAAAGAGAACACAGCTGAACATTTGACGTGTTTGGAAAATGGGGAGGATTTTTTCATTTGAGGAGAGAGAATTTTATTTGCTATTTTAAATAATTTGCGAGGATTGGAGGAGATTAATGCTATATTTTTGTTATAATAGATATATTTTGAACGAGATATAGTAGATTTGTAATTTTTTCTAGCTAGTGATAGAGCTAATTTAGTTTCAGTAGAAGGATTTTTAAGAAATGTCTTCTCAAATTTGCGAACACTCTTCTTGAAGATGAACATTTCATGGGAGAATCAGGGAGAAAAAGGGCGGTCGGTAATTAATGTAGATTTTGTAGGTGCATGTGTATTCATAATATTTAGGAGAGTGGAGTTTAGGAGTATCGGACAGAGGGAAGTTGAAGAAAAGATCTCAGTTTTGATATTGTTTACAAATCTTGGTAGGTCGATAGACTTAAAATCTCTATATGTAATACGTTTTCGTTTAATCTTTATGAATTTTAGATTTATAGAGAATTCAATAATAAAATGATCAGTTAGTAGTTCAATTTTTTGAAAGGAGTTAGGGTTTATACATCTAACAAGAGGACTGGATAGGGGTGTACATATAATATCAAGTGTATTACTACTAGAATGGGTAGGAAATGATATATGTTGGCACAAGTTTGCCCTTAAGGAAAGAGACTCAGTTAGGAGTTTAAAGTCACCATGGGGATAGATGGGAGAATTATAGTGATAGTTTAAATCACCAAGAACTATTGGTAGATAGGATGAGGATGAAGGAAGTTTATGAATAAAATCATGAATTTCATCAAAGAATAAAAGGTTTCAGGTTTTGGGGGACGATAGATAACGGTGAGATGTATAGTTAAGTTAGGAAGCTTGAGGATCAGCGAAAGACAATCACTATATGAAAAGGGGGGGAATGAAATGGATGGAGATATGTAAAAATCATTACGTATCATAAATCCTACCCCACCACCACGGCCCGTTTGTCGTGGAGCGAGATAGAGTGTATATCCAAAGTCCAAGATGGAGGCAAATATATCAGATTCATCATTAGAAATCCAGGTCTCAGTCAATGCTATTATAATAATTTTTTGTAATTTAAGTTAAGGGAACAGAAGGGATATATTTGATCTCAAGGAACGAATATTGATCAAGGCTATATTAGAGGATAGTCAGGCTTGAGAGGAAGATTTATTTATAAATGATTTCTTATAGTGATCAAACGAATCAAACCATTTTGTTAGATCAGATTCAGGGATGAGAAAATGGGGATATGAAAGAGGATTTTTTTTATTCCTTAGTTCAAATGTTTGAGAACGAATATTGAAAAATATTTTATAAAAAATGGGCGTGAGTTTTTGTTTAAGGGCATGATATAGTACCTTACCAAGAAGTCTAGTAGAGTCAGGTAAATAATGACGAATATTTTCAAAATACACATTATAATAATTGATTTGTATTCACGGTATTGTCAATACCTTATATAATGATATAAAAAACGTTAATAAACCCTTCCAGCCAGATATAAGATAAATTAAAAAATATGTTTAATGTCAAACTTTATTATTCCGGAAAAACTGGTACAACAAATTGCAATGGATGTATTTGTGTAGTGAAAAGGAAGTAGTGTTTTTCTACTATTACATTCAAAATTATAAAAAAACCAAGTTTGATAATATCACATAATTTATAATTACTGGTTAGTCAAATTGAAAAAAAGGCATTTGAATGATTTATTAATCATGGAAAATCTAATATGCACCATATTTCAATGGAAGAATAGAAATTTTATTAAAAATGAAATGATTATACATAATAAAAATTATATAAAAAATAACAAAATTGTTCTGATAGCAATATTTACTTCTATAAGATAACTAGGTAAAGAAAACATAGCGTTCAGTGGTAAATAACATTTTGAGGGTAAATTCCTCAAACTATTAAATTCTCAATTAGACGCATTACATACTAAGAAAATAAATCTATTATCATGGAAAATTCTAAATTAGATTCTTGAATTATTTTCACATGCACTCTTAAGATATATTATTAGACAAATAAGCACATCTGATATTTTAGGTAATTAAAGTTTTATATATAGTTTCATATATGACGATTATAATTAATAAAATAATTAATAAATTAACAATTAATTGTATTACAAAACTGTTCATGAAACGAACAAGACTCGATATTCCTAAAAATGGTGGTTAAGTGTATTTTGAAACTACTAAGTTCGAGTGATTCTAATTCAAAATAATCAAATCTCACTTTAAATGGTTTATAATTAATATTTTATAAATTTGTATATCCTACGCATCTTGTAATTAATCTTCTAGTTAATAATATGTGCACCTTTATATTTGTTCTATGAGATTATGAAATGTATTAACCTTTGAAAAGGTGAACAAATTATGGATGCATATATTAAAATTTGTCTGCACTAAATTGCATATACATTTAATAATGATATATGGGATTTTGTAGTAAATGTATTGAAAAATGAATTCAAAGATATGTTAATAAAAATATGTTATTTTTTACAGTTGTCTAAGGCATCAGACATGTTAGTCACGTCAGGTATGTTTGCACACAAGCTGTAGAAAGCGTTTTCGAACTCGTCCGATTTATTAAAATAGTTATTAAAACAATATTTAAAAGTAATCTTATACAATTATAAATAAATAATCCAATCTCATTAAAACCATGGCTGCAATAACATGAAAGCGACTTCGAAGGGACATTTGATTCATATTGTTATAAGTGAACAATTCATCTAAGTTCCTGTATAGATGAACGAATTCCACCAAAATAAAAAAAATACAATAACATTATATATATACAAATATATTGTTATAATTAATTAATTTAAAAATAAAAATATTGTTTATTTTTAATTAATATTTTTTTTATGATATAAAATTGTTATAAATATATATTTAAATATTAATAATATACGTATATTTTAGCTAACAACGAGAACTAAATTATAAAATGTATTCAAATAAAGATTACGAATCTACTGCAGATACGAATACATCTTATAACAATGTAAATAAAGATGTAATATATAAGTCTACACAATTTAAACAAAGGAAAAGTATATGGTCTTTATTTGGTAAAAGGTTTATTGGTTATATAATTTATAATAATTTATTATGATGTATTATACTTTATTTTAATTATCATATATATATATATATAGAAACATTAAAATATAACCTTTTAACAAAACTATATTGATAACAAATATACATACATATTTATTAATAATTCATTATGGATACACTTTATTTAATTTTGAACATTATCGAAATAATATAAAGCTGGTTCATTTGTAAAAATAATATATACTCTATAATTAATAAATATTTACCAGCTCAACACATGCATTACTATTATTAAATATAATTATGATATTATACATTATGTTGTACATTAATCAAGATAATAATACTGTAAACAATATTGATAATAATAATCAAACAAAGAACCATGATATTATATCATTAAATATGGGTTAGTAATATATTATATTAATTATTAATATTAATACTCATATATTTCATTATATATTACTTCAATATCATTAATTATTAATAATTATTCGTACATTGTTAGAAAAAAGAGTTTTCTATACCACCGAAAAAGAATATTTCGAGTATCCCTGTATTAAAACTCTTTTCGAGCATTAAGCAATAAAAAACTCTTTTGTAAAATAGTATTCTAGTTTTTAATAAATACAAAACCTCTTTGCTAAAAGAGTATTCTAGCTATTAATAAATATGAAAAATATTTACAAAAATGGTATTCTATCTATCATTAAATATAAAAACTATTTACTAAAATAGTATTCTAGCTATTAATAAATGTAAAACTCTACTAAAAATCCTAATTCATTTTTTATATAAAATTAAATTATAATTATTAAATACATTTCATTAATAAATATAGTACATAATTTATTTTATACATATAAAAAAAATATATATTTATAACAAATACTAAATTGTTAATATATATTGTATATATATATATATAGTATATATAGAATATATATTAACATCAAGTTCTAAACTACATGTATAACTGTTATATATATATAATACAATATTAATAATATTAATTTAATATAATATTATCATCTCCTTTTCAAAGCTTTCTAATCTCTGATCATTTTGCAGTTACATTTGGGTTGCTATTGCCAACTTTTGCCATTCCTCGACCAGTAAGTTCATTTAGAAAGATATCTGCTATTAATATAACTTCGTTTGTTAGATTCGTTTGTTCTCAACTCGATATACATCAGTGTCATATCTTACCTGACTCTCTCTTTGACAATTTTAACACAGCTGTTTCGAATTCTCTTGAATTATTTGCACCTATCACTTCTACACGATCTCCCAATCGATCATATTCCAAATCTCCTTGGTTTAGTAATGAGCTAGTTAACCTACGCCGTTCACTTAGACGACTACAAACAAAATACCAATCGACTAACATTGATGCTGATCTTAAAGCCTTCAAAGTATCTCGCTCAATTTATAGATGTAAACTTCTCACCTATAAATCATCCTACTTTACTGGTAAGCTTGATAATTTGGGTATGTCCTCTAAACAAGCATGTAAACTATCATTTAAATTGATTGGTCGAGATCTTAATAGACATCCTCCAGATCAACCTGACTCTTTTCTGTGCACTGCCTTTTCCAGTTTCTTTCAACGAAAGATTTCTTTGATAATTGATTCTCTCCCTAGATTTGATCCCGCACTTTTTGATGTAACACATATTAGCTCCTTTAACCATTGGTCATGCTTCAAACTTCCATCTCAGACAGTAGTATTATCGTTACTGAATTCTCTAAAATCTCACTATCTATTAGATCCTGTTCCATTATGCCTATTTCACTCCATCTCTCCTTATCTCATTGATTTTATTACAGATATAATCAACTTGTCTCTTATCATTGCTGTTGTACCACAATCGATGAAATACTCGTATATAACACAATTACTCAAGAAATCGACTTTAGATCACTCCAACTTAGCTAACTACAGACCAATATCCCAACTCTTATCTATGTCAAAGACTTTGGAACGAGTTGTCTCTTCACAGCTAATAGAGTATATTACTTCCAATAATATTGTTGATTGCTTTCAAAGCGCTTATCTCCCTCACCGTAGCACTAAGACCGCCCTAAATTTTATTATTAGTGAAATTCTATTATCCCTCGATGCCAAAAGTCCTTGTTATCTTGTTCTGTTAGATTTATCGTGTGCATTTGACTCTCTTAATCTTCAAATTCTTTCGCTTCGTCTACGTAAGATTGGTATTAACGGCCAAGTTCTTAACTGGTTCAATTCATTTGTATCTAATAGATCTTAAAAGATCTGTAAACATTAATTCTTCTTTGTCTGTACCTTTTGTTCACTCATGTGGTGTTCCACAAGGCTCTGTCCTTGGTCCCATTCTATTCATAATTAATATATTACCTATTAAATTAATATTTCTTAAATTTCCTCACATACATTATCATCTTTATGCTGATGATCTCCAAATATACACGTCCTTCCCACCTTCCAGCGATCCTGAATCCATTCAGTTATCTATTTACAACTGCATTACTGAATTAACTAAATGGTTTGCTAATAACTCACTTTCACTAAATATATCTAAAACTGATACTATTATTTTATCTCGTCCAAGTTCTCCTTTAAATATAACACATCCGTTTTTACTCTCCCTTCCCACTTCCCAATCAGTAACTACACTCGGTATTACTTTCGATACTCACTTCAATGCCACAGCGCAAATAGTAAATATTATACGTACTGATAACTACTATCTATACAACATTAGAAAGACGCGAAATAAACTAACTTTTAATTTAACCAAGTGCCTCATTCATGCCCTTGTGTTTAGTAGACTTCGGTAATGGTAAATGTAAATGTATGTCAACAGAAGAACATACATTTAAATATAGATAAGTTCAAACTAAGAGAAACAAGTATAACATATATTGGACACATATTATCAGGCGAGGGAGTTCAACCAGGACAAGACAAGGTAAAATTAATACTTCAAATGCCAATTCCAAAAGATCCGACAGAAATCAAGAGATTCCTCGGAATGGTACAATATCTAGATACATTTATAGATAGATTGAGTGCAAGAACAGTACATCTAAGAAATTATTGAATAAATATATACCAAGGAAGTGGACAGAGAAAGAAGAAGAAGAATTAAGAGATTTGAAGAAAGCAGTAACAACAACACCAGTACTTAGATATTAAGATGTGAATAGAGAAGTTCTAATTCAATTTGATGCCAACAATATGGACTGGGAACAGTAATATTGCAAGAAAATCGACCAGTAACATATGCCTCAAAAACTTTAACCGAAACGGAAGTTAGATATGCACAGATTGAGAAAGTTGTTGGCGATAGTCTTTACATGTGAGAAATGTCGTAAATATATATATATATATATATATATATATATATTTATATATATATATTTATATATATATATATATTTATATATATATATGGAAAACCACATATGTATATTAATACGGATCCCAAATCACTTATTAGAATAATCAAGATACCTATGAATGATATATCGAGAAGGTTACAAAAGATGAGACTTAGACTACAGAAATACCACATATTACTAACATATATACCAGGGAAGGATATACCAATATCAGACATATTATCAAGAGATGCACACATACACATATAAAAATAGAATATAATACCTGAAGTAGTTTCAACTATAATACTAGCCATAACAGATACTAGAAGAAATATAATTAAAGAGGAAACTGAGAATGATAGAGTATTTAAGAAATATGTGAGCTTACGGAATCAGGATAACGAAAATTATATAATAATGAGAAAACCTGGAGAGAAAACATGAACTATCCGTGAGTGTCTCAAAGAGGAACGAATTGATCAATCCAAGTAGAAGTAGATGTACGAATATATACAATAAATAGAATATATCTAAAACTAATATAGAAAGAAAATAAAGAAAATGAGGAAAATAAATATTTTGAACAGGAAACTGAAGTTAGACGCGTCTCAGGTAGAATTATAAAGGTACCTGGACGTTTTAGATAATAACAGATG
The DNA here is from genome assembly GCA_964019155.1 of Osedax fenrisi. Lineage (NCBI taxonomy): Eukaryota > Metazoa > Annelida > Polychaeta > Sabellida > Siboglinidae > Osedax > Osedax fenrisi. Next base: position 66,554,599 of record OZ025244.1, read on the forward strand.
TTTTCTGTTAGGTGGTGGTTTATTTACTCATATTTATTATTAATTTTACCATCATTTATTATTATTATTATTATTATTATTATCAATACTATGATCTATTGATACTTGGTCTATTGAAATATAATTTAATTATTAAATAATTAAAACACATAACTAACTAATGATATATATATATATATAGTTGCTTCTTATTTATGTTTAAAGAAAAGGAGGTGTAACATATCTTAGATATGACAAATGAAATATTTCAAATAATAAATATATATTATTCAATTAAAGTTGTTTCATGAATTAAAATTGATTAGACAATAATATATATTTTATATAGAAATTAATTAAATATGCGTTTTTTTTAGTAAACTCACTATTCTAGGAAATAAAATTTCACATGGCAATATTAATATTTGTTCAACACATAATTGTCTTGAAATATCTACAAAAGTTAGATCATATATGAATACAAACGTTGGTACTCTTATATATATATATATATATATATATATATATATATATATATATATATATATATATATATATATGATTCTCTTTGGATAGTGTATGTAATATATATTATAATATTATGTTTTTTGTATATAATATATTTATATTATAATTTAATATAGTATTAAATATATTTCTAAGTAAATATATAAAACTTACACGAATTTGTGTAATTAGATTTTGTAAAAAAAAACATGAACATATATCGGACAAATGTTTTGTATAATATAAATTCGTATCGAACTATATACTTTTTAAATGTACAAAAATATTTATAATTATTATTTATATGCTGATAACATAGTTTTCATTACTAATACATAATAAAGAAATGTGATATTTATGAGGTGAATACAATATAACTTAAATTGTGTATAGGTATACTACTTTAATAAAATAATACAATAATGGTTTTAAAATAACGGTATTTCGAGACCTTACTCTATTTCAGTGAAGATATTACTATCAATAGCGCAGGGTTTTACTATTAATCAAGTTGCGTAAATATGGTATATATTAAATTGTTGCTATGCAATATTTTGATATTAGAATATATTAATTATTATAAATAAATTGTGTATTTAGTTACTGTTTTGTATCTATATTATATTACATATTTATAATATAATTAAATAATAAATAATTACATAATACATCCCCTTAAATAACTATAGACTACATTATTATATGTTTAAGTACATAGCTATATACCATTACTTATTATTATTAAACATAACTAAATCTATATTTATTATCTTAATTAATAAGTAATTATATTTTCCAAAAATATACGTACATTAAATCCACACATTTCTACTAATTATATTGGATAAACTATACATACCGATAACAACACATATTACTAAAATATCTAAATTGTATAATACTTACCTTTTCAAATAATTTGAACTTTGATGATATATGTTATCTAATAATCTAAAATGGGCGAATGGTCTACTTTTTTGTACCTAAATAATATTTTATTTTTTTCAATCTTATAAATAAATAATACCTCCACCATTAACGCATCCATATTATTAATCAACTACTTAACTATATGTAATACATGTGCATTACTATGTGCGAAATATTCCAAACAACTTAATAGTGTATTCTATAAAATACTAACAATTTATATATATATATATACCAACTACACTTTACTACTATGTGCATACACTTATTTTAAACAAGCTCCACTATATTTAACTGATATACTAAATATAAAAACTAGCAAGCTTAATCATTCAAACTTAATTTAAATATCTGTTTAATATTATCCATAACGTATAATAATTTCAATGTAGAATAATCAAAAGTATAATATAATTACAATATCAGATTCTTTTGTATATGATTTCACAATAATATATATATATATATATATATATATATAAATAATTATAACAGGTGACACCTTGTTATGATTTTTATTATTATGCATGTGGCGGATTTCATAACAACAAATTATATGAAGATGACGCATATTGGGACTTCTATATGGAAATAATGGAGGATCATAAACTACGTCAACATGAAGAAATATGTTAGAAATTAATTGTTTTACAATTATTTTACTTTTCTAAATATAACATTATACTGATTCTTAATTTATTAATCTTGTTATTATACTATTCATGTGAATATTATTACATATATTTGGAAATATTTGGATATTTTTTGAAGAAATTAAATTAGCGAAATATTAAAAAAAAAATAATATCCAATACATTAATATGTAATAAATAACAATTAATATTCGCATATCAATATAATCTTTTAATAATATATATTATATTAATACACAATTATTGCATTACATTTTATCTAATTAATATTTTAATATTTTAATCAACATATTTATAAAATATAATATAATTATTAGTAGATACTAGTCAATGACTAGTAGTCATTTATAGTAATATAAATATTATTATTAATCATATTTAATTTAAATAAATTACAATTATCAAGTAAAGTTAGAATCTAATAATCCGTTAACGGAATTACAATTGAAAATAAAAGATTTTTATAATTCCTGTATGGATGAAGATTTAACTATTGAAAAATTAGATGGAAAACCTCTAATAGGTTTACTTAAATATTTATATATATATATATATATATAATAAGTTTAATATCTTAGTACTACTACTACAACTACTATTACTACTACTTCTACTACTACTTGCACTACTACTACTACTACTACTACTACTACTACTACTACTATTATTATTACTACTACTAGTCCTACTACTACTACTACTACTACTACTAAATAATAACTATACTGATAACTATACTATAATTTCTAAAATTATAATTACTATGACTTTATGTGATGTACTTCTAGTTAAATTTAAAATATCTCACTCTCAAATAATAATCATATATATTTGTTAACATTTTCGGATCAAATACAACAATATATTAGCTCTTTCACTATCATTCTTGGTGACTTTAACTTCCATGTTAATTCTTCATCTAATCCCTTAATAAATTCAAAGATATGTGTAATGAATTATTGTTATCACAACATGTTACTTAAAATACACATATATCAGGAAATTTACTTGATCTTATTTGTACTCATAATACTTCTACTCTATGAGATAATCAATTAACAAATTATACACTATTAACTGATTATTATGCTATCAAATGTACATTAAATATTAAAAAAATATAAGTTATGAATTATTATCTTTTCTTTAAATGTACGTAATATTTCATAGATTTAACTAAATTTTCTTTAGATATTTTATCCAAATTGACATAAACAATTTTACTACAATTGAACTTAATAATACACTTTCTAATCTTCTAGACAAATACGCGCCAATTAATAATCGAACAATTACAACTTATTCTATAACACCATGGTTCAACCATATATGTTAAACTTATAAAAATTATAAAAAAATACAAAAGTATTAAACAAAATATATAATAAAAATAAAAATACAATTAATCATAACTTTTTATTGTCTAGATCTCAATACCGCAAACAAATTAAATCTCAAAAAATAATGTACTATAATAATAAAATTAATTTATACAAAAATTATACTAAAAAACTTATATTATATTCAAAAGAAAATATTTTCCTCTTCTAAAAATAATCTACTAGTAAATAAATACTCAAGTTTCTTTGATAATAAAATTTCTAATATATGTGATAATATCTCGAAAATTAAATCAGTGAATAAATCTATCAATATCATTTTTTTAAATATATGATCATTTCCCAATGATAATTTTAAAAATATCATTACTCCCCACATACTGAAATATATAATTTGATAATTACCGCCAAATTTACTTCACCAAATGTTCCATTACATATATATATATTACTAAAAAAATGTTAACTCTTTAACACCTGTATTATACAATTATTAATATTTCACTAACTACTGGAATTATACCATCTAAATTAACACATGCTATAATTACTTCTATTTTTAAAAATGCATCTTTAGATGATTCTATTTTATCTAAGTATCGACCTATATCTCAATTACCCTTACTCTCAAATATTCTAGAAAAGTCATCTATAAACAGCTCATCTATAATCTTAACTATAATTATTTATTTGATAATTACCAGAGTGCATACCGTAAACATCATAATACTGAAACTTCCATTATTGCAATTATTTATAGCCTTCATCATTCACTTGAAAACCACATATTTTTGAAATTATTATTTATTATCATGACTGCTGCATTTGATATCTTTGATTTTACTTTATTACTATTTATACTTTCCAATAGTATTATTACTGGAACTGCTTTCAATTGGTTTAAATCTTTAATTACTACTAGTACTTACTCTATTAAAAATAATTCTGCATTTTCTAAATCTTATACACTAAATTTCGTTGTCCCACAAGGTTATGTCCTTTCTCAAATTCTATTGTCAATATATCTACCTTTATTCAAATTACTATAATTATATACTTTACTAAAATATAATATCTATGTAGATGATATTGTATTACATACATTTGCAAATAACTCTCCACATATAACTATTTACAAGACTGTATTAATTTAACTACTAATTGGCGTACCTATAATAACTTACTAATAATTTCAAATAAAACTAAAATAATTAATATTTCTAGAACTCTTACTGTATTTCTAAATATATATATCGTTACTGAAAATATTACTCATATTACTAGTACAAAGTATCTTGGAATAACTATTTCTCAAAATTTATGATAGATCTACTGAAATACATATAAAATATATACTTAAGTCTGCATTATATAATGTTTACTATTTTTTATGACATACAATTATAGACTACAGAGCTTCTATTGGATCGTGGATGTTTCAGGAAACTCCCAATGACAACAATTGGAAATTTCAAGTCATTTAAATATCGTAAAACTATATATACCTATAATTTATTTATATATAAATATATATATATATATATATATATATATATATCTAAATATATATATATATATATATATATATATATATATAAACTTACCATGATATATAACTTATTATTTTGTTAAACTATCGAAATAATATATTGTACTGAAATATAATATGATGTAAATTTAATGTTACTTACTTAGTTATGTAGTTCCGTGACGTAGTCATCGTAGGGGGAAAACATGACAATGTTTTTTAAAAAAATGTCCATTTATAACAATCTTTTGCAATAATTAAAAGTTTCTGAAGAGGGAGATTAGAGTATTCAAAAATATCATTTAACTAATTTTTATTTGGTCTTCCTCTTTTTCTATTACCTTAAATAAATGTTTATGATATGGAATCGTGTCGAGTTATATGTCCGAATTTGGTAATTTTCCTTCGCATTATTATATCAAGAAGAGGTACATACGAGCCGACTTTCTCATTTATTAAATTATTGACCAATATATTCGTCTTTATTTCGTTATAACTTATATTCGGGAGAAGCCTGTGAGCTTTTGACTCAAAACCTCGGATCTTCTTCTTTGATTATTCTAGCAGAGTCCATGTTTAACAGCCGTTGAAAGAACTAATGAGATATATAATCTAAATTTAAGTTTGAATTCGATTTTTCCGCTACGCCAGATCTTTTCCAGTTTTACTAGTGCTGAAACTGCCATAGCTAATCTTATACGAATTTCATTTTTTGAGTTGATTCGTAACATTGCTCCGAGGTATTTAAAATATTCCATCATTTTAATATGTGTATCTTACATAGGATAGGATAGGATGGTTTATTTATACACCAAATATGGTAAAGAAAGATTACCCTCACTGGTGTTGTGAACGAACAAACAAAACTAAACAATAACATTAAATAAGGTATCAATATAATATATAAAAATAATAGTATAAATCATTGGTGTTGGTTGGTTTGTTACATAGTCCAGCATTATTTTTTCCAGGAATATATTGAACAGAACAGGCGATAATAAGCAACCTTGCCATATCCTACTGTTGTATTAAACTTTTTTCCAATAATATTATTAATTTAATGTAATATTATTTAAATTATTATTAAATATATTAATAAGACCAATACTGGAGATTACTTTCAATAACTTGCTTAATTACTGTAATTTATTCATATATGTATTGGTTTCATTATGGATAAATGCAATATTTTAAATCCATAGATTCGATATCAATCATATTACTACAGTTTATATTATAGTATTTACTATTTAATGTATATTATACGCTCAAATATGAATATGTCATTAGCTCTCTTGTTATTAATACACATAAAAATGCCTGTCATTATTTAAGATAACTATTATTCGATATTATGAATCACAATAGTAGTAATTATTGTTATTAGATTTCAGAGAATATCAGCAAACAAAATATTTCACTCTATAAAAATACCTAAATAAAATAAATATATAATTTACCTACGCATATATAAACAAATAATTATGTTTAAATTCATTATCATTGTTTATAGTTGTTCTTCTGTTGTGTTCTCGTTAACCTCAATGAATTAATTATTGTATATTTTAAGAATTCATTTATTCTTAATAAACTAATACATACTAATTATTATATTGCGAAATAATCAGTGATATTATTATATAATACTATATATGTATAGTATGTATAATCAATACTAAATATTTGCATAGGAACTCATAGAAAAATTACATTCAGATGCGTTTTTCGTTTTTTTCCATAGTCTAGTTGAAAGAAATGAAAAACACAAAAATAAAACTGTATTAACTGTTAATAACCTATTCATATTGTATATATATATATATATATATGTATATATATATATATATATATTCATATTATATATACATAAAATGAGTATATTACTAATTATGAATTAAATCAATATAGTTATTATAATGTGCTATATTTCACATAATGAAAATTTAAAATATAGAATTTCATTATTATGCATTAATAGGTGTATTATTCATTAATAGGCGTATGATTCATTAAAAGGTGTAATAATAATATCAATGATATTATGACCTATTTAACTTGTATAAGTAATTATCTATAATTAATTATAATTAAATTAAATACTATTGTTTACAATACACATATAATATGAACGTTTTACATCTATCAAAAATAAGCGTTATATTCGTGGTTATGACTAAATAGCAACATTAATATGTCATATTGTCGAACACAATATCATATCACTTTCTTTATCACTTATGGGAGGGAAGGGGGTAGTGGCCGATAATTAATATGCCTCCAAAGATTTCTAATATATCGATAAATACAAAATTGTAGGCTCTTGTTTTTTTGAATTAACTAGAAATCATATAGTACTAGAATACTGTGATTTAACTTTTATATATAAATTGTTTAACCTAATAATATAAACGTTTGATTAGACATTAAAAAGAGCACTACAATAAGGCAAGGCTCTAGTAGTGGCCGCTAGTACCAGAAAATGCGATAAGTGTCTCGTAATGTATTCGATTTATATTTTGTTAATTATGTAAGATTAAATAATTATATTTATGATGCATACGCACCTTATTTGATTCAATGATTTATTATATATACATATACTCTTACACATAAATAAGTATAAATATATATAATCGTGTTTTTTTTTTTCAAAATTTGACAAAAAATTATTATATAATAAATTAGAGTAATTAATTAATTAATTTAAAAAAATGTTACTATATATTATAGATATTTTTATTATCTAAATATTGTATATAGAACTTTATATCCTATTAAGCACCATTTAAGCGTTAATTAAAACGGTCACTAGTCCCTCCTCGTTCATTACATATTTTTATAATTATAATTATTTTAAATCTTAATAAAGCATTTGTATGTATATTTCAAATATAAAAGCAATGATAATAATTAATATAAACGTATTAATATTAAACTATGTTATAATTATACATATATATATATACATATTTATTACAAATTGAATATTTATTACAATATTATTAAAATATATAAAAATAACTTCTTTAGATTTATGAAAAGAAAGTCGACATGTTGTTTGCCAAAAAGTATAACAATTTTGAAAAGACTAGTTTTAGTGATTATGATTATCCATTTAGAGTATGTTTATATATATAAATATATGTAAATATATATATATATATATATATATATATATATATTGATATACATGTATTATAAATAAGGATAACAATAATAAATAATAATACTTTAGGAACAAATAATGTACATCACGAATATTTGTTTAAGGTTGGGAATTTCTAATAATATTACGTCATTAAAAAAAGAAGCTGAAAATATTTTGATTTTAAAAGCTGAATTACTAAACGTTATATATAATTTAGAAATATATATATATATGAATTAATTAATTCAATTTATAGAGGATCAGTGAAATATATCTAGGAAACTTAATATACGTGTAGCTCCATAAGTCTATAACATCTTTATCAACTATATGCAACTTTTAGAACATTTATATAATGATACTCTTCAGATATAATAATAACCTACTATATAATACCTGATTACATATAATATTAGCATAATTATGCTAATGACTATAGGTATATGTGTACCTATGTATTAATTCATATTACATATATCACAATATGTGATATTTCTCTAATATTTATTGTTTTATAAATTCCTTATATATAGTTCCCATTCAAATGTTATTATATACTTCTCTAAATACTTATAATATAATTTAAATATACGATACATGAATATATAATTGTAATATACAAGATACATCAACAATGTGTATTATGTAATAAATTTCTAAAATTAACATACTTTTAATAAATTCAAATTATATATAAATCTCCTACATATATCACCTATAGGATGGTATACCATGTAGTTACATCCCTTCTTTCGCCGTTTCATAATTTGTTATGAGCGATAGACTCTATACTATGACATTTTACTTTATTCGCATAATAAATAATTTATCATTAGCATTATATTTTAGATTAATACAAGAAAGGAATATGTGCAAATTACAATTAAAGAATTAAATACTGTAGTACCTTTTGTTAGTAAATATATAATAAATAATAAATACATTTCATATGTAAAATATTTTAATTTACTTGTATATTATATAAACTATTATAGTAGGACTATATATATATTTATAAGTTTTTTTATAAGTTTTTTTAACTTATTAAAATTGTTTATATATATATATATATATATATATATATAAATATCAGAGTATTACCTAATATTGATATTTTATCTATTTCGAAATGTATTACACATTTATTTGTAACCTATTTATATTAACTATAAAATAATTAAAAATAATATGTACCTATTTATAATAATGCTAATTATTATTTTTATTATTATCATATTTTATTGAATTATTTTGTTGACTCGAATCCTACATCTATTGTTGACATCTAGATATACACAGTAACATACATACAGCGAGATCTCGTTGGAGCTCTGTATACATCGATGTATTAGTCGTGAATTTGTTATATTTAGTGTTTATTTTATTTAATTAATTTAATTATTTTTCTTGTCGTTATGTCTCTGTATCAATTATTCTAAATTAGATATTTTTATATATGTATATAGATATGTTTTTGGAGTTAATATCTTCTCGTATACGTAGAATAGTTAACACATATCCTGACGTTGATCTGTTTTAAAGGAACAATTTTGATTTTTCTTAGAATATATCCATAGTATTATCCTACGTACGACGGGGCGAGTTAAGGTACGTTAAGGGCGATCATAGAAATTTGAAAATTAACAGATTAACATTGGACTATGTTTTTCTTAATAAATATACCATTATAATGAAGCACACACATTTTATTTAATTGTTATTAATCTAAGGTCACATGACAGCCTCGTGAAATTTAACATATATTTAGATACAAATGTTGCATTATCAAAATAAATTATAAAAAAATAAGTATTTGAAACCTTTGTAATGAATCATTTGTTATCAAATTTTAACACACTATTTATTTTATAATAATGGAATAGAAAATATAAAAAATAGAATTAAAAAAAAAAATGTGTACATGTATATGTATATACATGTAAAAAATCGTAAAAAATGACTAAAAAAAGGATTGACAGTATGTCGTGTCGTAAAAAATGACTCAAAAAAAAATTGTACAAAAAGTATACATATATTCTTAGAATTTCAATAGCTATAAGATGCGATGTGTCCAAAAAAACTTTTTTTTCTATGATCACCCTTAACGTCATCACCCTATACTTCCTACGTAATAACATCATGTTATATTTCTTATCTAAAATTGTAGTAAATGTAATTCCTAGATAGTTTTGTGATATAAAGAAATATGTGTTAAGGGGAACTCGATACCATTGAATGTTTCGAGAAAAAAATTGAATTTCAAATTTTGTATTAATGTAAAATTTGAATACTTCACATATTATCTTTTATGTGGTGTTTAAATTATGTTCATTACATTATTCATTCTGTTCATATTATATTATTTGTACATGTATATTCATATATTATATTTGAAACTTGATTTACTCAGAATAATTATTTGTGATAAATCATGCTGACATAACTGGTATTAACTTTTGTACAATTGAATGTTTTTTCTTCATTTTTTCAATATAACTAGATAAAACCAGTAAGATTAAAGTTATTTGTCAAAATTAAAAAATATTTATTTAAAAAATTTTAATTAACAATTTAGTTGGAAAATTAAAATTTTTTATCAGATATTTCAATTATTTTTTTACTAACGTATAACATAAAGATGTGTAAACATCTATAGATTTTAACATATAATATAAAAATATGGATTATTATTAATAGATTAAAAAAAAAAAAAAAAAAGTGATTATTTTTTGAGTTAATAGATTTATAAAAATAGCATTTTTTCGTATCTTTTACATGTAAACCAAATGATGGTATCGCGTCCCCTTAAGGGGAATATAGTGATATACTACTTCATTCAACCCATTTATCGGTTCTTGATTAATTAAACTATTACAACAGTTTAGTATAATTTCCTAATATTCCTTAAGTTTCTATACTTTTGGTGGTATGTCATCTAACCAACCAGTTTTTTTTCTTTATGTATGCTTTGGTTGCTTTCGTATTTATTCTGGAGTAATATTTCCTTTTTGATAAATAGTACTATTTGTATAATTTATATACCATTATCACTTATGAAGAGATTATTTTTTTTACCAAGCAGTTATATGAAACGGTTGTTCCAAATTTGAATTCATTTTTTCACTTGTAGATATACAATATGCAATATTGATTGATTGACAATGTATTTAAGAAAATATATATCTTTAAAATATGTCTTAAAATATTAGTTAGAAGTGATCTTTTATTATTGTGTATAATTAAATGATTGACTCTCGTTAAAACCATGGATGCCTTAACATGGGAGAGGCTTCGAAGGGACATTATAGCCATATATGGTTATAAGTGTACTAAGTTCCTGGATGGGATTAAAGTACTCTACCAAATAAAAATAACAATAACAATATAGGCTAAATATATAATCGAAATATATAAAGTATACATATTTGTTAATAATAACATACGTACTGACATTTTAACATCTTTAATTTCTTGATATTTTGTAAATTCGTATTATTCTTTGTAAATTTCAATAACGTGTACGTCGTACGTTATGTACAAATAAACAAAAATAATTGAATATAGAAATAAAGTATATCGTAATAATAACCGTTAAGGATAACACATATACTTATATATTTAAATTTGTTCAACCTATTTATAATAATATAATAAATTTGAGAAATATTAGCAATTGGAGATTTATTCGTTAATGATCGACCTTACTTATTCTGGAAATATGTATTTAGGTGTAAGGGTTTATTTTCTAAGAGATAATCTTTTAGTATATTATAATGTCTTTAATTTATGAAAGGTTAAATTTAAACCATCATTTTAAATGAATTGTTAATTTAAGTCTCTTAAGATTATCAGTCTATTATTATTGTATATATGCCTTGTTAATTACTTAAGATCTACATGAACATTTTCTAAACTTTACGATACTTTATAGACATATAGTGAAATTCCTCGCTAAATCCAGCACCCGTCTTCTGTAATCTTCGAGTAACCCTACAAGGGTTATTGACTGGTAATAATATAACTCGCCAAAGATCTTAAATGATTTTTCCGTCGCTGTATATTAATTATTCGCAGCTCTTCACTATATATAGGGGAGGGAAGGGGGTAGTGGCCGAGGACGTAGCAGTGGCCGTTTTAATTAACGCTTAAATGGTGCTTGATAGGATAAAAAGTTCTATATACAATATTTAGATAATCAAAATATTTATAATATATAGTAATTTTTTATTTTAAATAATTAATTAATTATTCTAATTTATTACATATTCATTTTGTGTCAAATGTTGACAAAAATATGATTATATATATTTATGCTTATTTATATGTAAGAGTATGTGTATATATAATTAAATCATTGAATCAAATAAGGTGCGTATGCATCATAAATATAATTATTTAATATTCCATAATTAATAAAATATAAATCGAATACATTACGAGACACCTATCGCATTTTCTGGTACTACGGCCACTACTACGGCCTTGCCTTATTTTAGTGCTTTTTTAATGCCTAATCAAACGTTTATATTATTAGGTTAATCACGTTATATATGAAAGTGAAATCACAGTATTCTAGAAGAGACTAAAATTCAGTATTTATCGATATATTAGAAATATTCTGAAGCATAATAATTATCGGCCACTACCCCCTTCTCTCCCCTAGTTGCCAGCCTACTGTTTACCCTCAATTTGGGGAGAAGATAAATGAATTCCATCATTATACCAACTATATAAATGGTCTTAACATTTTATGACTCATTATTTGTATTCAAAAAGAGGGGCGGGCGGGTGATTTTATTACGTTATACTAACGGGGTGGGTTGGGTTTTAGGTTAGTTTGGTTTTAGCTATACAGTTGGTAGGCCCCGACGTTGTTATTGTTATGTTCACAAGTTCTCCTAATGCCTAGTGAATACTTTTACATGTATTATACGAACAAACGGTAGACTTTACGCGGCGAAAGGCGGTGACGATGTTGACTTTAAAGGAACTACTTTACAAGTACACGCGATACAATACCATTACAATTACACACGATGCATTAGTATGAACTTATATGACCTCTAGATATATGCTTATGACATAATGAATATTTGATAACAAATATAGAAATTAAATCTATATTTTTAGAATGCTTTATTTATATAGTGTTATATTTGATATTCTTAGTAGACATTTTTTTTCATAAATTAAAAAATCAGTTTATTGGATATATCAGAAATATTTTGAATAATTAAAAAATAAAAAATACTTTATTAGACTGTATATATAATTATGAATATTTTATTCATTACAATTTTTTTTGTAGGATTTATGGTTTCTTAGATACCGAGAGTGTCCGTATTCAGGCACTGTCCGTATTCGTTTAATTTCCCCTATATCATTATATATATATATATATATATATATATATATATATATATTTCAATTGTTAATAATAGTTGTATTTGTTATTTATTCGTTATATTATTTATTACTTTTTAATGTGTATACATATAATAATAAATATATATAATATATTATATATATATATATTTATATTTATGTGTTATTATAATATTTCTAATGTTTTGAGTAAATGATTATATTTATTAATTTTATGAATTTTATATTTTTGGTATTTAATTCTACTACATGTAATATAGTGACTATAATCACTTTTATAATCGGTATACTATTTATTATATAACATTATTATTATTTTAGATTAATTGGACTACATATTACAATAATATATTATCTAATATAAATGAAACCGTTGATGAAAATGAAATAGTTGTTATATATCATGCGAATTATTTAAGAGAATTGTCATTTTTGATATTGAATAAATTAAAAACTAAAGAAGGTATAAGGTTTAGATTATAAAATAGATAAATAAATAAATATATATATATATATATATATATATATATAAGTTGGCAAAATATTAAACATACGAATAATTATTAATCATGATTAATCATTAATGATATTGAAAATTTCAATTTGAAATATACATAATGAAATATTAATATTAATAGTTAATATAATATATTACTAACCAATATTTAATGATATAAGATCATGATTATATATAATATCATAGACAAAATAAACATATATATATATATATATTAATATATCCTTTAGAACTATAAATAATTATATGCACTGGCATTATACTGATGAAATGATTGAATATTTATCAAAGAGATTTCGTACAATAAAGAAAATAAACCAAAAAATAAATACCATAGAAGGTTACATAGATTTTATATTATTTATAAAAGTATTTATATATATATATATATATATATATATCTTTTTCATTGAGTCAATAAACCTTTATATTATTATTATTATATATATATATATAATTACATATAGAAATTGTATATTAGTAATTATTAAAATTATGAATATTATATGATATAAAATAGTGTTATATACAATACATAAATTACATGAATACAGATCCTGATGATAAATGGAAAATGTGTACATCAGAAACGTATACAACTTTAGAATTTGCAGTAGATTCGTTATTTATAAATACTTCGATCAAAGGCGATACTAAAATGGTTATTCATATAAATTAACATATAATTAGTATATTATTACCATTCTACTAATATAATTATATATTATAATAGGTTAAAGAAATATACCTGTACGTGAAAAATAACTTTTTAGAAAATATTATCGCAATAGATTGGTTAAATGTAACTACTAAACAACGTATTATAGAAAAGGTACACTTTAAGTATTTATGAATTAAAATTATAATAACATAATATACATACTAAATTATATTACATTAGCATTTAAAAAAATATATGTTATTATAATGTTAAATTATAATGTATGATGTGTTATGTTATTATTATTATATATTAATAACAGTTATCATCCAATACAATTATGTTGAATTGTGTGTTAAAAATGAAGTAATTAAGTTCAATTATAATAATTGTATTGGTATTTAGTAAATACTATTTACTAATAAACATGATATTTATATTTTAGATCGTTCCTGTTATTTCAAAATGGTATTAAATTAGTATTAAATATTACTTTCAAGTTAAATAATCTTTATTTATGAAAATATAATATGAATAATATATTTTATTCACATTATTTTACATTTTACCTTTTACCTATCCCATAGCATTTGGATGCCGTAGGGGCGCAGTAGATTTCGTCACAATTTTGTTACATCCCTCTCTATTTTCTGCATCTCTCATCGCTTTATTTTTATCAAGACCAGTCCATTTCACGATATTGTCTTGCCATTGCATTTTTGGCCTACCTCGTCTTCTTATACCTTCAATAGAATCCTGAAGAATTGTTTTAGACATGGAATTTGATTTTATCACATGACCAAACCTTCTCAGTTTTTTCATGATAACCATTGCTAGTAGTTCCAAATGTGGACCGATTTCTTTGGTAACTGTATTGCATACTTCAATGTTAGTAATTCTATCTCTGTATGATATGTTCAATAATCGTCTTAAGCACCGCATTTCTAATGTTGTTATTTTTCTTTACAGTTCCTTCGTTATTGTCCATGTCTCACTCGCATATAAGAAAATTGAGTTGACTAGTGACTGCAGTAGTCGGATTTTCAGTTTCAGTTTTAGTGTTTTAGCGTACCATATAACATTTAGTCTAGATAGAGCTGCAATCGTCTGTCCGGTTCTAGCTAATATTTCAACCTTTGAACCTTTATCATCGATGATTGTTCCTCAGTATTTAAAACTGTCAACCAATTTTAGTGGCTCGTTATTTATTTTTATTTCTGATGTGAAACTACCTTCAGAATTTGCCATTATTTGTGTTTTCGTAGAGTTTATTTCCATTCCATATGCACGTGCTGTATTGTCGATTATTATAATAAGATTGGCTAATTCAGATTCACTACCTGCTAATCCATCGATGTCATCTGCGAATCTCAGATTTGTGATTATTTTACCACCAATATTTACTGAACCTACATGATTATCTAAAGCATCGTTCATTATTTGTTCAAGCAAAATATTGAATAGTTTGGGTAAAAGTAGACAGCCTTGCCTAACTCCAGTTGTTGTTCTGAACCATTCTACGATTTTACCGTCAAAGTAAACTGCACTTTCTGCTTTATTGTATAGATGTTGTATAGATTCTATTAGTTTTTAATTGATATTAAATCTTTTCATTGCCGACCATAGCGCGTTGTGCCATATTCTATTAAACGCTTTTTTGAAATCGATGAAAACTTGATATAATGGTTTACTATGCTGAGATAATTTCTCTGGGATTACTCTTAAGTTGAATATCTGTTCGCTAGTACTTCTACCTGTTCGAAATCCAGCTTGCTCTTCAGAAATGAACTCTTCCGTGTAATGTTTCAATCTGTTTAGGATTATCTTTAGCATTATTTTACTAGAGTGTGATATAAGGCTTATTGTCCTATAATTTTCACATTTATGTTTGCTTCCTTTCTTATATAAACTTATTATCATTTATTTTGTCCAGTCTGATGGCCAGATTCCAGTTTCCCATATTGTGTTATATATATCTAGCAGTATTTGAATCACTATATGTCCTCCAGCTTTAATTAATTCGGCTGGTATATTGTCAATCCCAGCTGATTTTCCCATCTTTAATGCCTGGATAGCAGCCTCAACTTTACTTACCAATATAGGAAAATTATCCTGGTTTGATGGTCCATTTACTGTTAGTACTGATATATCTCCTTCTTCGTTATGTGTATACAGTTCAGAACAATATTCTGTCCAACGTTTCAGAACTTCTGTTTTATCTGTTATGCACTTTCCATATGTATCATGTACATTAACTATTATTTTGTATTTCTTTTTTGTTAACTCATTTACAATTTGGTTGGCTTTCTTGGTATTGTTTCTAATTAGACATTCACCAATATCAGTACATTTGTTATTAATCCAGATTTCTTTTGATATTCTCATCTCCTTCTTTATTGTGTTATTTATTTGTGTGTATGTACTTCCTGGTTCAAATTTAGTCTTTTTCAGTTCTCTTCTCAAGTCACACATATCCATCAGTTCAATTGATATCCATTTTTTTTTCTTTTCTCTGTGTTTTTCTAGGATTTCAGTTGCTATCTCTGTCATAGTTATATTTAGTTTCTGTAACATTTCTTCTGTATTTTCAATTTATGTTAATTTTTGTTCCGTCAGTTTTTCATTTATTTTTCAAATAGTTTTTTGGTCTCTGGATTTTTCAGCTTTTCTAGATCGAATTTATTTCGAGTAAATTTATTTTTCTTAGGCTTTTTCAGGTGTAGACTAAAAGTCATCATCAGCATGTCATGGTCACTACCTATGTCAGCTCCAGGGAATGATCTATGTCTTATTCATATTCACACTTGTGGAAAAACGTTTACTCACTAAAATATAATCGATTTGATTATGTATTTGATTATATATTCCTCCAGGGATATGCCAAGTTTGTATTCGTGATTTTGTGTGCGTGCCAAATGTATTAACAATTTTTAACTTGTTTGTTTTTGCGAATTCCAGAAGTCGATATCCTCTCTCGTTTATTACTGAATTGCAAAATATTCCAGAAGTTGATCCCCAATTATTATGTGCATCCTTACCAATTTGTACATTCATATCACCTTGAATCACCATTATATCCTTCTTTGAAATTTTTGAGATTGAGTTTTGCAATTCATTGTAGAATGTTTCAATTTCGTCATCTGTATGATCTGTTGTCGGTGCATATACTTGAATAATTGATATGTTAAAAGGGGTTGCATGCAGTCTTATTATTGCTATTCTGTCATTTATCGGAGTGAAGCACATAACCATGCGTGTTAATTCACTGTTTATCAAAAATCTAACACCATTAATGTGTTTGTTGTCATTTCCAATGTAGTAAAGTTTGTGACCTTCTGTGGTTTGTATTTCGTTCACTCCTTTTCTGCGTACTTCACATAGTCCTACAACAGTCCACCTATATCTATCTAGTTCATGAGTAAGTTCTTCTAGTTTACCTTCTTCTCGTAAAGTACGTACGTTCCAAGTACCTATATATGTGTTTTTTCTTCTTATCTTTATTTTCTTTTGTTCATCAGTAACCATCTTAACGTTATTATTCTGATTTGCAATAAATAACGCGGACCTTATTTTCCCGGGCGACGTCAGAGCCGGTATGATGTTTAAGTTTTGTTTTAAAATCATTTGCGTATATTGGGCATATAAGATCAGCGGAGCCAATCCCTCTCTGAAATCCCCCATTACAAATCACATTATAATTTAAATAAATATGACTAATGAACCTTAGTTAAAATTATATTTGATACAAATATAAACAATTATATATATAGTATATGAAATAATTGTTGGTATGTGAATTGATACGAGAACACTATGACATAGATAACAAATATTAAAGATGTACTCGGTTTGCCTTCATTTATATTTAATCAAGATGATTTAAATTATAGTTATAAAGAGGTATATATCAAATATCTATTAATTTATATATCATTATATATACCATATATATATTATATATTATATTATTTTTTTAATTATATTTAATTTTATTATCTCAATATTAAGTTATTAATATGTTATTATTATTTATAAAATTGTAAATAATAGTAATATTTATTAGTTGCAAATTAACCCCAAAGAGTATTTTTATAATATTATAAGAACAAATAAATTTAAGTATATTAATAATCTACATACATTTCGAAATCAACAAGATGAAAATAGGTTTTTAATTAATTTATATATATATAACTATACCAGATTTGGTAGACATTTCTTGCAGAATATTAACCATTTGGTAGACATATTTATTTGGTAGAAACTTTCGTGTCCACCAAATAATTATATTAATAATTTAACACTTTTTGTATACATTTGAGTTATAATAAAATTATACCATTAATATATAGGAACTATATTTATATATTATTTATTAATAATATTAAAATCTAGATAATAAGTGAGTTTAAATAATTATTGAATTAACACTCTATATATATATTGGATACATAAATATAACTATTTAATAGACATACCATTTTTAATGAAATATATATTATATTGGATATATGTTTATAGGTTGGTGAGTCATTTACATGGTATATTACTCATGGATTATATATATTACATAAACAAATAAAATTGTACATTCATAATCAATATATATTAAATTTAATTAAAATTATTAAATATATTAAATATATAATTAATTAATTATTTTTAATTTTTATTAAATTTTTAAAAATAATTGCACATGCGCGTAA
The DNA here is from genome assembly GCA_964019155.1 of Osedax fenrisi. NCBI lineage: Eukaryota > Metazoa > Annelida > Polychaeta > Sabellida > Siboglinidae > Osedax > Osedax fenrisi. The sequence goes on from OZ025244.1 coordinate 66,573,953, forward strand.
TTTTTAGTTATCATTAAATATATAATATATCTTAGAAAATAGTAAAGTTAGAACGAATGATTTATGCAAAAATCCAAAAAAAATAATCTTAATATTGTCTACAAAATAATAATATATGCATAATATATTTTATATATTTTTTCATAATCTATTCAAAAAGTGTATCATAATTAATTAATATGTAAATTTCAGCTTCATAGCTATCTTTTAAAAAGTATCCTCCAAATGATTATATTTTCTACCAAATGGTTATAATATTACTATATATATATTAACTGTCTGTGTGGCTCAGTTGGCTAAAGCATCAGCCACACAAGCAGTAGGACGCGAGTTCGAGCCTTGTCCGGACCAATAATTAATTTTATAAAATGGGTCTTAAAATAATATTTAGAAATGATCATATATACTTGTGTATAATATATATATATATATATATATATATATATATATATACTTGTAATATAATGATCGGATCTCGTTAAAACCATGGATGCCATAACATGAGAGTGACTTCGAAGGGACATTAGAGCCATATGGTTATAAGTGAAAACTTCATCTAACTTCCTGGATGGGATGAAAGAATAACACCAAAATAACAATACAATAACAATATATATATATATATATATATATATATATATATATATAACTATTATATATATATATATATATACATAATACACTATACATAATAACACTATACCCAATATACATAATAACATACATTCAGTTCCAACTATACGAAATCAATTCATACCATCCATTATTCATCCCACTATTCATAATATAAGACCCACTATACATAATAGCACTAGACCCACTATACATAATAACATACATTCAGTTCCAACTATACGAAATCAATCCATACCATCCATTGTAATTGAACACATAGATTTAAAAAATAGAAATATTAGTTATATAAAATCTCTATTCAGTCATCTAAGACTTCACTACAATACTATTGGAAATATTTCATTTCATTCTCATTATTGTAACATAATAGTATCTTCTCCTTAAATACGTGATACCCTGCTCAACTCAAAATCTGAAACTATAGATTCTCCCTTCTCTAGACTTTTCATACGACCCTATATCGACGACTTAACAGCTACACGTGGAAAAGTACTTTACCATGCATATAAAGCCAAACTTACTAATACTAACTATAAATGTGTTTTTAATAGATGCACATCTATATACGAACTCAGGCCTACCCAACTTATATCAAATACTGAAATGATAAACTGGAAATGTAAACCATATGTCCCAACTGAAGAACAATATATATCGTGGTGTACAGACTATAAATCATATCTAGATAACAAATCAAATAACCCACATACTAATACCGAAAACACAAATGATAATATTACATCTACTTCTACTGAACCACATACTGATAACGAAAATACAAAGGATTCAAAAGATAACACTGCAAATATAAGTGATAATAACGTTAAGCGTACTTGACTATATTCACGCTTACATAACAATATAAATACAGATAATATTAATACACCATATCTACTTTTAATCAACGCACGATCATTTATCAAAAATCATATTTTAATATTCGACTTATTAAATACTATTTCACCCGACTTCATTTGTATTACAGAAACTTAGACTAAAACTTCTAGTAATCCCCCTATCCACAGTGACTATATATTCCATCATTGCCCAAGGACAGATAATAGATTTGGTGGTGGTGTTGGAATAATGATCAGGAAGTGTTATCAGACTGTAATGGTAAAAGAGATAAACTTAAGTGACTCTCAATGTATTAAAGTTAAAATAATATCAGGTTATATGACTATAACGATATTTGTAATATACAGACCTCCTAATTCCAACTTAACCGAATTTTTATCAGACTACTATAGTTATTTCACAAACTGCCCTATTGACGATAATACAATAATACTTGGAGATTTCAATATAAAGATGAATTTAACTACACACGATACTATTGAATTCAATAAAATATTAAACTCCTTAAATCAGAAACAACATATTAAATTCCCAACGCACATACTAGGAAACAGACTCGACCTCATATTGACTTTACAAGACTCTACGATTACTTCTAATATACATACAATCAATAATACCATAGCCGATCATTATACGATAAAAAGCAACATAACTTTCCGAAAAAAATATACCGATGACAAAAAATTAATTAAATTTAGATCACTTTCACAAATCAACTATAATAAATTTAAATTTGATTTTACAAATACTTATCGTTTTCAAAATATAACAAACTTCAATGATTCATTAACTTCACTAATTAATGTTCATGCACCAATAAAAAGTAAAACTATTACTAATAGAACTAACATACCCTGGTATAACAAATCGCTAAATGTTCTTAAAAATAATCTTAGGAAAGCAGAAAGACTCTATAAATTTAGTAATTCTATAGATAATTTAAACAGATTTATATCATTAAGGTCGACTTATCGCCATGAATTAATAACTTATAAAAATCTATACTACAATAATAAACTACTTACGTTTACTAACAACCCAAGAAAAACTTTCAAAATAGCATACAAGCTATTATACAAAAACACTAAAACCAATATTAACGATATTCCGTTTACACCAGATGATTTCTCAAACTATTTTACTTCAAAAATCATTGATATACGATCAAAAGTAGAAATAAATATGACGAAACTATCAAACAATAACCCATATACTTATGATCAACCACTTACTGACTGCACTCAACTATCCAAGTTTAAATACCCTACCGATGACGATATTTCTACTCTTATCAAGCAAACTAATTCGTTTTCAATACTTGACCCCGTCCCCACAACTGTACTTAAAACAATTAATCATTTTATTACTCCAATAATACGACAATTACTTACGGACTGTATAAAAACGAATACAATACCACCATATTTTAAACAAGCTTCCATAACTCCTAGAATAAAGAAAAGTAATATGGATATTAATGTGCTATCAAATTACAGGCCTATTTCTCAATTACCTACATTAGCTAAAATATTCGAACGAATTATTAGTAAACAATTAATTAACCACCTAAATAGCAACAGTCTTTTTGATAAATATCAATCTGGATATAGGAAATTTTATAGTACTGAGACAGCTCTACTCTACGTAACTGACAACCTCCTACATAACATTGATAATAACACTCCTACACAAGTAATTCTTCTAGACTTATATTCCGCCTTCGATACAATTGACCACAATATACTTTTAAACCGACTAAAGCTACTAAACATTAACAACGATGCATTAAATCTACTGAAAGACTACATTACCAACCGAACATATAACATAAAACTCAAATCCATATCTCCCAATAAACCGCTTTTATTTGGAGTGCCACAAGGTACTGTACTAGGTCCCTTGCTGTATTCCTTATATATCACTCCAATATCTAGAATATTTCTAAATTACCCTGAAATCATATATCATTTATATGCTGATGATATTATTATTATGTCACCAATAAATAATTCCCGTTTAAATAATTGTATCATTGATTTACGCAATTGGATGACAACTAATTACTTATTTCTTAACTCAAATAAAACAACACTGTTAAACATTTCTAATAATTATCTCACTTTCTCACGATATATTTAGATGACACTATAATATATCCACAATACTCAACAATATATTTAGGAGTAACTCTAACAAATGACTTAACTATGACTACACATATTAATTCAGTTGCTAAATCAACGACTACTCACCTTATTCAACTATGCAAAATACGAAAATCTCTACCATCTAAAACAGTCTACCTATTAGCGAATGCTTTAATTTTTTCCAGACTTGACTACTGCTCTACTTTACTCACTAACTCAACTAAACTACAACTATTACAACTAGACCGAATTATAAAATCTACTACTCGACTTATTTTTAACAAAAGGAAATTTGATAGATGTTCTATTTCATCGTTAATGTCTTCTCTAAATATTTTAACAATTGACTTACGAATTAAGACACGACTTACTAAATTAATACATACTGTTCTATACAAAAATACTCCAACATACTTAACTGACCTACTACATCTAAAAAAATGTATACGACCACTAAGAAACTCTAACTCTAAGTTACTGACGTTACCTACCATCAACAGAAAATAACATGGCGGAAGGGCTTTTCGGTATATGGCTGCATCTACGTGGAATAATCTTCCAGACGAAATACGGAAATCAACCATATATCGAAGAAGCGATATACTTAAAAATTACATTACGTAATATGTTTATTTAACTTATATATTATAATTTATAACACATTTTATTTTCGTTTTTATTTGGATTATATTTTATTCTTTTTACCGAGAGAATATTCTGTATATATCCTTTTTATTGTTATGCTATTAACTACGCACTAGTTATTATTATTATTATTATTATTATTATATATAAGTAACATACTAGAGTTTACTTAAAACACATTCGAGAATAGTGCTCGCTATTATATATATATATTTGTGTATAATAAACCATCATCATCATCATCATCATCATATATATATATATATATATATATATATATATATATATATATATATATATATATATATATATGTATATATATATTAATATATAGAATTAAATGATAATTATAAGATGATGATGAAAATACCAACAAAACAAAATTTGTTAGATTAATTTTTAAATTAATAATTATTAAAAATCTAATAATTTCCTGTAAATAATTTTAATTTTAGTTTATACTTAAAATATTTGAAGATATATTTATTATAATTAAGTTCTGAAAGATTAATATCAATTTATAATTATAAATATACTTTAAAGTAGATCAAAAGTTATGGATTATTAAAAATTCAAAAGTAAGTTTAAAAAAAAGATCAGTAATATCAGTTTAAAAAAAATGTATAAAAATTTGACTATCATTTAATCTCTATGTTTACAAAGTTGTATTGGTAAATGCTAATGACACATTAAATTCGATTATCACTAAATTAAATTTACATAATATATCTTGTACTTATTATTAATCATTTTATAGATGGAAAAATGTACTTAGTGATTCTGAAGCATTATATTTGCCAATATACAATTCACTCATTATTCCTTTTAAGTTCATGGTGAGACCATACTTCTCGAAATATCAATCACCGTTAGTTATTTATATAAGTATGTGTCCATATATATGAACATATACACAAATTTCAGTAATATATAATTTATAATTATTTCATTATTGATGGCGTTCATTAATATCTATATTAATTTATGATTACAATTTTTTATAGTTCTATGGATTACGGAGGTATGGGGTCACTTATAGGTCATGAGCTAATACATTCTCTAGATAATGATGGTTTGAAATTCGATGAAAATATAATAAGTCAAGAATGGTTGGATGAAGTAAGTATACAGAAAATACGCGAGAGAAAGCAATGTTTTATCGATCAATATAATAATTACGGTATAGAAGATTATTCAGTTAGTTTACTGATAGATGTATTTTTATTGTTTAAATATATATAGATTTCAATTGACAACTCAACATATCTTAACACATATAATTTAAATTATCTGGAAAATGAAAATAATTAAATATGTATGTTTAAATATGTTTAAATTGAAATGCATAGTATTTTACAGATATTAGTTAATAATATATCATGATATAAAGGTGGATGGATTGGAAACACTTGAGGAAAATATTGCAGATAGTGATGGGTTAAATTCTTCATATGGCGTTTGTATTTTGATATATTTTGTTGTACTATGTTTATTTTTCAAATAATATAATATATTTTATACACATACAACAATTAAACACACACACATGTATATATAGGCTTATATATCCTATATATATATATATATATATATAGGATATATAAGCATATATATACATGTTTATAACAATTAAACAAACATGTATATATAGGCTTATATATCCTATATATATATATATATATATATATATATATATATATATATAAGCCTATATATATATATTATATATATATATATATATATATATATATATATATGTTTATAACAATTAAACACACACATGTATATAGGCTTATGTATATATAGAATATATAAGCCTATATATATACATGTGTATGTGTTTAATTTTTATATGTGTATAAAATATATTATATTATTTGAAAGATAAATATTTATATATATGCTTTATATTGACTCATATATTACAGAGATGTTTATTTTTAGTAAAACATAATAATATAATAATAAATAACCGATAAAATGATCTATAAGTAAAATAAAATATAATTGTTCGATTAATTAATATGCGTGATCAAAATTAAATAATATAAATTAAAAATATACGATTATTAAAAATAACCAATAATAATCTCTTGTTTTACTTTTGAAACTATCTATATATATATATATATATATATATGTTATCATATGGATGTCACAATTATTGATACTACAATAATTATACCTATAGGTATACCTTACCATTGTTCATACCGAATGCCGAAAAGATATTTTCCAATATCTATAGATACCCTGAACTTGTGGCAACGAATGATTTTGCTAGAAACCCATCTAAATGTTCTCAATTCAATTCTGTATGTCAGAAAATATTTTAAATATTTAGTTGATTCATGCATTTATAAACAATCATAATAATGTTATATATTGATCGCTGTTTAGCAGATAACTATTATATATCATTTATCGGAAGTACAAGCGTGGTAATATAATTGTATGTTAAATAGTAATCATACGGATGAATGTAAAACTATATTTATGAAAGTTTTAATAATATAAAGGAAGTCATTGATATATATAATTACAATATTCAATACGAAAAATGACTGTAGATTCAATAAAGATCTTACAAACATTATCAGGTAAACAATGTCGAATTGTTTTTATTTTATATAAATTGATTAATAAATATCAATATTCACTTGAGATCTGATCGATACAACTATATATCTAATTTTGCAAATAATTATATTGAAAACACGTATATTGAATTGAATTATTTATGTAGACACCAATATAGTCTTCTCTGGCGTATAAAAATAACGAACAATAATAATAACAAACTGTAATATAGCTTAGACACGCCCAATACTATAAGCAGACACTCCCACTATATTATACATAACAAGGCACTCCTTGCTTAGCTATCAGACTCAACACATTATAACTATTCATATAACTACTATTAAACTAACTGATTACTTACGGAACGGAGTCGACTCTCAGAAGATCTACTGACACATAAGGTTCTATATACATACTGTTAATATTACATGGTGACATCGGCGGGATTAGTTCCAGTTCCAAGCAAACCTTTGGAAACCATAGGAACATACCTATATCAGTTTAAGCAGTCTAAATACGTAGTTGTTATCGATTATTATTCAAGATATATCGAAACAATGTTGATCCGTGATGAGAGATCAATAACTGTTATTAATATCAAATCTATATTCGCAAGACACGGAATACCGGAAAACGTCATTTCGGACAACGGAAGACAATATACTTCGGACGAGTTTAAAGAATTTTCTAGAAAATATCAATTTAATCATATTACGTCTTCTCCGAAATACCCTATAGGAAATTCAGTAGCCGAAAGATCCATCCAAACATTGAAGAACATTATGGAAAAATCTAACGATCCATATTTAGGATTGTTAAGTCATCTAACAACACCATTATCATTTGGAATTTCACCTGGAGAATTGTTAATGAATCGAAAATTAAGTACCACATTACCAGATTTCCAACAAGATCAAATGCTTACAAAAGAAAAACATGCATTCTACAGAAAACAGACGGAGAAAAGAAAAATAGATGAGAAAAGATATCATAATAATAAGTTCTCAAAGCAGAAGAAGTTCATAGACGAAGGAGATAATGTATACATAAAGGATTTAGATAGGATGGGAACCTTATTAAAGAAATCTAATGACAACGATAGGACATATCTAGTTGAAACTGATCGCTCTATCGTTATAAGAAATAGAATTGAAGTAATACATGTTGAGAAAGAGGTAGTGATAACGAGATCTGGTAGGAAAGTTAGACCACCCGACAGACTTATAGAATGTTAAAGAAAATGTTCTATTATGGGTTAAGGTTATTTACTTAGTATTATTAGTATTGTTATTATTATTAAGATAAATATAAATCTGTAGAAAATAAGTTATTAGATTATATTATCAATACTAATTAGAATTAATTTATAATCTAGTAATGGGGTGTAATATAGCGTAGACACGCCTAATACTATAAGCAGACACGCCCACTATATTATACTTAACAAGGCACTATTTGCTTAGTTATCAGACTTAACACATTATAACTATACATATAACTATTACTAAACTAACTGACTACTTGCGGAACGGAGTCAACTCCTAGAAGATCTACTGAAATATAAGGTTCTATATCATACTGTTAATATTACACAAACGAACAGAAAATACAAAATAACAAAAATTAAAATTAAATAAAATTATATATAAAGATTAAATAAAGCGTATAAAAAAATAAATTAAGAAGTGTTTAGATAATATTTTAGTTTTATTTATATACTATTAACTAGGGTTCGAAAAATGCTTCGATGCGCATCAATACGAGCCGAAGCCTTTAGTTTATTGATACGAGTTGAGACATTCAAAATTCTAAAAAAAGCGATCCCGAACTGTATTGATGCATTACCAAGAGTGAACCCGAACTATTAATAATAGTTCGGGATCGTATCAAGATTTAAATAAAAGTAAAAATTTATTTACATTGATGGATCATATACATGAAATTTAAAAACAAAAATTATATATTTTGTATTATCAGTGGTTATTTTACTTACTCAATAGGTGGATTTTGATGCAAGATTATTAAAGTATAGCATTTTTTCCTGATTTACAAGTTAGTTATGGATTTTTTCCCTTAAATTAATTAATTATATTATACATTTTATATAAAATATAATATATATATATATATATATATATATATATATATCCAAGGGGTGTCACTTCCTATCTTACAATGTTAATATGTAAATCTGAGTTTATTTCGTCAAAAATGTAAACAAACTCCATCTCGGCAGAGATTTAATTATTTAAATAATTGTTACGTTTTTATAATAAAGATTTAATTATTTGAATAATTTTTATGTTTTTATAATACACTATATTGTAAATAATTCAATGTTATTTAATATACTTTTATATATTATTTGATCTAATAAACTATTATATGTATATACTTACATTTATATATTTATTAAATATCTAAATATTGCTTACTAATAGATTTTCCAGCATTTAAAATTAGTTTTTAAATATTATTTATATATTATAAATTATATTTTACGCCAAAGTATTAGACATTTTTGTTAATACATAATACATAACTAATACAATTATATAATTAAACTATTATTGTATATCAATTAACTCTTATATTATATTCATATATTGTATGGTTACTGAATCAGTAACTTACTGATGACGAGAATTAATTCAAAATATTACTACACTACGACATAGTTTATTGACTATGAGGCGGGCGCCAAGCGCGCAATGCGCGTATCGTAGTAAGTTAAAAATAGATTACATGTTTATATTCAGTGAATACGTCACGCATCATTGCTTACCGTTATTGATAACTCCCTTTTAATACATATTTAGTCTTATATTATATATAAAGATATTAGTATTATATTTATAGATAATAATATAAGTATTATATTTAGAGATAATAATGTAAGTATTATATTTAATTTAAATAATTTATGTTTCATATTTAAATGTTTATTATTATATTTACAAAATAATATCTACAAATAATTCAAGAAGTAATTTAATTTAATAATTTTATTGAAATTTAACAATATATATATATATATACATATATACTATGTTATACATAGTTTAGTTTGAATATTTAACAGTTTTAGATATATATATATTTTATATTTTATATATATAATTTTTAATGTTATAAATGCTTTAGTTTTAGTAACTTACGGGATTTGGTGATACCAGTTTTAGATACTATATCTATAGAATCTAAATTTTCTTTTGATAAAACTGGTATCAACTTGCGCCGTACAAAATAATTAATAACATTATTATGAATAAAACATGTATCGCAATAATCAAAATTAATATTATTTACAGATACAATATGAATAAATACTTTACAAATATTTTCTTTATATATAATATCACTTATATAAGAATTAAATAAAATAGATAATAAATTAATATAATGTAAGAATTTAGTTGTCGGTTGAATACGATTATCTACATTTTTAGATTTATCCATGCTATATAAAAGATTATTAGTAAAACAAGATGATACAGGCAAGCAAACGAGATTATAACAATAATTACAATATTTAGTACGTATAAAATCACATATATTAATTGTTAGTTCTACGATAGAATTACCTAATAAAATAGAAGAAGGTAAAGTTATATTTACAATGTTAGGTAGGAATAATGTGGGTGAAATACTAGTAGGTATGCATTCTTGTAATTGGGTTAGCTTAAGTAAAAACTCACCTGCGTCTAATTTACAATTACTACCGCGTACTTGATCAAATAGTGAATCTACAGTAATTTTCCTATATTCGGCAAGAAACTCACCGGCTGAAGGATTGTCGCGGTTACCACCACCAGACCTCATTCTAGAAAAAAAGTTTTCTACGCAATCCTGACTACAATTATGCATATCTATCGAATGTACATTATATGTAGAGCGAAGATGTTTAGACAAACTTAACAAACATTTGACATTATTTCTCCATCCTATGAGACAAGGTAGAGAGTTGCTGAATTGCTTGCTCTGATATCGCATCGAATTAAGTATGCATATTGCATTTTCCAGAAATTGTTCCGACTTACTATCTTCTTTTAGCGAACACTTGTACTGATTTATATTTGTTCCTGTTATGAGAAATTTTATATTATTTAACATATATTTTGGATCAACAGAACTCAACGATATAACGACAAATTATTAAAATTTCCCCTTAATTCATATTATTCATATAAATTCACTGAATTATATATTTCAGATAAATGAAGAAATAACTAATTATGTGAAGGGGACTGGGATACAATTCCACTCATGTCCAATCGAATGGTGGAATATCAAGAAAAATATATTTCCGAAATTATACCCTATCTCCAAATTATATATGACTGGTCAGGCGACATCTGTGGATTCGGAGAGAGTGTTTTCTGTGACAGGACAGATTTTGACATCAAGGCGTAATCGCCTCTCTGATGAAACTGTTGATATGTTAACCTTTTTATATGCAAATAAATCAATTTAAATTATTATATATATATATTGCTTAATTTCGAGGATGATATTGATCGTCTACTCGATTATCAGTATGAATCGACTCCCACCAGACATCTCTATCGAGCATGCTGGTTCTTATCTTTCCTTCTCTAGGAGACCAGTGTCCTTTCTTAACACATCAACGTAGTTCAAACTTCTGTTAGATTTACCTTGTGTGGGTTCCCATAAAATGAGTGGGTTGCTGACAGTTCAGGATGCCGTATACAGTGTCCAGCCATTTTCATCCTTCTGGATTTAATTTTGCCATTCTCATGTGTGTGCCATCCAGTGATTTCTGCTGTTGAGCGTTCATGACTCAGATCCATAGGTTAGTATACTTTCTACATTTGCTACAAAGATTCTACTTTTAAGTGGTAAGTTTATCACTTCCGTATAATGTTAATGCTATGTAGTGCGTTCCATATATATAAATGATTATTATTCTGTTCATGTCTGAAACTTTCTTTATTATAAATCGACTTCGACAGGTTTTCTTTTGTGTGAGACGACTTAGAAGTTTTTTTTTGTATAGAGACGGCTTCGAAGCTTTTTTTTGTATAGAGACGGCTTCGATGCATTTTTTGTGTATAGAGACGGCTTCGATGCTTTTTTTTTTTAGACAGAGACGGCTTCGATGCATTTTGTTTTTTAGACAGAGACGGCTTCGATGCATTTTTTTTTTAGATAGAGACGGCTTCGAAGCTTTGAAAAATGTGTTCATTTAGAACCCTACTATTAACTAACTAGTTATCTAGTCCCATTACGAGTCGTCGTAGGGGGAACATGACATGGCCTAATGCATAACTTCTTCCAAATATAACGGTCTTTTGTTGCATCAAGTAAGGATCGGGTAACACTCATGAATATCTTCCATCCAATTCCTTTTAGGGCGATCTCTTTTCCTAGCACCTTCAACACGTAAAATAGTATTTGAATATGTGTCATGTCGTGGCCAAACCAATTATTTTTATACCTTTAATTTTCTGTAAAACACGTTCATATGAACCAATTCTGTATATCATTTCCTCATGGATATATACATTTGTCTTAGGTTATCTGTATGTGATATTTAGCATTCTTCTATATGACTTAGATTCAAAAGCATGCAATCGTTTCATAGATTCTTCGAGAAGAGTCCATGTTTCGCAGCCATACAAAAGAGTTGATAGAATTAAGGAATTGTAGAGGTTTAATTTAATTTTAAAACTTATTTCTCTACTTCTCCAGATCATTTCCAATCTTACCATTATGGATGTGCCTGTAGCAATTCTTATTGCTATTTCATTGTTGCTATTAACATTGTATGTTATTGTTACCCCAAGATATTTAAACGATTAGACTTGTATTTGTTTTTTACCATATATGTTTATTGTAAGAGTATTACTGTTACATTTATTCGTATCAGGATCATTACCTAAAATCTTACTCTTTTCATGACTTATTTCTATTCCATATCTAGAAATATTTTTGCTAGCGAGTCTGTAAGTTGTTGTAGTTCATTAAATGAATATGCAATGAGATCTGTGTTGTCTGCAAAATGAAGATATCTGATAGGTCTGTTAATTAGCACAGGAGATAGCAAGCAACATTGACGTATACCTACTGTGGTTGAAAATGGATTTCCTATTTGATTATTTACATGTACTGATCTTCCTGATGAGGTATAAAAATCTGATATCATATCGATTAATTCCTTTCTTATTCCATAGGTTGTCATGGTATACCATAACCCTCATTCCATACTCGGTCAAAGGCTTTTTTGAACTCTATGAAGTTATGATATAAAGGTATTGTTGGTCTATATTTTTTTCCATTAGTAATCTATAATTTAATATCTGTTCCACAGTATTTCTGTTTTTTCTGAAGCCAAGCCGGCATGTTCATCTGCAAGAATTGTTTCCGCCTGTGGTGTTAGTCTGTTCAGCATAATTCTGAGTATTATCTTGCTTTGTGGCTTATCAGACTAAGTGTTAGAGCATATATTTATATTTCCTTTCTTTATTGGTGGTATTATTAGCGATGTAGTCCATGATTTGGGCAACATTTTAGTTTCCCATATTTGTTGACACAATTCTCTGAATATTATGGGTATTATGGGTCTACCCGATTTAATTAATTCACCAGGAATATTATTAATACCATGTGATTTCTCATTATGTAGGCTTTTATCGCTAATTCAACCTCAGAGCTTAGAATCGATATTCATTCATCGTTATCAACCTTTACTAAATCATCAAGTATTTCTAAGTCAGGTTCAATAGGGTTATTGTAGATGTCTTTGCAGTATTCAGTCCATCTGCGTAGTCGTGATAAATCATCAGCGAGAGATGCATCATCTTTATCTTCGTGTTTTTTTATATTTAGTGTGAATTATAGACTTTAATTTAATGTCTGAGAGCCAATAAAAAGAAATTATGTCAAAATAAGCCCTTTAATTGGTCCACACTGAAAGACGATAGCGATGTCCGAAAAAGTTTCATTACTGAAGTGAAAAACGGATATACAGTCCTCCAAGAAAGTGAACAAAACGAATCAACTGCAAACTCTAGATATAACAATTTTGAAAAAGCCTGCAAGGAAGCAGCTACAAAAGAAATCCCGTTGAAACCGAAAATGATAAAGAGATTACCATGGGAAACACCGTATATATGTCAAAAGCGTGAAATACTCCATCAAGCGGCAGAGATCAAAAACAGCGATCCAACTTCAGAAAATATCAAAAAGTTTACAGATGCTCAAAATGTGCTCACCAAAATGTATGAAAATGAACAAACCGAATATGTTACTCGCAAGATTGATGTAATAAAAAACGCAATCAGTTTTAAAAAATCAGCACTTGCATGGAAAACAGTCAACGAAGTCAGCGGACGAAAGAATACAGAAAAAGCCAAGATTAAAGCAAATAGCGAAAAAGAACGCATACAACTATGGCACCAACACTTCAAAGAACTACTCGGCAAACCGATACAAACTTCAACAAACAGCGGAAATGAATGCATCGTAAATACCAATAAGCATCTAAATATAGAAACTGGACCTTTTACTGCACCTGAATTATCAAAAGCCACCAAAAGTATCCAGAATGGAAAAGCGGTTGGCCTCGATGAAATTCCTGCTGAAGTATGGAAAATAGACGATTTTCAAGAATTTCTTCTAGAATCCTGTAATTGTGTATACAACCAAGAAAGTATTAGAAGATGGAGAGAAGGGTGCATTCTCCCTTTCCCCAAAAAAGGTAATCTATCAATAACGAAAAACTATAGAGGAATCACACTCACACCAATTGCTGCCAAGATATACAACCTGATGTTACTAAACAGGATAAGACCTGTGATCGACCCTATCCTAAGGAAAAATCAAAATGGATTCAGGACAAACCGATCCACATCTGGACAAATATTAACAATTCGGCGCATATTATAAGGCGTGAAAGCCAAAAAGCTACCTATAACGCTGCTTTTTATTGACTTTGCAAAGGCTTTCGATTCTATAGACAGACTTAAAATGGAAAATATATTAATAATATATGGAATACCAAAGGACATAGTCAATGCAATAATGATGCTATATAGGAATACAAGCGCTATGGTCAGATCACCTGACGGAGATACTCCTTATTTTGAAATTACGACCGGTGTCCTACAAGGAGATACATTGGCTCCGTATTTATTCATAATCTGCCTTGACTATATACTAAAACACTCCATAGATGATAATATTAATCTAGGCTTTACACTTTCACAAAGAAGAAGCAGTCGACATCCAGCTATACATATTACCGACATTGACTACGCAGACGATATTGCAGTTACTGCAGATACAATAAAAGATGCTGAGAAAATGCTACATCAAATCGAAGAAGCTGCAGAAGACATTGGACTGAAAATAAACTCAGATAAAACTGAGTATATGAGCCTAAATTCAAAGAGTGACAACATGATAAGCAGAAATGGAAATTCTATCAAAAACGTAGACAATTTCAAATATCTCGGCAGCTACATTGCAAATACTGAAAATGATATCAATACAAGAATAGCAAAAGCCTGGGCAGCACTGAATAGTATGATTATACTGTGGAAATCAAATCTATCAGAAAATCTCAAAAGAAGCTTTTTCCGAGCTGCGGTGGAATCAGTACTAGTGTATGGTGCGACGACTTGGACTCTAACAGCAACGTTGGAAAAAAGACTGGATGGAGCATATACTCGCATGCTCCGTGCTGCACTCAATAAATCCTGGAAAGATCACATCTCTAACAAAGACCTCTATCTTGAAATCCCAAGAATATCAGCCTCTATTCGGAAACAACGCCTACGATTTGCAGGCCATTGTTGGCGAAGCAAAGATGAGCTAGCAAGTGATGTACTTCTCTGGCAACCAACTCACAGCAAACGGCCACGAGGACGACCTGCCAAGACATACATCGATCAACTACTGGAGGATACCGGATGCAATATAGATGAGATTCCAACCGCGATGAACGATAGAAAAGGATGGATGGAACGTGTCAAGAAATGCCGAGCAAGCTCGACCTGGTAAGGTAAGTAATAGACTTTATTGTATTGTAAGCTATTTTACTATGAAGTCCCCTTTTTTAAGTTCATTGTCAATGTGTCTGTATTGTGATTTAAGCATTCACATATTTATCATTCTTTTTCCAACTTCATACTCTTTCTGACTATTTTGTGTATCGTCATGTATCTTTATGCTTATGTATCGTTTAGTAGTTTAGTGTTCTTCGTTCTTCTTATGTCACATAGGTCGAGAATTTCATCCGTGATCCATGGTATTAACTCGATATTTTCCTAAGATGTTTTGAGCTGCTTTAGTAATTACGTAATTGTGTAATATACTATTATATGTAGCAAATTAATATATTATTAAAAGTAATGACAAATTATTAGTTAATAGCATATTTATATATATATGTATATATTTATATAATATTATAATTAGTTAGTAGACATTGCAAAATATATTCACATGTTAGACTTTTTTTTAAACATAGAAATAAAGTTGAAAAATGTATAGAAATATAGATATATAGTTTATTGAGTATTGACACACAAAATGACATGAAACAATAATGTAATGATAAGTAATAAATTACAATAAGAATGATGCTTTACACATGCCATACGTAAAATAATATAATAATATACATAATATTATCATAAGAGTACAGATTTAGTTATGAATTAGTATGCATAATATGATGTAACTCAGCTCATTTTTGATCTGTGATAACTCAACTTTCTGGTAAGGGGCGACCAATTCCTATGTTATGGGAATATTATAGAGCCAGTAGAATGTATACTGACACCCATACTCCCCGATTTATATCACAAATCGCAAAGAAAAAAAATCACTTATGTAATACAAGTACACTAATACAAGTATGCCACAAAGACATAGCTAAACCCACACTTATAATAGGGGATTATCACCCTATTTATGAGAAAACAAGAAATAAATATAAAGATATATGAATAATAATAATAATATGAATACATTTAAAAATGAGATGTAATCAACGATGTACGTTTTAATGCGTCACGGAAACCGACTATTGATTTACGGGATTAACATTTATGGGTAGCGAATATCAGTTAGTAGATATATCTACTAGAGTATACTCTATTACCGAAGTAATGCAGGTTTTAATTCGTTCTTCATAGGATATATGCATACTTCATGTATGCATAATTCATATATTCATAGTAAATATTAATTAATTATGATATACTATGTTATATTATCATATTATTTTTTTTTAATAAATAATATCAAATAATATATAAAAATAATGTCTATATGGTGTACCAAAAGTATATTATTATAAGTTAATTAATTTGTTGATCTAATTAATAATATTATTTTTGTGACAATTTAACATAAATTATTCATCCTAACTTTACTATTTTCTGAGATAGGGGAAAGTGGACACCTAATACTGCAACTTTAACAATAACGTTATTGTACCAGTACTGGTCTTAACATTTTAAAATGACATAATTGAGACTCAATATTTGTATTCAAATATTACAATATATTGATATTATATGAGTATGGATATTATTCTGATTTTAAAATGTTATGTAATCTTTTTATTCAATAGATAACTGGTGTTTTGGTATCCGGTCCCCATATCCGTATACGAACACACTGTGTTATTATACGGATACCCTATATACCACTAGACAAACTATATATTATTGATGAACCAATCGGATAAATGGAATACATAAAATACAATTATATTATTTATAATTAATGTTGTATAATTATGTATAATCTAATGTAATTTAATTAGTAATTAATTCATTAATTTTGGTATTTTTATTTATTAATAATACAAGTTAAGTATGGACGTAATAACATTTTTAGATTTATCTTCATTGGTAGTATTAATATTATAATCCACGCGATTGTTATGTTACTTAGATTAGTTCAAATGCTTCGCTATGATTGGTTATATGGTGTATGTATTACTATATATAGAATGTCCGTGTTAGGGACTTATATGACCTATAGATATATTCTTATTACTTAATTAATATTTGATAATAAATAGGCAATTATGTATATAAATGTTAGTATGTTTTTAATAATATATTGTTATGTTTTATATCGATATATTTGTATATTATTTACAAGGTGACAATTGAGTTGACATTATTTAAGTAATTAAATTGAATTTTTTTTTCATAATTTTAAAAAGTAATAAAAAAATCAGTTTATTGGATATATCAGCACTATTTTAAATAATACAAAAATAAAAAATACTTATTTAGACTATTTATATAATTATGAAAATGTTATTCATTAGAAATTGTATGTAGGATGTATGGTTTCTGATATACCGAGCATGTCAGTATACGGGCACTATCCGTATTCGGTTACTTAAGTAACTTAAGGGAAATTTCCTATGTGTTCAATAATTAATGATAACACAAAAGTATACACAAGTGCAATTATTTTAAATAATTAAATTAATTAATTAATTAAAAATATATTTTATAAATTTTATATTTTATTTTTTTATTTAATATATATATAATTCATAATTAATATAACATCAACATATAGCAACCCTATAAATATATATATATACAATAATACTATATAGTTCATTAAACAATTGTGTTTCTACTAAATAATTATATTTATGGATTAAATATTTATTAATTGTATTAATTGTATATCATTATTTAAACTTACTTAATTTAAGTAGTAACCTACAATAATTATTGTATAGATTTTAACATATTTAAATAATATGCAAATATAGTTCATATATATTGATGACATAACTTTATTATAAGTACAATTTATACCAAATTGATAAATTCTTACAATTCATATTTGGTAGACACGAAATTGTGTACCAAATAATTAATTCTATCAAATTTTAATATTATGATAGTGATATCTATAAAAACTGTAATGGTTATATATATATATGAGAAATAATGATGAAATAAGATTTATTAGGCAACGTTACAAAGTGATAACACTCCTCGTATATGAACGTAAAATAAATAATAATAATAATAAAATACAACCACAAAAAAACGAAAATAAAGTGGAAGTAATAAGAACGAAATATAAAAGTTAATAATAATATAATTAAGTTAGATATAGGCTAGATATGACTAAAGTGAGTATTAAAGGAGGTGGGAGATTGAATTGATCTTATAGATGAGGGGAGTGTATTCCATATGGAATACTTAAGAGAATGAGCGTTTCTGGAATTTAAGTGATGATGGAAGTGGGATAACAAGATGTGTACTGGAAGTAAACGTGTAGAGTAGGTGGTGGAGCGAATTGAGAGTAAGTAAAATATATATGAAGTAGTGGAGGAATATATAGACGTATGGGTATTAGAATAGAGTATAATTAGGGAAATTTTTTTATAAAGGAACAAGTTTGGTAGAAGTTAAAGGAGTCGGTAGAGTCAGAAGAGGAATGATCAGATAGTTGAAAATGGAACGTATACGATCCATATATGGAGTATCTGATTATTCTGTGTAATGTAGCAATGGAGGAAGCAGGAAGGCTATATAATAAATAATAACAATAATATATACGATAAATTACAAGTTTAATAATGATAGCAGATATGGACGAGTAATATATTTACGGATACACCTGATTCTAAATAAATGATAACTAGTAGATTTATAAATGTTAGCAATATTTCTAGAAAAGTTAGACCAAAGTCGAAAACGACACCAATATTTAGGAATATATACACCAATATATTAGAAGGTGAAATAAAAATATTGTCAAGGTAAAAGGAAGGAACTTGTCTATAAGAAGATCAGATTTGATACAATTAATTAAAAACTTACGTTAATCATGAGACTTGTAGAAAATAAGGTACCTGATTCATGTCTAGGTAGTCAGTAAGACATTTGAATCAAGAATGATGTAGGGGTTAAGTGAAAATGACTGAAAATTCACATATATATATATATATATATATGTAAATAACATTTAAAATTAATTTGACATATTCTTAATTAACCATTTAAAATCCTATCTATATAACAGAATACAAAGTACAGCATTTAATAATATACACTATAATATACAATGTAATAGTGGGGTATCTCATGAATTAGTGTGCCCATTACTATTTATAATATATATATATATATATATATATATATTAACAAACAATCTAAAATAGTTAACAATGGTTTAAATAAAAGTATTATACTATTCAGTGAATAGTATTCACTGATGATATTTCATTAACATATTTTCCGCATTACCATTGAATTTGAATTTTAAACTAAATTTATATTAATTTTAAATTAATAAATTACATAAATACATTAGTTTGAAATTAATAAATGAACATTATATAAAATTAAATGTGTAAATAAAAATATAAATATTATCATATAAATATTAAAGTAGTGTTTTCTAAACACATATAACGTATCATTAACTTAATATACTGCATACATACTACAGGCATATGAACAATGGGTTAAAGAAAACGGCGAAGAAATTAAAATAAAAGGATTGGAATTTTTAACTCATGAACAATTATTTTTTGTTTCTTATGCACAGGTTAAATATAATAAAATGTATGTATTTATTAATGTTTATTAAGTTACAACTTTATATTTATAATATTAATTATAATTCATAACATAAGTAATTTGTAATTTATTTATAAATAATAAAACTTATTATTTTATAAGCATACTATAGTATAATATATATATGATGATGATGATGATGATATTAGGTGTATTATGCACTACAATATGGTCATGTAGACCCCTTAACTCGTGCGAGTATATATTATATATATATATATATATATGTATTATGTATATTTTTTATTATTATTTGTATTAATAGCACGTATGACATACGCGAAATGATAACCTATAGGTATTGGTATTCAATATGAATACACTATTTTAAAGTACATTATAATATGAGCGTATATATATTAAATGTATTAATTTAAATTAATATTATAAAATAATAATAAACAAATACAATTATAAGAATATATATATATATATATATATTAAAAATCAATTATGAATAATAGGGAAGGGAAGTTTATAAATATCATACCACCGAATTATATATCAATTAAATATTATATAAAAAAAGTATATATACTACTGTTTAAAATATATATATATAATATTTTATTTATAAATTTTATATTTTATTCAATCTATCATTTATATTCGTTAAACCGTTTTATATAATTTATAATGAAACATTGTAGGTAGAATTTTAAAATATTAGTATTATATATACATGATACTAAAAAATTTATATTTTTAATAAATATTTATAAATAATAAATAATTATTATGCTAAATAAATACATCATTATAATAAGTAGTTATGTTATATCACATACCGAAATTAAAAGTATTCAAACAAATTTCATTTAATAATAATAATAATAATAATATATAGTTTATTAGGTAAACAAAAAATAAATATATAAACAAAAATAATGAAGACAAAATAGATATAAATAGAAACCCAAAACGACATGGTACAAAAATTAACAATAGGTTTATAATTAATAAAAAAACGCCTTGGTTTATGCATGCCGAACATAAGATATATGAATATTATATGCAAATATGAGCATATTATATGAATTAAAATGAAAACAACATAAAAGAAAATCAGAACTCTCATCTCCACCATAAAGATAACACCGATTAAGATCGGAGGTGTCGGGTTAGAGGTTGGATAGCCCATATGAGGTGGATCAGGCCCCAAGGGTTGGTCATTCCCTTAATGTAGTGGTGTTGACATATCCTGACATTTTGTAGATATGTTTATATTTTATATATAAAAATAGATATATCTTGACCTATAATTTAAAAAATTAATATAATGTAATTTAATGTAACATAACTATTGTTTAAATAAATATATTTAATGAATTATATAATATTATAATTATATATAATCTATCGATATATATTTTTTAATTATTGTATCCTGTATATTTGATTATATGTTAATATTGTATTATATTAAATATCATTAAAGACTATTTTTTAAATCAATCAACAATATTGCAATACTTTTGATATATTAAATCAATGCTAATATATTGTTTTTATTGTTATTGTTATTTTATTTTGATGGATTAATTTCATCTCATCCATGAACTTAGATGAAGTTTTCATGTATAACCATATTACTCTAATGTACATTCGAAGATGATCTCATGTTAAGGCATCCATTGTTTTAACGAAAGCCGATCATGTATTTATACACAATTAAATAATATATCTTCTATATATTATTGTAATACTTATTTGAATGGTCCGGAAGAGGCTTGAACTCGCGTCCTACTGCGTTAAATATATAGTTATATAAATTCAAATATATTAAAAACTATAAAAAATTATAATGTATCACGTATATGATATATTATAATTTTGTACATTACATTATACATATATATAATAATAATAATAATAATAATCAGAGTTAATGCATTAGCCTGGATGAACGAAAAAGCAGAGCTTATCAAGTCGTTCCCAAATGTGATTGTGGGGGGGGGGAAAATTATGTATAAAATTAAAATAATATTAAATAAATATTAGATTATAAAATAAAATTTATATCCAGCATATCAGTAAAAAAATAGTCATCAAAAATCTACCTAGAATACTTTATATCGATTTCCAATGAAAGTCGATACAGGTGTATCAATTTGGAGGATTTGGGATTTCTATATCCAATGCCTTAAGGAACTTACTTTCGCCAAGAGTAAGAGCACTGGCAACAATTGCGCCCACACAACAATTGCATCCTCATCCCCGACACGAACCATTAACGACCACATAAATAATCAATACAAAGTACTCGTTAATATCTTATATTTAATATTTAATATTTAAAATAAAAATGTGACTTCCTGAAAAGAAAATAATACAGAATGTTAAATAAAATTTAAATAAAATGTAATATGTAAGTAAATAAGTTATACAAAATATGTACAATTAAAAACTAAATACAAAATTAAAAATAAAAATAAAATAAAATTGCAAAAATCCCCAAAATCATTCTCATTATGTATTTAAAATAAATAATTTAATAATATGTACCTACAAAAATGTAAACCAATAAAACACTAATATTAAAATTGTATAACAAATTATAAAATATTTAAAAAAAACTATATAACTAAAATCCATAAAAGCTATAATACTATAAAATAAAATATATAAAATAAATACTGATAATATAAATTAGCAAATAAATTAATTAATATATCACATTATACAATACTTCAAAATAGAATATAAAAATATAAAATTAAAATTAATAAGACGATATCATAAATGATTTAAAAATTGTTTTAAAATTATTCAATTTCGTAATGTTTCTTTTTTTGTGGTAATCTGTTCCACAGCATTGTACCAATAAACAAAATTCGATAAACAAAATGCTTTTCTGTCAGTTCATACTTTTATTCTATGAAACAGATTTCCATTATAAGATTTAGCTTTATATAATAATTGTAAATTCTTAGGTAAAATATTATTCCTAGCGCGAAACATAAATGTTATACTATTCATTTTTATAATATCGTCAAATTATGAATAGAGAATAATAAATAGTATAGACATTTTTATACATAGAATTAGTATTAGAAATACATTTTATTGCTCTTTTTTGTAAAAATTAAAATATTTTTAAAACTGGATTTGAAGGTAATCCCCCAAATATTTGAACAATAATTAAGATGTGATAACAATAAAGCATTATATAATATAATTAAAGATTTCAATTTTAACTTATTTTTAACTTTATGTAAAATTGCAATTGTTCTAGAAAGTTGACTTGAAACATAATTGAGTTGCAATTTCCAATTCAATTTACAATCTATAATAACACCTAATAATTTTATTTCACTGACTTGTTTAACTTTAATGTTATTAATATTCAAATCCAGATTAATATTTCGATTTTTATTTCTTATATTAAATAATAATACATTCGTCTTACTAATATTTAGTGACAATTTATTTACATTCAACCAATCGTATAGTTTGTTAATATTATATTTAATATTGTTATTTAATTCTAAAATAGACGTATTTGGAAAAATTCAAGTTGTATCATCTGCAAATAAAACTGATTTAAAAGTATCTGATATATTCGGAAGGTCATTAATATATAAAATAAATAATAATATACCGAGTACAGATCCCTGTGGTACACCACATTTTATATAATTACAATATGAGTCAGTATTATTATATCTAACAAATTGAAGACGATCTGATAAATAAGATTTTATTAATTTTAGCGCTATACCTCTGATACCATAAATATAAAGCTTATTGATTAAAATATCATGATTTATCAGTGTATCAGTGTACCAAAGGCTTTGCTTAAATCTATTGAAACAATAGCACAGTTATCTAAATTTTCTAAATGTGTATTAACTGATTCTAATACATCAGTCAATGCATCAGATGTAGATAAATTCTTTCTGAAACAATATTGATTATCATTTAATATATTAAATTTATTTATAGGTCTATAATTCTCAGCTAGTGATTTGTCTCCAGATTTAAAAAGTGGAATAACTTCTATTTTTTTAACTTATAATCTTTTAACTTTTCGAATTTCTAACCTCATTCAAAATGTCACATATATATATATATATATATATATATATATATATATATATATATATGTAATGTAATATATATGTAATATGTAATTACCTATAGGTATATTGTACGCATGCTGACGAAGATAACATGAGAAACATATACCAAGAAGATGAGCATGCTCCTCCCTATTGGAGAATTACAGGATCGTTAATGAACAGTGAAAAGTTCAGAGAGGTATTCTCGTGTACATATAAAGATAGAATGTATAACGACAATATTTGTAAAATGTGGTGAATAAATTCAAATTATAATCTTTGTTTACTATTTTATATTATACCACATGAATAAATCCAAATATATATATATATATATATATTCACTTTATTTACATAGAAATCAAATTACATACGTATTATTTACAAATTAGCTTATTAATATCCTTTAATTATATTATTAATACAAATTATTATAAATATAAGTACTTATTTATTTATTATATAATATTATAATTTTAATATTGTAATATATATATTAGATCTAAAATTAAAGCAAAAGATGACAAAGAGCGTATACAAAAATGGAAACAACATTTCTCTATAGGAACAACTCCTATTAATAGAAAAAAATCCGATAACAACTAAACAAGACATAGTAAAAAATAGTGGACAAAGAGCTTCAAATTGAGCAAGGTCCATTTACTATATGAGAACTTGAAATGATACTCAGAAAAACAAAGACAAATAAAACTGCCAGATTAAATGAAATACCAGCTAAAGTATGGAAGACAGGTCACTTCAATCACATGAGAATTTCGATGAAGTAGAGAATTTCAAGAGTCTTGAAAATTGTCGATAATTTCATTTATCTTGGAAGCGAAATAGAATCGACCGATAAAGAAATCAAAATAAGAATAGCTAAACCCTGGGAGGATCAAGACAAGTTAAGTTCCATATAATCACCACTCAGCACAACTTTAAAGAGGAACTTTTTCAGAGCCGTGGTAGAATCTGTTTATTATACGGCTCTGAAGCATGGACCCTAACTAAAAAACATGAGAAAAAGCTCGATGGCACTTACACAATAATGTTAGAGCCATATTAAATATAGGAAATATCATGGAAAGAGCATCCAACGAAGATTCGCCTTTACTGAAAGATTCCACCACTAACAAGTATAATACGTATACGAAGAACATGTTTCGCAGGCCATTGTTATCGAAGTGAGGAAGAAATCGTAAAAGATGTTTTATTGTGGACACCGATGGAACAATACAGATTGGATAACCCATAAAAACCTATGTAAAACAACTATGTGATGATACAGGATGGATGACTGAAGAACTAAAGACAGCTGTGAAAGACAGGATGACGTGGAACAATTTTTTTGAAAGTGCTCGGGAAACAATCCCGATCCGGTAAGTAAGGTAATATATATATAACCTATATAACATAGGCTATATTAATCCATTACGAATTTAAGATATAGTATAGTAATTTTGAAAGTATAATCAATTATATTTTAAATATCATTATATTCATATCATATTTTTATTTTATAACAATATAAATATTAAAAAATAATATAAATAATATATTTAGGGGAAAGTAACCGAATACGGACAGTGCCCGAATACGGACACTCTCGGTATCTCATAAACCAAAAATCCTACAAAAAAAATATTCATAATTATATAAATAGTCTAAAAAAGTATTTTTTATTTTTTAATTAGTCAAATTATTGCTGATATATCCAATAAAGTGATTTTGTTATTACTTTTTTAAATTTATGAAAAAAAATGTCAACTTAAAACCTTCTAGAGAATATACAAATGTATCGATATAAAATATAACACTATATTATTAAAAAATAAAGCATTATAAACATTATATATATAATTTCTATATTTGTTATTAAATATTCATTAAGTTATAAGTATATATCTAGAGGTCATATAAGTCCCTAATACGGACACTATATATGTATTAATACGGACACCCTATATCCAATCAGCGCGCAGCGTTTGAACTATTCTGATTTTCATAAAAATCGCGTGCGTTATAATATTAATACCACCAATAAAGATAAATCTAAATTTTTTAATATTTTGATATTTAAATTGTATTATTAATTAAAAAATAATAAAAATAAATATATTATTAACTAATTAAATTAGAATAAATTGTGTATAAAATTAATTATAAATAATGTAATTGTAATTTTTCTTGTTGATTCATCAATAATATATAGTTTATCTAGAGGTATATAGGGTGTCCGTATTCGGAAATGGTTACCGAATACGGACACCCCCGTTATCTATGGAATTAAAAGATTAAATAAAATTTTAAAATCACAATAATATCTATAATCATATAATATTAATATATTGTAATTTTTTAATAAAAATAATTAATCATAAAATGTTAAGACCATCTATTGTCAAAGTGTCCGTATTATGTTACTTTCCCCTATTTAGTATGAGATGAACCTATAGATTCATATATATATATATATATATATATATATATATATATATAGATAGATAATTAACTCATTTACTACAGTTTACTATATTTAATACAATACCATTTTATTATTTATTAAATTTTACTGAAGAACCAATATATTTTATTGTGAGTTCTTCGTCGAACTAATACCATTATAGTTAATCAAATAACCATATTTATTATAGGTTAATTGGAAAAATTAAATCAATTACTAATAATAATATGTATAAAGAATCATGGTTCTTGCAAGACATACCTATGTTCTTCTAGTATTATAGTTACCTATGTGTTTAAGAATAATATGTATTTCTAAAATTTAAAACTAATAGGTATAAATTAGCTATACATTATAATATAAATATAATTGGGCAAAGAATAATAATCTTTAAATTTTAAGGAAGATATTGATGCGATTAATTCAAAACATAAATAATAATTTTATAAAATTATGAAAAAAGACAACATTTAAATTCATTGATCTCCATTTAGGTAATAGATATGTATATAACATATATCACTATTTTATTTATCGATATCGATAATGCAAACATATTAAATTATATTTAAGTCAAATGAAATATAAGTATTATGGAAATTTACGCAAACTTGTTTATATAACTAAAACAAATTTGATAATGAATTTATACTTAAAATAATTGAAATATGTTTATATATATGTGTCAAATTAATCATACTTTTAGAACTGATAGGGTATCATCATCTATTAAAGTATTATAAAATATATTACGTACACCTTTATATATTATTTTAAATTTATATTTATATCTAGTAGTAGAGAACGTGAGATAGTAATAGTGTTATGTGATACTTATTACAAATTCAATAAATAGTAGTAGTTTAGTAAGATATGATTAACCTATATGATTAATAGTTAATGACATACATTTAAATAATATTAATTAGATATAGTAATACAATTATTAAATATAGTAAATATTGTTATATTTTATATGATAAAGTATATATATCTATTGTAGTTTTGTAAAAAAAAAATATAATACTACTATAGTAATTGATTAGGGAGTTTTGATCTAAAAGTGATTTCTTCCCCAGGAAACCATTGCAACTCTTCGTTTATATCAAAAATGATTATGGACTACATATAATCTCTTTCAATGATATACAGATATGTTGTTCACAAGTAATATGAAACGTAGTAACCCTGTATAGATAAACTCGTGAATAGTTAATATTTTTGAATTTCTGTTGAAGATACTGAAATATAAAAAAAAAAGTTAAACAAATATTCTAATTATATATAGCGTGATATCTCTCTGATACTAGATCTATATGACATTATTTCAAGGAACAAAAAATAAGTATTTATGAAAATATGAAATTATGTAATAATTAAAAATTAAAGTGTTAATTTGATCACTATAATCAATGTTTTTATATTTTATAGTAATTCAAACATTATTATTATTATTTTAATCCAAGTTCGACCTATAGATATACTTGTATACTATTTATATTTAATTATATGCATTATGATTCTATCTTAGATAGTTAGATACTAAATAATTATTGTAATTGTGACTAGTGAAAAAAGGTAGATGAATTATTAAAATGTTGTATATTATTTTTAGTTATAAATAATTATAATGTAATGATATGGATAATTAGCATGTGATATTATTAATTTTAAGATTTGTAGCTTATATATATAAAGTAATTAAATTGTAGATGACATTGTAATTAAAATATTATTAAATATAATATCAGGAAAAACAAAATTAGAAAGAGAAATATTTAAGATCATTTTTACTAATCATTAGTATGACCATATTCGACGCTGATTTCGTAATCTATGTATATACAATGATTTAAGCAGATATTTTTGCTTTCTCATTAGTTAGAGAGAAAGCTTTCTTAGGTTTCTCTCTAGTTCTATTGTAACAATAAACAAAAACTGATACTCGGTATAAAAGGTAATAGGTTATATATCGGTAATAGGTTATATCGTTTTCTGTGTGTACACTTGAATTTACGCCGTGTAATTTTCCGACATAACGGGTAGAAAAACGACGCGGAAAGAGACAAGCTTCTTCAGTGTGTACACCTATTTTTTATACTTATCAAAAAAAATAGACTATATATATAACTCTAAATTAGTGGTGTTATTCGTGTATGTTTTTTCTAAAGTTATGGTGCAAAATATTACCAATAATATTTTTAAATAAAATAAAATTTAAATAAAAAAAAAATTTAAAATATTAATCCGTTCTATTTTTAAAACTAATCTTGTATATGTTAAACTCCACAAACAACCACTTGATCAAACTATATATATAACTTTCAAAGTTTATTTATATTATTATACTCTTCAGGTATAGTTATACATCTTAAAAATAATATCTGAATACATATAATATAATATAACATTTATGGAAATTTCTGGAATTCAATTATATATATATTACTATAAATGTATTGTAATAGATACCAAAAAAGGTTAGTTATTCTTTTATGTATTTCTATAGTTATTGGAGCCTTTAGTAAAACAATAATTATAGATAAACATTATATGTTACCATGTAAATAAATCCCCTGTTGTGCTGGCCCTTAATACCTTGAGATGATTCCCCACAATAATTACAGTATACTTACTACTCGGCATAAAATACACAACTGCATGATACAAAATAAATACAAAAAACATGAAATACTACCCTTTTCTAAAATAATAAATAAATAAATATAATATAAATAATACAAAATAATAACAATTAATAATAATAATAAATAGTAATGACAAATAATAATCGTATACATTAAATGACAAAAAAGTGTAGAGACGAAATACTAGTAATTAACTCATAATATAATTGTAATCAAATACTAATAATAATTATAATAATAATCAACAATAAATTTAATAATCAACAATAAACTTATAATCAACAATAAATTTAAATAAATTTAAATACAAATACCTGTGTTGCCTAGTTGGTAAAGGATTCAGATACACAGGCATTATATCGCGGGTATAAGCCTAGTCCGGACCATTAAATATATCTTATAATAATACTTAGAAGTGATATTATATAATTGTGTATAAATACATTATCGATATCATTAAAATCATAGATGCATTTACACGATAGCGTTTTCGAAAGGATATTAGAACCATATGATTATAAGTAAAAACATCATATAAGATAGGATGAAAGGACTCTGCCAAAATAAAATAAAATAACAATAACATTATATATATATATATAATAATTTAATAATATTAAAATTAAAAATTTGTTTATTTTTAATTTATATTTTGTAATGATATACAACTTTTATAAATATATATTGAAATATTAATAATATACGTATATTTTAGCTAGCAACGAGAACTAAATTATAAAAATGTATTCAAATAAAGATTACGAATCTACTGCAGATAAGAATACATCTTATAACAATGAAAATAAATATGAGACATATAAGTCTACTAAATGTAGACAAAGGAACAGTGTATGGTCATTATTTGATAAAAGGTTTATTATTTATATAATGTATTATAATTATATATATTATTAACTCATCCCGCATCGCTCGTAACGCGGTTATACTATGTTTGGTTCTTTAAAGACACAAAAGTTGCAAAAAGTATGGAAAATACCTGAACTTATAGCCTCTGCCGAAAAAACTAATCATGAGATAATATGCATACAGTTACATAGCTTCGTATATTTAGATATAGACATAAAGGAACATACCTATGGTAAGTGGAATTAATAACTTGCTCTGTATGGAGGAGTAGCATGAATGCTGAAACTGGAGGTATTTGAATTATTGTCAAAATAAGAGCGAATAATGCAATATCAAGTATTGATATCATATCATCTAGAATAATGGCAATACATTTTCAGGGAAACCCATACACAATAGTTATATCATGCTATAGACCAACAAATATGAGTTATTATATATATAACTAACCTCATTAACTAGGCATATTATAAAACACAACACACTTATTATTGGTGGAGACTTCAATTTGCACCTCGGAAAAGATTATGGATACAAATATTACTTGCACAGAACTACAAATCGAAACGGCAACATGCTACATAATTTTCTTCTAGAAAATAATCTGGAACAAAAGAATGGGACACATGAATCTCCAAATGGTTTTAAATCTCAAATTGATTTACTAATCACAAAAAAAAATGGAAGATCAGCGCAAAGAACTGCATAGCCTACAATTAGTTTATTATCGTATCATATTATCATCGTATTATCTCAGCTGAAATGCGCCTAGGTCTCAGAGCCAATAAAAATAAAGTATGCGTTAATAAACCTTGTGATTGGACCAAACTGAATTAAAATAATGATATACGAAATAATTGTATAACTGAATTAAAAAACAGATGTATGGCTCTCCAATAAACAGATATAACTGACTAATTTACAAACACTGGGTATAACTATTTTGAGAAATCATGCAATGAAGCTGATAAAAAAATAATCCCGTTAAAACCAAAAGTGAAAAAAAAAATATTACCCTGGGAATCACCTTATATTTACCAAAAGCGTGTTATCCATCAAGCTGCTTAACTTAAATATAGTGAATTATAACCAGAAAATATCAAAAAAATTAAAGACGCTCAAAACTCTCTTATTAATAATTATGAAAAAGAATAAGCGGAGTAGGGTAAAACCTAAGGGTAAAACACTTTCACAAATCGAAGCTATAATATTTAACCTGATGATTAAAGATATCAAAGTGATCAACCTAAATCGAATAAGACCAGAAGTTGATTTAATACTATGGAAAAATCAAAATGGCTTTAGGACAAACAGATCGACACCAGGAAAAATCCTGACGATTCGACGAATACAGAGGGTAAAAACTAAAAATTTACCAATAACACTTCTTTTCATAGACTTCTCAAGAGCTTTCGACTTAATAAACAGTGAAAAAATGAATATCATTCTGAGAAAATATGGTATACCAACAGAAATAATCATTGCTGCTAATGATGCTGTATATAAATACTCGCTCTATGATCAGATATACCGATGGGGACTAGAGTCTGTCAATGAGATACACTAACTCCTTTCCTGTGTATTGTATGTCTCGATTATATTCTTAAAAATGCCTTAGACCATAATACCGAACTAGGTTTTACACTGACTCAAACAATAAGTATACGCTATCCTGCTACATACATAACAGACATTGATTAAGCCGATGATATAGATTTTACAAATGATACTTTTAAATATGCGAAAATATTGCTACACCAAATTAATGAAATTGCAAATGATATAGGACTCAAAGTGAATACTGATAAGACTGAATATAAGAGCTATAATCTGTATAACGATATAAACATGATGAGCAAGAGCGGCGACAGTATAAAACAGGTTAATAATTGCAAATACCTCAGCAGCTATATATTATCAACAGAAAGATATATAAGAATTGGAATAGCCCAAACCTATAGGTTGGTTAGCACTTAACAGCATGAACACTAGCTGGAAATTCAAAATGTTAGATAACTCAAAAGAAACTTTTTCAGATCAACGATAGAATCCATACTTCTATAGGGCTCTATCACATGGACACTAACTTCGATTCGAGAAAAAAAAGTAGACGAGGCATATACTCGCATGCTCAGAGCTGCGTTGAACTCATAATGGAGGGTAACTATGGCAAATAAAGAGCTATACGATATGATCCACAAAAGTACAGTCTCTATACCAGAACGAAGATTAGGATTCATTGTAGGACATTGCTGGAGAAGTAAAATTTAACTAGTAAGCGATTTACTTCTCTGGAAATCGCTACACGGTCGCCGACCCCGAGGATTTCATTGATCAACTGAGCCAAGATACTGGATGCTCTCTCTCAGTAAAGTACCAAACGTGATGAGTGATAGAGATGGGTGTAGAATACGTGTCATGGACTTCTGAGTAAGCTAGATCTGGTAAGGTAAGGTGTTATAATATTATGCTATATAATACTTTATTTTAATTATAATATATATAAATTTATATATTTATATAATTAAAAACCTATAAATATTATCTTTTAACAAACATATCATAAATGTTTATTAATAATTCATTTCGGATACACTTATTTTGAATTATCGAAACAATGTAAAGCGGGTTTATTTGTAAAAATTACGTACATAATCTATACTATATAATTAATATATATTTATCAGATCAACATATGCATTACTATTATTGAATATAATTATGATGTTATACATTATTTTGTATATTACCCAAGATAATAATACTTTAAACAATGTTGATAATAATACTCAAACAAAGAATAATGATATTATATCATTAAATATGGGTTAGTAACATATTATATTAATTATTAATATTAATATTTATATATTTAATTATGTATTACTTCAATATCATTACTTATTAATAATTATTCTTACGTTTAATCTTTTACCAATTTATATATATTCCATATTTTCATGCTTAGAAATTTTACATACTATCAATTATTCATTTATTATTTAATTTGGTAAATAAATATCATACATTTTCTTATATTTAGTATATATAATATATTAGTATTTTATGTTTTTTAATATGCATATCATACATTACAAATGTGTTATCAATTCATATTTGATAATTATTAGCTTATTTGTTATCTATCTAATATAATTTATTTATATTTATAATATTATTTATAATATATCCATCATATAAATAATCTCCTAAACATAATATTATAGAATATTATTCCCCATATTTTAATTAATTATTTTCTAACCTATAAGTTCTAACCTAACAATATATATATATATATATATATTCTAACCATATACCGATGTTATGTTGTTAATAGTGTATATTTATTACATATTCTAATTATATATTTCTTTATTATTATTAAGATATATATATATATATATATATATATATATATTATTTTCTTTATATAACTAACACATTTAGTATTAAACAATCTACATAGAGTAATATAGTATGTAATAATTAAAGTATATATACTTTAATTATTAAAATAAATTATTACTATTATAATTGTAATTAACCTAAGAATAGTGTACAAAGTATGATGATTTATAATGTATCACTTAATATATTATTTAATACACTATTAATAATTGAGTTAATTTAGTATTTGCAAATATCAAAGATATAAGCAAGATATAAGCAATCGAATATCATGATATTCATATCAAATTATTTTTTAAATCCTTAAATATGTAATATGATATATGTATCAAAAGTGTATATGCTTATTTCTACAATAGTATACTTATATATTATATAATATAATATATTTATTTTATACATATATTATATGAAATAATCACAGAACTTGTTATTATAACTTGCCATTAGAAAGTACTAACTAACTAATATCGTAGTTACATATCTATTTAAAATTATATAAATATAACTATATGTAACAAATAAATACATTTTTCAAATATTATATAATTAATATTCAATAAAAGTTTTTCCATTATTTTTAATTTATTAGACAATAATTATACATATTGTATATAGAAATGAATTAAATATGCTCTTTATTAATAAACTCACTATTCTAGGAAATAAGCATTCACATAGCAATATTAATATTTGTAAAACACCTAATTGTCTTGAAATATCTAAAAAAGTAAGAAAATATATGAATAGAAAAGTTGGTGCTATTATATATATATATAAAGATATGTATATATACAATTCTCTTAGGATAGTATATATACTATATATTATAATATTATATTTTTTTTATATAATATATTTATATTATATATTAATATGGAATCAAAGGAAATATATAAAACTTACAAGTAGTCGAGTATTTGGATTTAGTAAACTCAAAATATGAACAGCGCCACCTAAATAGGTTTTTATTTCGGACAAATGTGTTGTATAATATAAATTCGTATCGAACTATATACTTTTAAAAAATGGTAAAAAGCTATGTAATTATTATATATATATGATGATAACATATATGTGATGATAACATATATGTATCTATGACAATAAACTATAGTTTTCATTATTAATAATCAACAAAGAAATATGATACGAGGTGAATTCTATTTTACTTATATTGCATATACTCTAATAGAATAATACAATAATTGTTTTAAAATAACGGTTTTATACTAAATATTTTTCAGTGAAAATATTACTGCAAACAGCTGCAGAGGTTTACTATTAATTACGATGCTTAGATATGGAATTTTTAATATTTTCTACGAAACATTTTGATAAACTGCCTGTGTTGCTCAGTGGCTGAGGCGTCAGGCACACAAGCAGTAGGACATGGGTTCATGGGACCATTAATTAATTTTATAAAATGGGTCATGAAATATTATTTAGAAGTGATCTTATATAATTGTGTATAAATAAATGATCGGTTCTCGTTAAAACCATGGATGCCTTAACATGAGAGCGGCTTTGAAGGGACATATATGGCTCTAATGTCCCATTAGATCCATATATGGTTATAAATGAAAACTTCATATAAGTTCCTGGATGGGATGAAAGGACTCCACCAAATAAAAATAACAATAACAATAACAATAACAATATTATAATACATTTAATATTATAAATAAATAGTGCAGTTAGGTACTGTTTTGTATCTATATATAATATCATATAACATATTGTATCCATATATCTATGTATAATATAATTAAATAATAAATTCCCTTAGATAACTATAGACACAATTATTATATGTTTAATTACATAACTATATACCATTACTTATTATTATTAAACATAACTAGATCTATATTTGTAACCATAACTACTAAATAATTATATTTTCCAAAAATATACATACGATATGAATCCACACAATTATATATATATATATATATATATATATATATATATATATATATATTGGATTAACTATAAAGAATGGAATACCGATAACGATACATATTACTAAAATAACTTTGTTATTGTATTAATATTATAACACACGCTATTTTTATGAATATCAGTATAATAGTTTATACGCTGAGCGGCGCTCAGTGAGCGCTGATTGGTTATAGATGTCAGTATTTTTAAGAAATCTAGAGTATTCGTATTATTATATGAGGGACTTATATGACCTCTATATATATATATGATTATAACTTAATGAAAATTTTATAACAAATATAAAAATGTTATATATAATTTTATATCGATACATTTAAGTTGAATTTGTTTTTTCATAAATTTAAAAATGTAATAAAAAACCAATTTATTGGATATATCAGCAATATTTTGAATAATTAAAAAATAAAAAATACATTTTTAGACTATTTATATAATTATAAATATTTTAATAATTACAATTTTTTTTGTAGGAATAAATCCTAAAGCATAAAGGTTTCTGAGATACCTGTAGTTTCCGTATTCAGGCACTGTCCGTAATGGTTACTTTCCCTTATTTTTATTTAGTCCCAAAAAGTGCCTCGTTTGTAACTTTATGAGACCAATGTACGTTTAGTAATACATATCATTCGTATAATGCGAGTTTATGTGTCATTAAATTGTTTGAGTAGTATTTTTGTGAATTCCATGTTTCACATCCGTACAGCAGAACCGATTCAACTGTGGTGTGCAATGCAAGAAAATCGCTTGCTTGGAGAACATGTAATAAAATGAGGAATATCTGGAAATCAACTCTTAGTAGGAAACTAAAAATCAGGCTCATGCACACTGAACATGTGCCTGATTTACAGATATTCCTCATTTTATTACATGTTCTCCAAGCAAGCGATTTTCTGATTTTCAAATCTGTTTACTAATGTATATCTATTCCCCTAGGAACTTGAAGTATTCAACCCTTTTCAGATTTGACCCATCTATATCTTTGATTTCAAACTGTTGATTGGTATTGTAAATATTATATTATTTTGTCCTCAATTCATGCTTAGTCCTACTTATATTGATGATTTTTGAATCGAGTGATCATCTATTGGGCTTCTTTGATACCTTCACTTACTAATGTAATATTATCTACGAAGTCCATATAAGTAACAGTGATAGATGGTATTCTTCTGCTTTTTATTTGCATTAGTTGTAAACCTAGTTTATCTTTCCTTCCTAGTAAAGCTGTTCTCGTACCATAATCGATAACTATGACAAAAAAGTATGTAGCTAATGTATATATAAATATATATATATATATATATATATATTGATATGAACATATGCACGTTTGATAATATAATATAATAATAATCAGATTGGTTCCTCATAATAAATAAGAGTGAACCCAGGTAGATATAAAAGTTCACTGAACTTATCGAGATTTTTACCTGTCAGCAAAATGAGTTGAAAAAAATAAACATATTAAAGTAAAAATAGAGTAATATAAAATTCGAATTTTAAAAGATAAGTAAAATATAAAGTAACATTTTAAATATTAAAATAGTTATAATACGAATAAATATTAAGATATAATATATAATAACATATAAGTATTAATTATAAGTAAAAAGTAAAGTTATAATAATAGATACAAATAAAAATATAATGATATGTAATACAAATAAAATGATATGTTAACAAATATAGCTAACATCTATATTTACTGGATATCTACAAATATATATATATATATATAAGTATACTTTTGTATATTATCTCCCTATCCAATTGATATAATTACTGGTATAAATCGTATATCATTATCTTCATCCATTGTACCACAATCGATGAAGTATGCTCACATCACTCCGATATTAAAGTAACATAATCTCGATTCTTCCATACTATCCAACTATCGTCTTGTTTCGCAATTAT
The DNA here is from genome assembly GCA_964019155.1 of Osedax fenrisi. Taxonomy (NCBI): domain Eukaryota; kingdom Metazoa; phylum Annelida; class Polychaeta; order Sabellida; family Siboglinidae; genus Osedax; species Osedax fenrisi. Next base: position 66,611,759 of record OZ025244.1, read on the forward strand.
CATCAATTTCTAAGACTATGGAACGCATAGTTGCACGTCAGCTTATTGATTATATCATATCAAACTCTATTGTAGATTGCTTTCAGATTGCATACCTTCCCAATCGTAGTACAGCAACTGCCCTAAACATTGTGTTTAACGATATTATACTATCTATGGATAATAAGGCTTCTTGTTATTTGGTTCTTCTTGATCTGTTTAGTGCCTTTACGTTAAATCATATGATTCTTTCTTACCGTCTACGTGAAATAGGTATTCATGGACAGGTTCACAACTGGTTGATGTCATTTGTATCTAATAGAATACCTTCGGTAAAGATCAAGTCATCTTTGTCGGCTCCATTTGATCACACTCATGGCGTTCCTCCAGGATCAATACTGGGTCCTATTCTTTTTATTTTATATATTCTTCCCATTAATTTGATTTTTTTTAAATATCCATATATTAGTTATCACCTCTTTGCTGATGACTTACAAATTTATACTTTTTTTCCACCTGGTTCTGATATTGACATAATTCAACTTTTAATTGCTAACTGTATTAATGATTTAATCTCTTGGTTTTCCTGTAATTCACTTTCATTAAATATTTCTAAAACTGATAGCATTATACTTTCTAGATCTCTTTCTTCGAGTACTCTCACTCATCCATTCCTTATCGCACTTCCTATCTCAAACATCATCACTACTCTAGGTTTTACTATAAATAATGCATTATATTACTCAGTACATATATCAAACACTGTCCGTACTGAAAATTATTTCCTGTATAATATAGGCAAGGCTCGCTCTAAGCTAACATTTAATTTAACTAAATCATTATTACATTCATCAGTTTTTAGTCAACTTAGATATTGTAATTCGCTTTTAATTAACATTCCGCAAAAAATTGATGAAAAAATTCGATTCAATACAACGTAGAGCTGTTCGCATATTATTTAAGCTAAAGCGTAATGATTTAACCATATCTATACATTCCATAATGGCGACTCTCGGGTGGTTGCAGTTTCGAGATTTATGCAAGTTTCTACTTCTTTGCATTACTCACAAGGCTATATATATGGGAGTTCCGTCTTACCTATCGAAGGGACTCATAATTCGAACAACTACTCGTCCGAGTCGCAAATGTGAGCTGATGAAACTCTCTTTACCGCTTGTCTCATCTATGTATGCAGATGCTGCTTTCACGGTTTCTGCTCCGAAATACTGGAACAGTCTTCCCGATGAATTACGCACCATGTCATCATTTATTACTTTTAAATGTCGACTTCATACATATATGGTATCATTATAATGTCTTCTTTTTAAATTTATTATTTGTGTAACTATTTATTTGTTTTATTATTTCAACTTGACGCACATAAACATCCATCGTTTTCTGAGTCAATACACCTTTCTATTATTATAACAGGTGAAACCTTGTCATGATTTTTATAATTATGCATGTGGCGGATTTCATAACAAAAAATTATTTGAAGATAAAGTATATTGGGACTTCTATATGGAAACAATGGATGATCATGATCTACATCAAAATCAAAAAATATGTTAGAAATTGAATGTTTTTAAAAATAATTAACTTTTCTAAATATAACATTATACTAATTCTTAATTTATTTATCTTGTTATTATATAAATTCATAACATTACCTATTCATATGATTATTATTACTAATATTTTTGGATTGAAGAAATGTTAATAACTCTATTTAATAAATAATAATATGCAATACATACATATTTAATACATAACAATTATTATTCACATATTAGTATAATATTTTAATAATATATAATTTTAAAAATTATTACATTACATTTTATTGTATTTCTAATTAATCTTTTAATATTAATAATATATAACATTATTAGTTTATTACTAGTTATTTATAGTAATATAAATATTATTATAAGTCATATTTAATTTAAATACATTACAATTACCAAGTAAAGTTAGAATCTAATAATGCGTTAACGGAATTACAATTGAAAATAAAAGATTTTTATAATTCCTGTATGGATGATGATTCAACTATTGAAAAATTAGATGCAAAACCTCTAATAGGTTTACTTACATATATTATATATATGTATATAATAATTAGTTATATATCTTAATATTACTAATACTACTACTACTACTACTACTACTATTACTACTACTAATACTAATACTTCTACTACTACTTCTACTACTACTACTACTACTACTACTACTACTACTATTACTACTACTACTACTACTTATACTACTACTACTACTACTACTACTACACTACTTATACTACTACTACTACTAATACTACTACTACTACTACTACTACTACTACTATTAATACTATTACTACTTCTACTACTACTACTACTGATACTACTTCTACTGCTACTATTATTAGTAGTAGTACTAATATTATTAATAGTGATGATTACAATTAGTTATAGTAACCTTGTGAAGTAAGTATTTTATTATATTAAGTATCATATAATATATGTATAATAAGTATATTAACTACTATATTAATACGATGTATACATACAATCATAGACTACAGAGATTCTATTGGATCGTGGATGTTTGAGGAAACTCCTAATGACAAAAATTGGAAATTTCAAGTAATTTAAATATCGTAGAACTATACATTCATAATATATATATATATATATATATATATATATATATATTTATATATATATATATATATATAATATTACCAGGTCGAGCTTGCTCGGCAGTTAACAACATCTTTTCTTCCATCCACTTCTGTCCTCCATCGCTGCGGGCAGTTCATTTAATACGCATTCTGTATCTTTTACTAGTTGATCGATAAACGTTTTCCTAGGTCTACCCGGTTTCGTTTTTCCATGTTTCGGGGTCCATAGTAACAATTCTGATGCTAGCTCCGTACGGGCTCTCCAACAGTGTCCACTGAAGCGTAGACGTTGACTCTTTATGGATTTCGACAATTTAGGGGTGTCACCGTAGAGTTCTTTATTTGTCGGGTGTGATTCCCATGATTTATTTAGAGCAGCTCTCAGCATCCTCGTATAGTTTCCATCTAGACGTTTCTCCATGGCTTTAGTCATAGTCCAGGTAGTAGATCCGTACACCAATACTGATTCCACAGTGGCTCTGAAAAAATTTCTTTTTAATTTATCTTTCAAATTTGATTTCCAAATTTTATTCATCGCGTTTAGTGCTGACCAACTCTTTGCCAATCTTATATCTAGATCTTTCTCGGTTGATGATATATAGCTCCCTAGATACTTGAAATCATTTACTTTATTTATTTCATTTCCATTTAAGCTTTTTATTTTATTCGTATTGTCTGTATTGTCTATATTTAGAGTCATATATTCTGTCTTTGCAGTGTTAATGTTTAAACCTATTTCTTTTGATACTTCTTCTAATTTATTTAGAAGTGTATTTGCATCTTTTATGTTGTCAGTTACAACTGCCAGATCATCCGCATAGTCAATATCAGTAATCTTTATAGCTGGGTGGCGTCTACTCTTTTTGACTTCTAATGTAAAACCTAAATTTATATTCATGGATTTTCTTAGGACATAGTCCAGACATACAATAAAAAGGAAAGGGGTTAATGTGTCTCCTTGTAGTACTCCGGCCGTTATATCAAAATAGTCTGTATCTCCATCTGGGGACCTAACCTTGCATTTGGTATTTATATACGATATCATAATAGCTTTAACAATTTCTTCTGGAAGTCCATACGCAGTGAGTATTTCTCTCATCTTTCCTCTGTGTATGCTATCAAAAGCTTTCGAGAAATCTATAAATAATAGAGTTGCAGGTAGTTGTTTAGATTTTGCTCCTTCAATTATTCTACGAATAGTTAAAATTTGTCCGGTAGTCGACCTATTTTGTCTGAAACCATTTTGGTTTTTACGTAATAAAGGATCTAATACTGGCCGTATTCTGTTTAGCAACATAAGATTATATATTTTTGCTGATATGCAGGTCAGTGTAATCCCACGGTAGTTTTTTGTGGAACTAAGATTTCCCTTTTTTGGAAAAGGTATTATGCATCCCATTCTCCATTTATCGATTTTGTCTTGGGCATATACACTATTGCAGAAATTTAGCAATAATTCCTGAAAAGACTCTATTTTCCATATTTCAACTTGTATTTGTCGAGTCCACAAGATTTCCCATTTTTCATGTTTTTCAATGCTTTAATTAGTTCAGTCATCGAAAACAAGCCGGTTTGTATGTCTTGTAACTCTGTGAATATAGGTGTAATATCGTGATCAGAGATATCTGGTTGATTTCCAAGAAGTTCCTTAAAGTGGTCTTGCCATTTTTGTATTCTATCTTGGTTGTCTGTTGCTTTGATCTTTGCCTTGTTTGTACTTTTTCTTCCACTTATTTCGTTTATTGTTTTCCATGCTGTCGCTGATTTCTTGTTTGTTACGGTTGATGTGATTTCATCTATACGATTTTGTAAGTACTTTGATTGTTCACAGTCATATGCGTCGAAAAGTATCTTTTGTGTGAGTTTGTAATAATTTATGTTTTCTTGAGTCGGATTTCCATCTTTGATCGCAGCTGCTTGTTTTAATAACTTTCTTTTTTCATAAATATCTTCATTTTCCCATGGTTTATACTGGCTTTTCTTTGGTTTTTCCGGAATTAATTCTTTCGCTGTTTCACGACAAGCTGTTTCAAAATGGTTGTAAGCTATATTTGCCAAAAACTGTGTATCGTTTTTTGTTGAGTTTTTGAAATTTTCAGTGACTTTATTTGTGAAACTCTTTCTCAAATTTGTGTTAGAATTTAGTAATGACCAATCGTAATGTATAGATTTCTCTTTTTTCTTCTTTTGACTTGAACGAAGAGTTAATTGTATATTTGCTGTTACAATTCTATGATCAGAAGCAATGCTAACAAAAGAATTATACGCTCTACAATTTTTCACACTGTTTTTCCATTTCTTTTTTATCAGTATGTAATCAAGTTGTGCTTTAAAGTCATTGGGTGAGTTATGTGTCCACAATTGTCCCTTCCTCTTTTGGAATTTCGTGTTTAAGCAAATCTGTCTATTTTCTTTTAGGTAGTCATTCAACAATTCTCCATTTCTATTTGAGAGTTCATGATATGAAAAAAGGAAACCTTCCAGTCGACCTAGGTGTGCGTTAAAATCTCCAGTGGTGATATGTACGTTATGTTTCGCTATTTGCCTAGTGCTAGAAGCTAATTGTTCGTAGAAAGTTTCTATTTCACTTTGTTCACTAACATTTGTTGGACTATAACACAGTGTGATAGTTGCTTTCGGGTTTCCGTTAAAATGTGCTACCAATACTCTGTTTGATATTTTTTCAATGCAATTTAATGAGTTATACGCGTTTGTATTTAGAAGTATTCCGATTCCACCTATGGTTGCATTTATGCTGTTTTTCCAGGCTGAACATGTAATCAATTTGAAATCACCAATATTGTGTTCTTTGGTTTCTACATCAAGGTGAATAAAACGATGTTCTTGAATACCTATAACATCTTGTTTTGTATCCATTGATGATAAGAGTAATTCTGACGTTTTTCCGATCTTATTTAGGGTCTGTACATTTAAAGTTGATATTTGCAGCTTTTTCTTTCCTTTTAAAAGACATGTTATTTTGTTTGTGTTTGATACAGTAACTAATTTTTCGACTGCAACCTGTATCGGTTTTGCAGGACGCGCTCCTTGTTCGGCGCGACGAGCGATGCGGGATGATGTGTATAGTTTTGAAATTGATGTCATTTGTTGCTTTCTGTGGCTGGTTTCATGTGCGGTCGCCACTCCATACACACGGTGACGTGACCCTGCATGGGTGGCAAAACTGGTGCTATATCTTGCCAAAGGATAACCAGTGATTTTTGTCCGGGACTGCTTATTGGTTATTCGCAGCTAACCTATATATCTAGAGGCCAGAGTTTCCCCTATCCGCAACCTGGGGACCCGTTGGATGGGAGTTTATCTTCTCCTACACCAAAATATATATATCATGATATATAACTTATTATGTTGTTAAACTATCGAAATAATATATTGTATAACAATATAATAGTATTCGATTTAAATTATTATTAAGTAGAGTAATAATACCAATACTGTATATTACTTTCAATAACTGTCTTCAATAACTATCTTAATTACTATCATAAATACAATATTTTAATATTTTAACCATAACAATTATCTCTATTCTTGTTCTTATTTTGATAACATAATTAACTCAGTATACATATCACCTATTATGTGAACGTTTATAATTATATTGGCATTACAATTATTACAACCAATTTCAACATATACAATATTACTAAAACCGTCATAAACTAACTTTAGTAGTTACAACTTTACTAATATACTCAATAGTTGTTATTATAATTTATTAATGTTTTTAATTTTGTAATTTTTTAATTATTTATATTCTCTATACCTATGGGTATATAATGTAAACTTAATTATTTATCTATTTATGAAATTATTCTAAAATATAGTAGTATAAAATAGAAATAGAAATATATGTGAGTTTAGGATATTATAAATATAAATATAAATATAAAATATAAATTAGTCCTAATGTCGTAAGTCAATTAGTTATGTGGGATATGCAACATATATTGCAACACCAATACCTATTAGTAAGATATCAAAAATGATTGAATTTCACGAAACTTGATACTTCTCGTTCAAATTGAATAGCAAATATTTCTACTTTTTCAATGTGTATTATACACGTAATTCATTAGCTCTCTTAGTATATACATATAAAAATGCCTGTCATTATTTAAGAAAACTCTTATTCGATATTATGAATCACAATAGTAGTAATTATTGATATTACATTTCAGAGAATATCAGCAAACAAAAGATTGTACTCTGTAAAAATACCTAAATAAAATAATATATAATGTACTTAGTAGGTACTACCTACGTATATGTAAATGTATAATGTTGTCTATATTTATTATCATTGTTTATAGTTTTTCTTCTGTTGTTTTCTCCCTTCCCGGTTTTCTCGTTTACCTCAATGAATTAATATTTTAAAATATATTTTAAGAATTCCTTTATTCCTTTAATAAACTAATAAATACTAATTATTATATTGCGAATCAGTGATATAATTATATAATACTATATATATATATATATATATATATATATATATATATATGTATAATATATATAATCAATACTAAATATTTGTATAGGAACTCATTGAAAAATTACATTCGGATGCATTTTTTGTTTTTTTCCATAGTTTAGTTAAAAGAAATGAAAAGCATAAAAATAAAACTGTATTAACTGTTAATAATTTATTATATATATACACAAACACATATATATATGCATTTTATGTATACATTACAGTAAATATTACTATTTATGAAGTAAATCAATTTAGTTGTTATAATGTGCTCTATTTGACATAATTAAAATTTTAAATATAGAATTTCATTATGATTCATTAATATGTGTAATAATAATATCAATGATATTACTTAATTTATAGATAATTATTTTTAGTTGATTATAATTAAATTAAATATTATTATTTACAATAAAAAAATAATATGAATGTTTTAGATAATCTAAAATAAGCATTATTGTCATGGTTAAGACTAAATAGACACATTAATATGTCATATTGTCGAATCTAATATCATATCTCTTTCTTTATCACTTGTTACGTAATTATATTTATGAAAATAATGTATAGCTATTAATAATTAATTGTTGTATAATTATAATTATTTTAAATCTAAATAAAATATTTGTATGTATATTTCTACTATAAAAGGTGTGATGATTAATAAGATTATTAATATTAAACAATGCCATAATTATACACTTATTATAAATTGAAATATTAAAATATTATTTTAAATATAACAATAACTTCATTAGATTTATAGAAAGACATCCGACATGTTGTTTGCAAAAAAGAATAACAATTTTGAAAAGACTAGTTTTAATAATTATGATTATCCATTTAGAGTATGTGTATATATATATATATATATATATATTATGAAAAAGGATAACAATAATAAATAATAATACTTTAGGAAGAAATAATTTACATTACAAAGAGCTGTTTAATGTTGGGAATTTCTAAAAATATTACGTCATTAAAAAAAGAAGCTGAAAATATTTTATTATTTAAAGCTGAATTAAAAAAAGTTATATATATATATATATATGAATTAATTCAGTTTATAATTAACGTTTAAGAAAGATCAGTGAAAGCGATCATATTTATTGATTCGAAACCCCTGACAGTGCTATTACATATCATCATTTCCATTATAATACAAAAATAAAAATAAAAATAATTATAACATTGAGTCATAGTATTATAAAAAAACAATGAAATAATTAATTAAAAGGTTAATCACATACACAAAATTAGAAACCAAGGTACCCAGTATTCAATACTCGTGTTTAACTTGGATCTAACTGGGAAACTGGGGGAATCTGGTCCAAACTTGGATCTAGGTGGTGTAAACTTAGATTTAGCTGATCCATATTTAACTAGTTGAAACTTGGATCATTATACCACAGTTTGATCCAAGTTATTTTTTTTAAATGAGATAAACTTGGATTTAGCTGATCCATATTTAACTAGTTGAAATTTTATAAAATATAAAATTACAATAATAAGTGAGATATAAATAAAATTTATATTCCATATAGTGATATTCTATATTCCCATATAATCTTTACTATTTCGTTAGTTTTTAGCATCTCTAGATAACATTTCTTCCTTTTTCTTTTCTTCTCCGACTATCCGTACTTCAAAACTATAAAAATGAAAGCTATTCAACGATATATTACTAAAGTACATACATATATTATACATACATCTCTTAGGTATACCTCATATCTCTAACATATATCTCAACCTTCCATTTACTCTTTATAAAACTCATTATTTATTATATAACATATTATTATATTAGAGTAGTACATTTTTTCAATTCACAATTTGACAATTCGACATCGTTGAGGGTGTCAAAATATTCATGTGTATTGTCATAATTACAAGAATACACATACATGCATATATATATATATATATATATATATATATATATACAGGGCCGGCTTAAGGGGGGGGCAAATCGGGCAATTGCCCGGGGCCCCAAATTTTGGGGGGCCCATGAATTATTTGAGAAATTTTTTTTTTACTATTTATATGAAAAAAAAAATTTCTTAACTATTTTTCTTATATATTATTAATTCTAATTCAAAAAATAAAAATAATATAATAAATTAATTAAATATGAGTCATTTAGGCCGATTTGAAGAGTGAATTTTACAAAAATTTACACGAATCTATGGTCGAAACAGCTACATGAAGATTTTGGAGCACATGCTAATAGTTATAATATAGATCTTCTCACACATCTCTGATTGTTAGATAAAATAGTTTGAAACGGATTGATAAATAATTGTTTGATAAACTAGAAGGTGATAAATGATAAACGTATTATGGGATTATTAACCATAATTGAATATTAACAATTTATAATTCTATAATTAGTTTACAAAACAAAAAGTATACTTTTTTTTATTAAAATTAAATATGATGTATATAATAAGATATATTTTAACTATGATTTCTGATATTTGTAAATGATTATATTGATTATAAATTACGAAAAACGATATTCTATATAGATTTATAATTGTTATAGTAATTAAAAAAATAGATATTTTCAAAATAATTAATTGTCTCTATATTATGCTCGTATTAATCAAATGTGTATATTCTCATAGTGTATATATTATGATAGTTGTATTAGTACACATAATATATATATATATATATATATATATATAATAGTTTTAATTTAAATAGGATTATTCTGCTTTAGGTTATTCCTATAGTATTTTTAATAATGTCTATTGATGAAAGGGAATTATGTACATAAAATTATTATCTTTTTCAACATACTATTATTACAGAAAGATATTATATTTATTGAAACAGATATTATTTATAAATATATATATATAACATCTATATAATACTAAATGCATTTTTCAATTATCAACCTATTACTTACAAATGAATGTTAAATTGACATCACCCTCATCTATTTATTTACAAATAAATATACACAATGGCGATATTCGTATTGGAGAATAGGTGATAAGTTATCACTGATAACTACATAATTGAAGAAATACAAAATTCAAAATATTATATTATATATCAGTGTATTCAATTCCAGATATATCACATGTAGCCTACATGATGTAGGTAGGTAACAATTATCGTTATTTATATAAAATACTATTATTATATAAGTATTTATTGATTTACGATTGTACGTTGATATTCATTATCACTGATAATTTATCACATCGGTCAATATTTAGCTACCGATCTATTAGCATTTTTTAAATAAGAATATAATTATAATAGATTATAGAGCTCAAAGTTATGAAAATGCCAGCAATATCTCTGGAAGATTCAACGACATGAAATATATTATAATATACCATAGTCCATTAATGGACTATAGTATATGGTAAATATGGATCCACATATCTACACTATGTATTCCTTAAATCTGGTTGGGCAAAATGCCGTTAAATCTTCGAAAAGTGTAGCAATATTCTTTGACTTCATCCCAAATCAATATAATTTATTTAGCCAAACTATATAAAGAATATATTTACATCTAGATTAAAGAAGAATATAATATTTTTTATTAAAAGCATTATTGAATATAAAATGGTGATCGCAAGCAGATTCTGTTAGTGCACTCTCTTGTGGACTTCTTATAATTACATAATTTATATCTGATATTATATATGTTAAAATATAACGTAAATTACATTACTAGAGTCAACGTATTTATTCAATAAAATGCAAGAATTTGAGACTTCAATATCATGAAAACCGTTGAACTAATTACTTTGTAGAATAAAGTCGATGAGAAAAGTATTGCAATTAGATTACATTGAGATAATAGCGGTAATACAAATAGTTATGCACTCTATAAATCAGTGGTTCCCAACCTATGGGTCATTGAGTATTTTTTGTAGGTCATGAGTCAATTTCTAAAAAATAATATAAATGCTTTTATATGCAAATTGGATTTATGGACGAGAACAATTTAAGATGGAAATATATATTTAAATATATGTATATTAATGTAGATATGATTATTTTATGATTAAAGTACAATAATAACAAAATAAAATTGTCATTGGGTCATGGTATATTTTTTAATTAAGAATTATAAAAAAATGGTCACGGTGAAAAAAGGTTGGGAACCACTGCTCTAAATATATATGCGAGAAAAGAAATTATTATGAGGAGTTGATTAAAGTATACAAACAAATTATAAAATAATTAGTATAATGATAAAAGATATGATATAATAATAATTATATAAGATATAAAATAAGATATGATAAAATTGAAGAGTTATAAATATTAGTTTTTGCTAAAATGGCCCATTTAATATGTTATTCAATTATTATGGGGCCCATACGTTTTTTTTTGCCCGGGGCCCATAGTATGCTTAAGCCGGCCCTGTATATATATATATATATATTTAAGTATATAATTATAGGTATATTCAGTCCCTAATTAATTATATAACAATCATTATCATTAAAGCTCTAGTGTTATTATGTATTGATTACAGCTATATATCGAATATATAGTATACTATATATTCTCTCAGTAATTAATTGCCTATATCAGGTAACCATATGGTAATATATTATACACCGAACAAATATATATGGATACATTCAACTTCACATTATTTACGTTCATATAGCAAACGATAATTCGTTCTATCTGTTTCGTATATAATTCCTTATTATCACTCACTTATTACGTCATATATCACTTTATTAAAATGTGTTGAGATGCCCTATATGATACCATCCTCTTTATCATTTCAATAATGCATTCATAATCATACATATTTTTCGATTGATGTTAGATATGTTGCTTATTACGCTAGAACTCGTTGGAAATCACTATATTCATAATTCAATTCTATAATATAGTATTCATATTATATTTGAAAATGTCACAGATACATGTTGTTCCAATAATTACTCCTTAATTGACCTATAACCATAATTAGGTTTTATTATCATTGTATGATTATTAATATTTACTTATTTAAGGACATGGTAAACAGATGTTTTTGAAATGAATATACTATTATAATTTAAAATAATATTATATAAAACTCGGAAAATGTGATTTAATTTATTTAAAATGATATATGAAACGAAGCACATAAATTCCTATAAGTGCAATACATAAAGTTGCATAAATAATCAGGATAACATATGTAAATTGACATGTGCCTAGTATACAAGTCTTGCATACTTGACAATATGTTTATTTGTATTGTTTATTTTATCATTAATTCATTACTTTTTACATAAATCTATATATATATATCTTTCTTTTATTAAATATATTTGAATAAAATGTTGTAATAATATTTTATAACACAGTTATTTCTGTTCTATTTTTTAAACTAAATGTATATATTTGTAGCTCCGTATATCCTATAACTGATAGATCAACTATAAGAAACTTTCAGAACATATTTATTTTAAGATACTATTCAGATATAATAATAACCTAGTTTATAATACATGATTACATATAATTTTAGCATAATACATATTACATATATCAGAATATGTATGGATATTTTGTATTGTTTTATACATTAATAATAAATAGGTATCATTCAAATGGTCTTCTCTATATCTTTATATTATAAAATAAATATATGATACATGAATATATAATTATAATATACAAGATACATTAACAATATGTTTTATGTAATGCATTTCTAAAGGTATCATACATTTAATAAACCCAATTTATATATAATATATCCAATTTATATATAATATATATCCTACCTATATCTGATAATATGTAAATAAATGATTTCTTTCACCTGTCCATAATTACTGTATGCACTATGAACTCTAAAATTGTACTTTATTCCCATAATAAATAATTTATCATCAGCATTTTAAACATATTTTAGATTAAAAAAAGAAGGGAATATAGACAAACTACAATTAAAGAATTAAATATTGTAGTACCTTTTGTTAGTAAAATATTATATATAATACATAATAAATACATACATATATAACATATTTTAATTTATTTGTATATTATATAAACTATTATAGTAGGACCAGTTGTATATTTATAAGTTATTTTAACTTATTAAAATTGTTTATATATATATATATATAAATATCAGAGTATTACCTAATATTGATATTTTATCTATTTCGAAATGTATTACACATTTATTTGTAACCTATTTATATTAACTATAACATAATTTAAATTACTATGTACTTATTTATAATGATACTAATTATTATTATTATTTGTATTATTATTATCATATTTTATTTGATTTATTTGTTTTATATTAAACAAATTATTACAAATATGTTGTTCCTTATACATGAGCGTTTACAAGTAAGACTCGAATCCTACATCTATTGTTGACATCTAGATATACACAATAACATACATACAGCGAGATCTCGTTGGAGCTCTGTATACATCGATGTATTAGTCGTGAATTTAGTATGTATTGTGTGTATTTTATTTTATTATTTTTCTTGTCGATTTGTCTCTGTATCAATTATTTTAAATTGAATATTTATATAGATATTTATATTATATATATATATGTTTTTGGAGTTTACACCTTCTCGTATACGTAGAATGGTATAAAAATAACATATATCCTTAAGTTAATCTCTATGAAAGAGAAAAATGTTGATGTTTCCTAGAATATATCTATGGCCTTATCCTACATAATAACATAATGTTATATTTCATATCTACAAATGTAGTATGTGTAATTACCAGATAGTTCTTTAAATATAGAAAATTTAGAAATATAGTAAACATATAAACATACATAATTCGATCCATATGTTGGTTATTGTTCAATTATACTATTGCAAGAGTTTAGTAAGATTTCCATCAATTCCTCAAGGTTCTATACTTATTGTGGTATGTTATCTAAGCCAGCAGTTTTTTTCGTTGTGTATTCTTAGGTTTCTTAATTATTCTGGAATAAAATGTCATTTTTGATAAATAGTACTTTATGTATAATTCATATACCATTATTATTTATAATAATAGCAATATTATAAAAATTCAGCGTCGTGCAGAAAGAATACTCTACAAACTTGATCGTCGAACAATGGTTTCCATTTTATCTCTGATGCATTCGCTTGAATTATTAAAGTTCCGTCTAGTTTGCAAGTTTACTCTCCTTTGTATAACACATCGAGCCATTTAGCAAGCCAGCTCTGAATATCTCGCTAATGTTATTATTTACCCACGGTCATTGTCGGACACCGTCGGACAATCGACCTCGTCGTGTTGGATCAACTATTATTCTCCATCAACCGATCACTACAACAGTATACGCCAAATCGGAATTTGCACTCGTAGCTCCTAAATGTTGGAATGCATTACAAGCTCACAATGTATTGATGTTCAAATTGTTATTCATTCATTATTATTGTCTTATAAGACGCCGATAAACATATTATGTTTGTAGTGAATAAACTATTTGATAATAACGGAATTCTTTTGTTTACTAATCAGTTATTTTAAACGGTTGTAACAAACTTGAATTCATTTGTTCACTTGTAGATTTACAATATACTATAGGACTACTATACTATAACAATACTATAACCATTGATTGATTGACAATGTATTTAAGACAATATATAGACTAAATATATAATCTAAATATATAAAGTATACATATTTGTTAATAATAATATTCGTTATTAAAATATATAAAGAATAATACGAATTTACAAAATATCAATAAATTAAAAATGTTTACCAATGACGTAAAAATAAACGAAAAATAATCGAAAATTGAAATAAAGTATATCGTAAAAATAACCGTTAAGGATATAACATATATTTAAATATTTAAATGTATTCAACTATTTATAATAATATAATTAATTTTAGAAATATAAGCAATGGGAGATTTATGTGTCCATGTGTTATGTGTTCAGCTCAAATAAAATTAAACCTTAGAGCAAATAAGAAAAAAAACGAGTAAGAACAAGCCATATGTATGGAGCTGTCTGAAAAAGAATACTGAAATAAGAAAATCATTCATCACAAAGGTCAAAAATAGGTTTGAAATTCTTCTGAATACTTCATCCACAAAAACCGCTGACTCGACTTTTGCACATTTTGAAACATCATGCAAGGAAATAGCTAAAGAAATAATACCACTGAAACCAAAGTTAAAGAAAAGACTACCATGGGAAACATTAGAGATATCCAACAAATGAACTATTCTACAAGAAACCGCAGAAAAACGTAACTCCCATCCAACAATGGAAAATATCAGAAAATTTAAAAAAGCACAAACAAATCTCGTACTTTCTTATGATAAAGAACAATCTGAATACATCCAGAGTAAGATTGATGAATTACAAAATGCTGTAAGAAATCAAAAATCAGCCAAAGCCTGGAAAATAGTAAACGAAGTAAGCGGAAGGAAAAACTCATGCAGATCAAAAATAAAGGCAAAAAATAACGAGGAACGTGTTAAAATTTGGCAAAACATTTCCAAGATCTACTTGGTAAACCCACAAAGATCAATGAGAATGAAGAAGAAATTTCGCAAATTGTAAATAGCGAATTAGATATAAAAAAAGAACTCTTCACACCTGACGAAATCATTATAGCTGTAAGAAGTATACAAAATGGCAAAGCAGTAGGACTGGATAAATCCCAGCAGAAGTCTGGAAATTAGGAGAATTCCAAGAAATTCTATTACACTTCTGAAATAGTGTATACAATCAAGATCCAATAAAAATATGGAACGAAGGTTGTTTATCACCATTTTCAAAAAAAGTAAATCTAGCTTTGACAAAGAATTATAGAGGTATTACTCTTACATCAATAGCTTCGAAAATATACAATATGATGTTATTAAATAGAATAAGACCCAAGATAGAAGATATCCTTAGAAAAAACCAAAACGGATTTAGAACAAATCGATCAACAACTGGGCAAATATTAACCATTCGTCGTTTAATTGAAGGAGTAAAATCGAAAAATGTACCTGCTATACTTCTATTTATTGATTTTTCGAAAGCGTTCGATTCAATCGACAGATTAAAATTAAAATATATTCTATCAGCATATGGGATACCAAAAGAAACGATCAACACAATAATGATACTATATACAAACACTCGTGCAATGGTCAGATCACCAGATGGAGATACCCCTTTCTTCGATATTACCACAGGAGTTCTGCAAGGAGATACCTTAGCACCATATCTATTTATTATCTGTTTAGACTACATAATGAGAACATCGATTGATAATAACTCACAATATGGATTAACTCTCACAGGAAGAAAAAGCTCAAGATACCCCGCAATCACTATAACAGATGTAGACTATGCAGATGATGTTGCAATCACCACCAATAACGTAAAAGAAGCCAATATCTTACTAAATAGTCTAGAAAAAACTGCAAAAGAAATCGGACTTCACATTAATGTCGCTAAAACAGAATACATGGCATACAATCAGAATTCAACATATATAATTAAAACCCAGAATGTAGAAAATATCAAGAAAACCCAAGACTTTAAATACCTTGGTAGTTTTATAGCATCCACAGAGCATGATATAAATGTCAGAATAGGAAAAGCCTGTGCCGCACTAAACCAAATGAACAACATATGGAATTCAAAGTTATCTAAAAATCTGAAAAGAAACTTCTTCAGAGCAACGGTAAAATCTGTTTTTGTATATGGAGCAATTACATGGACTTTAACAACAAAATTGGAAAAACAAATCGACGGAGCCTACACTCGCATGCTACGGGCCGCTCTGAACGTATCATGGAAAGACCATCTTACCAATAAAGAACTCTATGGCAAAACTCCAAAAGTAACTTCTTCGATCCGTGAACAAAGACTTAGATTCACAGGACATTGTTGGAGGAGCAAAAAAGAGCTGATTTATGACGTTCTTCTCTGGTTACCTAAACATGGTAAACGCTCCCGTGGACGTCCAGAAAAAACTTTTGTAGATCAACTCGTCGACGATACCGAATGTAATGTAGACGAACTGATGAATGCGATGAATGATAGAGATGAATGGAAGTTTACGTGTTAATGAATGCCTAGCAAGCTCGACCTGGTAAGGTAAGTAAGTTATTTGTACCTCGCCTTTTCTGGAAGTATGTATTTAGGTGTATACACCTTATAAAAGTTTATTTTCTAATAGATAATATTTTAGCATATTACAATTTCTATTTTTATTTATATAAAGAATATTTGAAACCTTCATTATAATGAATTTTTCATTAAAGTCTATTACGATTATTAGTATATCATATGATCATATGATCTTCCTTGTTACTTAAGATATACATGAACATTTTCGAAATTGTTCGATTCTTTGTAAACATATAGTGCAATTCCTTGCAAAATTCAGCACCCGTCTGCTGATATCTTTAAGTAATACTGCACGCCGTGCACGGGTGATTGACGGGTAATAATATGACTCGCCAAAGATCTTAAATAATTTTCCCGTCGTTGTTTATTATTTATTCGCAGCTCTCCCTTATATCTAGTTGTCAGCCCGTTGTTTACCTTCGATCTGATGAGATGAATAATGACAGATTTCCATCATTATACCAATGATATACATGTATAAATGTATATATATATATATATTTATATATATATCAATTGTCAATAAAAGTATGCGTTGTTTAATCGTTTATTTATTTATTAATTTGTAATGTGTTTTTTATATATTTATTTTATTTGTTATTATAATATTTATAATTTTTGATAAATGATTATATTTATTTATATTGTGTATTTTGTATTGTTTGTATTTATTTTAATGAATAATGTTTTATAGGATGGACAATTTACAAATCTATATTTATTTTCAACATTTATGTGTATGCCTTAAATATTATTAATTTTCATTTATAATATTATATGTAGGCATTTAAAAATAATTATAGTTTTAATTTATTTTATATTTATGAAATTTAAATAGCAGATACGCACTTTAAATCCAGATATATATAATCAATATTTAATGTAATTATACTTAAGTATAACATAATACTTCCTAGTACGACATGCAGGGGAAAGTAAACGAATACTCTCGGTATCTCAGAAACCATAAATCATACAACAAAAATGTTAATGAATAAAATATTCATAATATTTTTAATTTTTTAATTATTCAACATAATGCTGATATATCTAATAAACTGATTTTTTTATTACATTTTTAAATTTATGAAAAAAAACTTAAAAACTTCTCAAGAATATACAAATATATCGATATAAATGTATAGACTAAAATATAATACTATAATATTAAAAAATAAAATATTCTAAAATTATATATATAAATTCTATATTTTTTATCAAATATTTATTAAGTTATATGCATATATCTAGATATAAGTCACTAATACGGACACTCTAAATGTCTTAATACGGACACCCAATAACAATCAGCGCGCAGCGTATGAACTCGAGTTCATAAGATCTTATGATTTTCATAAAAATCGCGTGTGTTATAATATTAATAAAACGAATAAATCTAAATCTATAATTGTTATTATTTTTATACTTAAATTGTATTATTAATTAAAAAAGTAATAAAAATAAATAATTGATTAACTAATTAAGAATAAATTAGACTAAATTATTAATAAAATTAATCATAAATAATGTAATTGTAATTTGTTTGATTGATTCATCAATAATATATGGTTTATCTAGTGGTATACAGGGGATCCGTATTATACCACAAAGTGTCCGTATTCAGACACGGGTATCAAATACGAACATCCCTGTTATCTATAGAATTAAAAGATTAAATACAATTTTAAAATAACAATAATATCTATACTTATATAATATTAATATATTGTAATTTTTGAATAAAAATAATGAGTTATAAAATGTTAAGACTATTTATTGTTAAAGTGTCGGTAATAGGTTACTTTCCTCTACTAGTACATTTTATAATCGGTCTGCATTTATTATATATATATATATATATATGTTATAACATTTTAATTATTTTAGATTAATTGGACCACGTATTATAATAATATGTTATCTAATATAAATGAAACCGTTGATGAAAATGAAATAGTCGTTATATATTATGCGAATTATTTGAGAGAATTATCATTTTTGATATTGAATACATTAAAAACTAAAGAAGGTATAAGGTTTAAATTATAAAATATATAAATATATAGAGTATGCATATATCTACATATGTATATATATATATATATATATATATATATATATATATATATATATGAATGAATGCAATAATGTGATAAATTCACAAAACAACACCAAAACGTAAACAGTACACATATAAAAATAACAATAGTAAATTAGAAACATATTACATGTACCGGTGATAAAAACAATTAATAATTAACATAACTATTGTATTAAATTATATATATATATTTATAAATAAAGATTACGTTTAATTTTTAATATAATTTTTAAAGGTATAACAACTATTTGCTAAAACAATATGTTCATCAAGAACATTCCAAATTTTAGCTATTTGATTATTTAGTAGATTTTTTGTTACATTTAGTTTACATTTATTTGTAATCATTTACATAGAATGGCCTCTTGTATGTATATTATATAAATTAGACTTTCTAAAATGTAGCTCAACTTTTTTTTTTTTTTTAATTAGCTTGAAAAGGTAGATAAAAATTAAAATGATATATGGTCACTAATATATTTGCCACATCTAAATGGAGGACATTCATTAATTTTCGAAATAATTATAGGATTATTGGTTAGATATAAATCCATAAAAAGTATTATTACGAGTTGGAAAAGTAACTAATTGAATGAGTGCGTTTTGACATAAACTATTTTCAAATTGAACATATGATGATGTGGAATTAGGAAACATATTATTAATCTTATTATAAAGAGGTAAATTGAAATCTCCTACAATTATAGTAGGTGAAATTGTATTACATATTGACAATACACAATTACAAATGAATTTATTAATGTTAATATCAGTCATATATTTATAGTTTACCTAATTAGGTAAAATACAAATCTATGATATCAGTTAAGGGTGGATGATAAATACAAGATAATCTTATATTTTAATATAATGTATAGGTGGATATTGAATCTGGTTGCCGCTATAATTTCCATATGTTACAAGGTGTGGCTAAATTCTCAAAGATAATTAAATATTCAAATATTCAAATATAAATGACATTTACTGTAAATATTCAAATATTATAATATTAAAACATGTAAATATATGTAATGAGTATTCAGATATTAATATATATATATATATATATATATATATATATATATATATATATATATATATATATATAATATATAAAAGTATATACTAATATGTTGTA
The DNA here is from genome assembly GCA_964019155.1 of Osedax fenrisi. Lineage (NCBI taxonomy): Eukaryota > Metazoa > Annelida > Polychaeta > Sabellida > Siboglinidae > Osedax > Osedax fenrisi. The sequence goes on from OZ025244.1 coordinate 66,632,285, forward strand.
TATCATTCATTTAACATATATCATATTGTGATACGTATAGATATCATTTAAAATGTCTAAATAATCACATTTAATAAAATAAATACGGAAATATCGTATACAAATTATTTTTCGAATAAATAACAAAATATTCAATATGCATATACACTTGAATAATAATTATATGATAGTATATGTGTTATATATAATTATATACTATTCATTTAAGGGGATTCGCAGCCTTTTAAATGCGTTGAAAATAAATGTTTACATTTTTTTTTTATTTGAGAAAAGTATTATTTAATATATATTTAATATTCTCTGAAACTTGTAAATCAAATAAAGACTTATAAATGATATACATTGATAGTTTAGTACAAGACCTAATTGGTACAAAATTTTTTTTTAAAATGGCGTAAATAATAGCAAAATACTCATATTTTAAACTTATAATATGATATCTATAAGTTTATATTTTTAAATAATTTTAAATGCATGTTATATACGATCTATTATATAATAGGATGTCAACTAGCGACATATATAATTAACGGATTGATATAAAATGAACGCATTGCATTGGGTTTAAAATTCGAATTATAAACAAAGTAATTGAGATTGCGTCATAATTAATTATTTTATTATTTTATTATTTTATTTAAAAATGCCAAGACGTAGCAGAAAATCGGTTATATGTCATTATTGGTAATATACTATTATATAAATAGTATAAGTACAACCGTATGAGTATATTAGTGTGGTATTATGTTATGTTATAATATTAGAAATAAATAAATATACTAAACAAATAATTTTCTTGTAATTTTTTTTTTTAAATGTCATAAATATTAGCTTATTATGTGTAATTATTGGTAATATAATATAAATATTATAATAATAACTCTATGGATATATTAGTGAGGTATTCTATAATAGTATAATATGTTAAATGTTGTCAAAGATAGAAATAATAAACAAATATTACCATAAAATTAAAATAAATCTAGTCAAACTTTAAACTCGATTTAGGCTAGACTCCTACTCAGAATATTGAATTTAATTTATTTTGAATCTTAGACATTTTTCTGCCCTCTCAATAATTATCCAAACTTGATAACTTTTTCACAGTATCTTCGTTATTATATGTATAATAAAACTTACTTAAAAGAAATGTAATAGACATAGTATATCATTTACAAAATTTTAACAATTAAAAAAAAAATTAATTTAGCATCATATTTTGTCTTAAAATATTTTACTTATATATATATATATATTTCTTTAAATGGTAAACTATAATCTAAGACGTACAATGTACGACGTACATTGTACGTGATAATAATATAATTATAAAATTGAATATGCACCTATTTTATATGTAATATATTACTTTATTTAATTTAATATATATATATATACAAATATGTATGTATTTAATATGTATTTGTTTTATATATATTCAGCTAAAATATAATTAATAAACTTCTTTTAAATAATGTTGTTTTAATATATATAATAAATGTTTAAGTACATTAGGTACACCTATATAGTTATGAATAAATACCTAATATGTATATACATATATATATATATATATATATAATTATGTGTTAAATTAAGATTATATAGTTATGAATACATAGGATAAATAAAATAAATATAAATAAAACCTAAATATTATTTATATGTGATAAATAAAGATAAATTTAGTAAAATGTATTAAAATAAATATGTTAATGTAATATATTATATATGACTATCAAAATTATATATGTATGTATTAAAAATATAAACATTAAAGTAAAACATAGAATTATATAATTATATGTTTTTTTATAGAATTACATGTATGTATTCGTATATGATAGCGCGTCACCACCTGTCAATAAAATATTAGTCATATAAATATGGCGCCTCTAGGGCACAACAATATTTCTATATGTGTAATAATGATTGTACAAGTTATAAGTAGAAAAGTTAAATGAATACATATATGTATTATGCTATAGCCAGGCAATTGCCTTAAGTTTAATAAATAACATAATATATGAGTAGTATACATATAATTCATAGTAATATCAAAGGACTTTGGTAATATATTGAATATTCATGTTTATATACTTATTGAATAGATGTTTATTTATTCTTATGCGATATATCCATATTTATATTGATTACATGTGAATATTTTGCCTTTTACATAATATCTATACGTATCATCTTAAATATAGTTAAATGTATCAAATATAATTATATATAGGATATACCTAACATATATACTATCATATAATTATTATTCAATTGTACTTTCTAGGGATGTAAATGATGCTCAAATCTAAAGCATCGATGCAGTCTCAGTCTCGGTTACCCAATTGCTTTAAAGCATCGATGCAGTCTCAGTCGCAATACCTAAATCATCGATTCAGTCTCAGTGTAAATAACAATAGCATCGTTTAAGTCTCAGAATGGGTTACCTAAAGTATCGATGTAGTCTCAGTCTCTATAAAATGCATTGCTATTAACTCATGCTTATTAAAGGCATCATTCAAGTATTAGTTTCAGTTGTCATAAGCTCAATATAGTTTCAGTGTCAGTTACCATCTGCAGAACCATTGTTTTGTATATCAAATGAAAATAATTTCATTACAATACAAACTATCAGATAAGTATCATGATAACAATCTTAATATGTTCATAAACACAAAAAGTCAAATCAGCCAACTATCAATTGCATAATATTAGAATTATAAGAACAAATATAAATTGTAATACATGTACATTGATACATCAAATCTTTATTGGTCTATTGTAAGTTACAATTTGAATCATACTTTTAATTAATTGACCTGCTTATCAGTTAATGACATTAAATAAAATAATTCGATCGTCATTCGCGTAATATATAAATTAACACCAAGATCAATAGACGATCAGAATAACTGAACTGATGCGACAACAACACCTACTATCAATTAATTTCCATATTATTTATAAATTACTGGTAACTACATATTTTGCATATCATCACAAGACACCAACATACCTCGCGAAATTAATAAAGCCATATTCAAGTCTGAGAGTACAGAGAACACTTATAATCTACATCAATTTAAAAATATATTAATATTATAAACAAAATAGCCACCATAGATACATATAATTAATATTATGTCACATGAAATAGGAAACATTAATAAAAATATGGATAAATATATAAAAATTATGTTTAAAATATAACTTCCAAAAAGCATCATTTCGGCTCGATTATGTTTTGTAAGAGTCTCATCTCGGCTCGAGATCGTTTGACTAGAGTCTCGGCTCGTTTGACTAAAATATCGGCTCGGCTTGGGCTCGTTTAGTTAAAGTATCGGTTCGGCTCGGCTCGTTTGGCTAGAGTCTCGGCTCGGCTCGGCATGGGCTCGTTTTTTTTCCAAAAATGAAAGTCTCGGCTCGGCATCAAAAACCAATAGTCTCGGCTCGGCATCAAAAGCTCGGCATCATTTACATCCCTAGTATATGCGTATACATATTTATTTATTTATTCGAAGAATAATTCTTATACGATATTTCCGTATTTATTTTATTATATGTTATTATTTAGACATTTTAAATAATATCTATACGTATCACAATATGCTATATGTTAAATGAACGATATACAATATAATAGTATCCCAGTAGGTAAAGTAATCAAATATCGTAATCAGATTACAATCCAACAAGTAGGATTACAAACATGGGGATATGTATTGATTGCGATCAGATATTTTGATTCGATTACAATCGTATTACAATCAATGATTACCAACTGATCGTGAATCAATGTTAGTGATCAGTTAACAATCATTGATTACAATCGTATTAAAATCAATGATTTAGAAGTGTAGTTCATAATCAAAGCATATAAGAAACTATAGTTGCTTATCAATGATTGTAATATGATTGTTATCGTATTGTGATCAATTAATCACAAATAATGATGATGATCAAACTAACTTTAATGCTTACTTTAAAGTAAGTAATTACTTACTGGGATTTACTTGTATATATTATATATATATATCTGAATACTCATTAAATTCATTTAATTTTTTTAATATTAGAATATTTGAATATTTACGGTAAATGTCATTTATATTTCAATATTTTAATATTTAATTATCTTTGATAAGTTAGCCACGCCCTATAAAAATATGAATCATTGAAATATAAATAAATTGGATTTAAATTAGATTTTCAGATTATCGCAACACCACCAAAATGTGAATTTCGGTAATTTCGAAAAATATTAGAATTATATTTTCAAATAAAAGTAAGGAATCTGTATCTACATTAGTTAGAACAGTTTCTACTAAACATATACGCTATATACAACGTCATATATGTTAGATTTTATCATTACTTCTAGATAAGGTATTTTATTTATAATACTATAGTATTATTACATATTGAAAATATGTTGTTAGTATTACCTGAATATGATTGTCATGTACTATTATCAACAATTAGAAATGATTTTTGGTATTGTAAAAATTAGGTAGCACAAGTTTAATAATTTGATTCAGAAATATTATATATTATTAAATATTTTAATATTTCCAGTCAATATTGTTATTTATCCTATATTTATAGTTTAGCAAAAGATTTATGTACGAATAATTATTAATCATTAATGATATTGAAATAATATATAATGAAATATTAATATTAATAATTAATATAATATATTACTAAGCCATATTTAATGATATAATAGCATGATTATATATAATATCATATACAAAATAAACGTGTATAAATTAAAAAGTATATATATATATACATTAATATATCCTTTAGAACTATAAATAATTATATGCATTGGCATTATACTGATGAAATGGTTGAATATTTATCAAAGAGATTTCGTACAATAAAAAAAATAAAACAAAAAATAAATACTATAGAAGGTTTTATAGATTTTATATATTTATTTAAAAGTATTTATATATATCGTTTTCATTGAGTCAATAAATCTTTATATATTATATATATATATATATATATATATATATATAATTATAATTACATATAGAAATTGTATATTAATAATTATTAAAATTATGAATATCATATGATATAAAATATTGTTATATAAAATACATAAATCACATGAATACAGATCCTGATGATAAATGGAAAATGTGTACATCAGAAACGTATACAACTCTAGAATTTGCAGTAGATTCATTATTTTTAAATACTTCGATCAAAGGCGATACGAAATTGGTTATTCCTAGAAATCAACATATAATTATTATAGTATTACGATTCTACTAATATAATGATGTATCATAATAGGTTAAAGATATATACGTGAACGTGAAAAATATGTTTATAGAAAATGTAATCTCAATAGATTGGTTAAATGTAACTACTAAACATCGTATGATAGAAAAGGTACACGTTAAGTATTTATTAATTACAATTATAATAACATAGTATACATACTAAATATTATTACATAAGCATTTAAAACAATATATGTTGTTATAATGTTAAATTATAATTGATGATGAGTTATATTATTATATATGATTAACATTTGTCATCCAATACAATTATTTTATAGTGTGTTAAAAAATCATGTAATTAAGTTCAATTATAATAATTTTATTGATATTTAGTAAATACTATTTACTATTAAAAATGAGATTTATATTTTATATCTTTCCTGTTATTTCAAAATGGTATTAAATTAGTATTAAATATTACTTTCAAGTTAAATAATCTTTATTTACGAACATATAATATAAATAATATATTTTGTTCACATAATAATTTCAATAAATATGACTAATGAAACTTATTTTAAATTATATTTGACACAAATATAAAAAATTATATATATAGTATATCAACTAATTTATGGTATGTTAATTGACAAGAGAACATTATTTAAATTAAATAGATAATAAATATTAAAGATGCAATCGGTTTGACTTCATTTATATTGAATCAAGATGAATTAAATGATAGTTATAAAGAGGTATATATCACATATCTATTCATTTATATATCATTATATATATACCATATATATATATATTATATTATATTATTTTTTTAATTATATTTGTATTTATTATCTTAATATTAAGTTATTAATCTGTTATTATTATTTATAAAATTGTAAAAAATAGTAATATTTATTAGTTGCAAATTAACCCCAAAGAGTATTTTTATAATATTATAAGAACAAATAAATTTAATTATATAAATAATCTACATACATTTCGAAATACACAAGATGGAAATAGGTTTTTAATTAATTAATTTATATATATATATATATATATATATTAATTATTTATATATTCTAGGTTTTATATATCCTACTAACTTTATAAAATTATTAAAAACTAAAATTGTATTAGCATTATAATACTGTGTAATAATATGCGTAATAACATATGCTTTTTGGTTAATACATAGATAATATAGAATATTAATTATAAATGTCATATTGCATATGCATGTAATAATAACTTATATGTTTAATTAATAATTAGATTGATTTATTTTATAATTTTTTTATTTAAGATACAATTGTGTTCAAATAATAAGTTTAAATATTTACTAATAATAGTATAAGTCATTTGAATATAAAATTAAATAATAAATAAGTTGTTATGGTTAACATAAAAAACTAACAACAGTTTATAACACTTCCACTTCCACTAGTTGCCCAGTTGTTCACTCACTAAAGTCTACCCATAAATCTACACCTTCTCCTCATAACTCACCTTCACTAATGCGATCTGAATAGCTTATTATCAAATATCTCATTATATTATTCCAATCAATAGCCTATTCATTCTCTATTCATTCCAATATCTCCCTTGTATTACCATTAAAAGCCTTATTTTAGTGGTATTGCATTAACGGAGACTTTGATCTATCAAAATGATTCTGACTTATTTACCTTATTCCATAATAATGTTAGTTGTACCTTATTATTGTTGACAAAACTATCCGGTATAGGTGCCACCAATCGGGTAGAGGTTATAAAGTGGCTTTAAGATTTATATCAGGTCGTTGCCTATGCCAAATATAGACATCACATGCCACACTCTATCCAAGGCTTTCTTAAAATCGATGACATTGTAATAGACTTGTCGTTGTTGATCATATGTTTTTCCTTGAATATTCTGCCGTTCAAAATTTGTTCGGTATACTGCGATTTTTTGTAAATCCTGCTTGTTCATCAACCAGCATCTCTTGTCATTGAATAAATGTGTTCTTCTGAATTTCTACAAATGTTAAAAAGAACTTATCCAACTGCATGTAGTGATTATATAATAGAAGAGATAAATGGTTAAGTGCCTAAGTTAAAGTTAAAAGTTAAATTAATATATTTTAAATATTATATTCATTTTTAGAATCAAATGTAAATGAAGTTATTTATTATAAGCAGCTATTTTATCTATTGATTGATACTGTTGGTGCAGAGTTTGAGCAATGATTTTCGGAATTTAATTTAAATTTATTCCGATCACTAAATGCATTACGACCCAGTATAGATCAAGACAATGATACATTTCTTTTCTATTAAGTTTTTAATGCCCATATGTAATATTCTTGAGTCCATATTATCTGACTTTTCTAACTAAAAATTAAACAATGAGATACTATATATATAGTAACAAATGAGCTCATAACTTCTCAATTTAAATTTCAAATATCTTTCACTAAATGGTTTTTCAACTACCGAAATAGTTTTTCAAATTTATATATATATATATATATATATATATTATTATATACAGGAGAAATATTTGTTACTTCTACATTCAGTTGTGAAGCTTCATTTTCAACTGTTGAACGCTTAATTACGACATTTAGAAAAGCTATGGGGCATACTCGAAAATGTGCCCTTATACATTTATCATTTGAAAGAAAATTCATTCAAAAAATTGATATTGAAGAATATATTATAGAATTTAAGAAAAGGAATAGAAAAATTAATTTGTAAATATTATATAATCAATAAATATAAGTGTACATTACATTTATAAAAATCTGAGTATTTCTTATGCTAATAAAATAAAAAATCTTGGTATATTAATCGACCCAATACTACAATTTCACATTCAGACTAAATCACTATCACAGTCAATTAACTACATACTACACAACTTATGAACAATAAGACCCTTCATTAATTTTAATACTGCAAAACTTCTCGCTACATCCCTCATTCTTCCCCGCCCTGATTACTGTAATTCCTGTCTCTACTAATTCGCCTACTCACAATCTATAATAAATAAACTCCAACGCCTTCAAAACTACGCCATCAGATTTATATTCAACATAACTAAATATTCGAGACAACATATATCCCCTTTAAGAACCAAATTACATTGGCTGCCAATAAAATCACGTATAATTTACAAAAATGCACTCACCACACATTTAGCTACACATCATAACACACCAGACTATCTCGCCAACTTACTAACTCCCAACACAACTATTTACGAACAAAGACACATAAACAAATTAAAATTAAAAACTCCAGTTCTATTACATTTAACATCTTCCCAACATAAATCTTTCTCCGTCCATGCTCCAAAAATCTGGAATGATCTATCTCACCATATCCGATCAATTGACTCAACTGTAACATTCAATTTAAAGCTCAAAACATACCTTGTTTCCAAATAATACATTAAAAGCACGTCCGAAAACTTCAATGAAGAAGTTGATGGAAGTGCTTAAACCAATTAGGTAACAGGTAACAGGTAACATGTTGATGATTTTATTTATAATATTGTTATTTGTTAAAGTACAAACATATACAATTAGAGTTAAAAACATGTTTTATAAGGTTCATATATGAATCATAAACTATATATAGTTTATAGAAAATATCTAACATGATATTAACGAAATAAATGTTGAAATAGTAATAGCCCCCTATAAAATAAATCCTGGCTACGGCCCGAGAGTTAGTAGTGTTGGATTCATCGTAAAACATCTCTACCTTTATCATGTATATTCATATCTCTCAAATTGTCGTGATTGTCTAACTATATCATATATCCAACAAAACAAATATATATAAATATATATCCATCATCATAATTTATAGGCCTATGCAAAAATTCAATAACTATGCCTAACCAAATATAACATGTACATTTCTATACTCAAATAAACGGTATTTTTATTGAACTTTTATTGTCCAGTTAACTCCATTATTATCTCAAGGTAATATTTCTAGGCTTGATATACTTTCCGACCACTTCGTCATCTTCTTTAAAACTAACTTTACTATAACTCCTAATCAGAAAACGCGTGATACATTTAAACCCATTAAGAATATTAATTCTATGATATGTGTATCTTACTTACAGTCTTCCTTAGGTGACTACTGTCATTCAATATATATCGTCATTAAATTCCATATTATCATATTTACTGGATGAACATGCCCATTCAAAAATCACATCAGTTACACTCCATCCTGAAAATGGTTTACTTCCAACCTAATGTCCATGAAATTATCACTTAGTAAACCTGAAAGAACATTCCTATTATTACCATGTTCATATTCTATAGCAGTGGTTCTCATAGAGGGGGCGATGCGTCCATTTTAAATGGGCGATACATTTATTATATGTAAACAAAATTAAATTTTGTTTTACAAAGACATTCAAATTAATGCCAATTGTATTCATTAGGTTAAATAAATTATAAATATATTACAAATAATGTAAAATAAATTTATAATGGCATTTTTAAAATGTCAATTACAAAAATAAAGTACAATTGTACTTAATGTTAAATTGTACTTAATTGTCATTAATGATGAATTCCATAGCCTTTGATTTCATAAAAATTAATAAAGGATTGAAAAACCACAGTATTTTATTTGTTATGAAGTATTGAGCCAGGAAGCCATAAACCCTTAAAACCTTAACATAAGACGTAATGGATACTTGTTATTAAAACATCCCGCTTTGAAGAATAACAATATTGAATTTTTTGAAAGAAAAAAATATTAATGGAAATAATGATTAATATATAAATATTATTATATTTTGTATTCGAATATAATCGTATTATATCGTTGATAAATAAATAAAATTATACCATATCAATAAAAAAATATATATTTTAATGTATTGGGGCAATATATCATCCAGTAAAAGTATGATATCCTATGCAGATAAAATACAACTATATATATTTTTTTTTAAATTACATTGTTAAATCGTTCTCCATCTACAACTTACTTCTCTCCTTGTCTTATTGATAATATTGTAATATCACTTTCATATACTACATACAACTTATGTGTAATGTGTAATTCAACGATTTCTGTCATTCACCATATTACTGCCATTAGCCTACTAAATTTACAATTTATTATATTTTTATAATTAGAAAAATACTTGAATCTTGTTTCTTACTAAATCACTACTTTTATCAATATTCCCGTATCCTCTAGATTTCACATAAATCGAGTTATTCGTTCATCACTCCGTACAACATATTAACTATGTATCCGAGAACTCTACTTCCTCATACCAACACTTACTCTACTGGTTCCCATTTAACCAACGTTCTTTTATCGCATACTATTAATTGTCATTCCTCAATATACTATTTGAAATTTACCTCCTATATGTATGCAATATGTATATTTATGGACTAATGTAATAAGTTTTAAAATAACATGTAGGTTAACTATAGTTGATCTTTCATAATGTGCATAACAAAATTATCGGATATTGTCAAGGACAGGTGAAAAATATTAATATTTACATGGTGAAGATAGAAATTTATTTTACTAAAAGTATTATGACTTTTGAAATAAATTGTTAATTCATTAACAATTTATATTGTTATATATTTACTATATTTGTTTATGAATTAGTACTTATATTTGGATCTACATATATATATATATATATATATATATAAATAACTGCCTGTGTGGATCAATTGGCCTGATACGTCTGACACACAAACAGCAGGATTCGGATTCTATCCCATCCGGATCTTTAAAATAAGACTTAAAATAATATTTAGAAATAAAAAATAAATCCTATATAATTATGTATACAATACTGATCGGATCACGTTAAAACCACGAATACCATAATATGAGAGCGACTTCCAAAGGACATTGGAGCCATATAGTTATAAGTGACAACTTTATTTTTACATAGTTGCGTTCATAAATACTTATATATGACACGTTAAATTCGATTATGACTAAATTAAATTTACATAATATATCTTGTACTTATTACTTATTACTTTATAGATGGACAAATGTACTTAGTGATTCTGAAGCATTATATTTACCATTATACAATTCACTTATTATTCCTTTTAAGTTCATGACAAGACCATACTTCTCCAAACATCAATCATCGTTAGTTATTTAATTAAGTTTGCATCCATATATATGAATATATACACAAATTTCAGTTATATATAATTATATATTATAATTATAAATTATAATTTTTAAATATTATATTATTTATGGTGTTCATTAATAATAATATTCATTAATAATTATCCTATCTATATTAATTTATTATTACAATTGTTTATAGTTCTATGAATTATGGAGGTATGGGAGCATTTATAGGTCATGAGCTAATACATTCTATAGATAATGATGGTTTGAAATTCGATGAAAATATAATAAGTCAAGAATGGTTGGATGAAGTGAGTATACAGAAAATACGTGAGAGAAAGCAATGTTTTATCGATCAATATAATAATTACGTTATGGAAGATTATTCAGTTAGTTTACTGATTGTATGTATTGTTATTGTTTAAATCTATATATATTAATTAACAACTCAACATAGTTTAACACATATAATTGAAACTATCTGCAAAATTAAAATAATTAATAGTTAATTTCATTATATATTTATATAACTTTAAATTGAAATGAATAGTGTTTTATAGATATTATTTAATAATATATGATTAAATAAAAGGTAAATGGATTGAAAACACTTGAGGAAAATATAGCAGATAGTGATGGGTTAAATTCTTCATATAGTGTTTGTATTTCAATATGTGTTATTGTACTATGTTAACTTTAAAATAATATAATATATGTTATACACAATATAACAATTAAATACACATATATATATGCTTAATTTTGATACAAATATTACAAAGATAGTTATAGTAATTATTTTATTACTTTGTACCTATAAGTTTATTAACAAACTTATTAAAGTTATTAAACTTAATACAGTTTTAGTCAAAAATAATAATAGAATAATAAATAAGTGATAACATAATATATATAGAAAAATAGGTTTGTTAGATTAAAAAAATAAAATAATATATATTAAAAATATACAATATTAAAAATAACCAATAATAATCTTTTATTTTAGTTTTGAAACGTTCTATGTATGTCACAAATCTTATATGTGTAGGTATATCATTCCATAGTGCAGCTGCCGAATAATAAAAAAATCTTTCCCGTATCTAGATACCCTGAACGTGTGGTAACGAAGTAGTTTACTAGAAGACGATCTACATTTTCTCGATTCAATTCGTTATGTCAGAAAATATTTTAAATATTTAGATGATTCAAGGTATATGCATTTATAAATAATTATAGTTGTATATATTGATATCTGTATAAAAGAAAACCATTTTAAACAATATACTTTAGCGTGATCGGATAATTATATGTGAAATATATAGCGTACAACTCTATTTGTGAAATTTGTAGAATATAGGGGAAAATCCCCGATTACCGACCCCCTCCTAATACCGACCCCTTGTGGTATCTCAGTAACTATAAGAGATATCAACAAATTATATATATACATGAACTGTTAGCAATTTAATGATAAATATGAATAAGTATATTATTTTACAAGATATTCAATCCTACAATTGTTATTTGATAAAATGTAATATTCTGTTTTTACTTTTTAAATATTTGAATAATAACTTTTTTTAAATTATTATAAATACTTTATTAATTAAAATAAAACTTAATACTTCGCATAATATTGTAAATCAATAAAATCTTTATAACTATTATAAAAATAATTCAATTTGAATAATTATTAACAAAATATATTAATTATAGCAACCCATATGATTTTCCTAATACCGACCCCCTAAATTACCCTAATACCGACCCCATGTGATTTATAATATCCAATCAAAATAGATCAGTATTTTACTATAAAATATGTCATAAGTTGTTTGTGTAACATTGATATAGATTAAGGATTCATGATTCCATCCGATTATATACATACTGATTAATAACTAAATATTAAATAATAATATATACTATTTTAATATAATTACTATAAAGTTTAAATTTAAATTTAATATTACTAGTAAAACATAAATTCAATAAAAAATAATTGCGTGCATGTTATAATTAATTATATTGAATTATATATGAATATCTATGAAATTTATGAATATCTACTATGTTGATTGAATATTATAATACTACAATTATTTATAGGTATCACGTTATTATACCTATCACGATTATTTTAGGCGATCGGTATTAGGTAAATGTATCCGATTACCCACCCCCCTGTTTATTCTAGTAAATATAATTATATCACAAATTTAAAATAGCCACATTATCCATTGCCATAATATTACCCTAATTACAAAATTTCAAATAAATATATTTATAATTGAATAAGTTATTATAAATAATCATTTAGGGGTCGGTAATCTGAGACTTTCCCATAAATAAGTCATTGATATATATATATATATATATATATATATATATATATATATATATATATATATATATATATATATAATTAAATATGTTAATACGAGAGAGAACTGTAGATTCAATAAGAAGCTTAAATTTAAACATTGCAATGTTGAAAAAAAATTATTTTATGTATAGTTTTATCTATCAGATCTAAAGTGAATATTGATCTTCATTCTTAAAATTTATCTTCAAATACTAAATTAATATTTTCAAAATAAATATAATTTGTAATTAACTTAATATACTGCAAACATACATTTAGGCATATGAACACTGGGTGAAAGAAAACGGCGAAGACATTAACATAAAAGGATTGGAATTTTTAACTCATGAACAATTATTTTTTGTTTCATATGCACAGGTTTTAATATAATAAAATGTATGTATTTATTAAAAATGTCACCTTTATATTTATAATATTATAATGCATAACATAAGTAATTTGTAATTTATTAATAAAAATCAAACTTATTTTTTATAAACATACTATAGTATATTATATATATATTATATATATATATATATATATATATATATATATATATATTATATATATATATTTTTTTGTTTTTATTATTAATAGCACGTATAACATACGCGATACGCATATGGTATTCAATGTGAATACACTATTTTAAAGTACATTATAATATGTGTACACTGTACACTGTACACATATTAAATATATTAACTTAAATTAATATTATAATATAATAATAAACCCATAAAATTATAAGAATATTTATATTAAGAAATCAATTATGAATAATATAAAAGGGAAGTTTATAAATATCATACCACCGAACTGTATATCAATTAAATAGTATATAAAACAAAAGTATATATACTACTGTGTAAAATATATATATATATAATATTTTATTTATAATTTCATATTTTATTAAATCTATCATTTATATTCGTTAAACCGTTTTATTTAATTTATAATGAAACAGTTTAGGTAGAATTTTAAAATAATAGTATTATATATATATATATATATATATATATATATATGATACTAAACAATTTATATTTTTAATAAATATTTATAAATAATAAATAATTATTATACTAAATAAATACATCAATATAATAAGTATACTTATACAAAAGTATTCAAATAAATTGCATTTGTTGATATGTTTATATTTTAATCTTGACCTATATTTTATCAAATTAATATAATGTAATTAAATGTAACACAACTATTGTTTAAATGAATATATTTAATGAATTATATAATATTATAATTACATATAAGCTTATCGATATATATTTTAATTATTGTATCCGGTATATTTGATTATTTATTTAATAATATGTTAATATTATATTATATTAATTATCTTTAAAGACTAGTTTTAAAACAATCAACATTATTGTAATACTTTTATTACAACATATATATATATATATCTTTTTAAAATTATATTATATATATATAGAGAAATACTAAATACAAATATCAATTTTGATGAATTGTATTGATCAAATTAAATTAATGCTAATATATTATTTTTATTGTAATTGTTATTTTATTTTGATGGATACATTTCATCCCATCAAGGAACTTAGATGAAGTTTTAATTTATAACCATATTATTCTATTGTACCTTCGAAGCAGATCTTATGCTAAGGCATCTATTGTTTTAACTAAAGCCGATCATTTATTTATACATAATTATATAATATATCTTCTATATATTATTTTAATACCTATTGTAAGTATCCAGGAGAGGCTTGAACCCGCTCCTACTGCGTGTTTGTATTAATGTGATATCCCACTACAAGTATTTCCGTCAACTTGCCAGAAATATTGTAACTTTAAAAAATATTTTCTATTAAGTTAACTTAATTGTTAGTGGTAGGGGAAATTATCCGATTACCGACCACTAAATGATTATTTGTAATAACGTATTCAGTATTAAATATATTTATTTGAAATTTTGTAATTAGGGTAATATTATTGCAATGAATAATGTGGCTATTTTAAATTTTTGATATAATTATATTTATAAGAATAAACAGGGGGGGTCGTTAATCGGATACATGTACCTAATACCGACCCCTTTCTCCTATTACCGACACCCTAAAATAATCGTAGTATAAATAATTGTAGTATTATAATATCCAATAAAAATAGTAATATATATAAATATAATTAATTATAACATGCAAGCAATTTATTTTTTATTGAAATTATGTTTTAATAGTAATATTAAATATGAATTTAAACTTGATAGTAATTATATTAAAATAGTGTATATTATTATTTTATATTTATTTATTAATCAGTATGTATATAATCAACTGGAATCATGAATCCTAAATCTATATCAATGATACACAAACAACTTACGACATATTTTAAAGTATAATATTATATATACGTATATACGAATCTATTTTGATTGGATATTATAAATCACATGGGGTCGGTATTAGGGTAATTTAAGGTATCGGTAATAGGAAAATAATATGGGTTGTTATAATTAAGATATATTGGTTAATATTTATTCAAATTAAATTATTTTTATAAACATTTTATTGATCTACAATATTATGTGCAGTATTAAGTTTTCTTTTAAATAATAAATTATTTACAATGATTTAAAAAAAGTTATTATTCAAATATTTCAAAAAATAAAAACAGAATATTCCATTTTATCAAATAACAATTTTAGGATTAAATATATTTAAAAACAAAATATGTTTTCATATTTATCATTGCATTACTAACAGTTCGTGTATATATTATTTTGTGATATCTACATATTATAGTTACTGAGATACGAGAGGGGGTCGGTATACCGAATAGGGGAAAGTCCCCGATTACCGATTGTCGGTAATCGGGGACTTTCCCCTATGCCCCCTTACTTTCCTGCATCTTGCCGGAAATACTTGTAGTGGGATACCCCCTTAACGCACTATCAAACTATATTATATATTCTATGTTATAAATAATTTAAATTTATATTTATATAAATGCAAATATATTAAAAACTATACAACATGATAGTGTATCGTGTATATGTAATATGTAATTACCTATAGATGTATTGTACCCACGCTGATGCAGATCACATGATAAACATATACCTGAAAGATGAGCATGCCCCTCCCTATTGGAGAGTTATAGGATCGTTGATGAACAGTGAAAAGTTCAGAGAGGTATTCTCGTGTACCTATGGAGATAGAATGTATAAAGACAATATTTGTAAAATGTGGTGAATAAATTCAAATTATAATCCATTGTTTGCTAATTTATATCTCATGAATATATGAATATATATATATTTATATATATATATATATATATATATATATTCACTTTGCTTACTTAGAAATCAAATTACAGTATTATTTACAACTTAGATTATTAATATCCTTTAATTATATTATTAATAATAATTATTATTATAAAGATAAGTACTTATTTATGTATTGTATTATACAATTTGTATACTATTATAATTGTAATATTATAATATATATAGTAATCCATTACTTATTTAATATATATTATAGTAATTTTGAAAGTATATTCAATCCTATTTTAAATATCATTATATTCATTTTTTTATTTTATAACAATGCAAACTTTGAAAAAGAAAATAAATAATATATTTACAAAGATCATAGAATTATAAAATTATCATTAAATTGTAGATGAGTAATTATAATATTATAATATAAAAGGTGTATTGACTCAATGTTAACGATATACGTGCATAGGTATGTCAAGTGTAAAGTTGGTATAATAAAATAAACAAATAAATAAATACACGAATAATAATACATTTTAAAAGAATACATGATGTTATACATTACCTATAATGATAACATATGTGAATATAGTAGACATTTGAAAGTAACAAAATAAATATATTTATCAATCAATCAATCAACAAAAGAGGATATTGTCCGTAGGGGACGGAACGGGGTAGTGACCGAGGACGGAGTGGTGGTTGTTTTAATTAACGCTTAAATGGTGCTAAATAGGATAAATAATGTATATACAATATTTATATAATCAAGATGTCTATAATATAAAGTAATTTTTTTTAAATAATTAATTAATTACTCTAATTTATTAATTCAATTCAATTCAATTTATTTTAAAGACTCTTTGTGCCATAGCAATCAAGCGTCTAAATTAAAAACAAAAACAATATAACGGAACATAAACGAAAATAATAAACTAATAATAATATAAATAGGAATACAGAAAGTACTCAACATTAATATAAATTGTAAATAAAATTGTAGATATTGATAAATAGTGATAAAAAAATGATCAGGGAAATGCAATAGTAAATAGATATGTTTTTAATAAAGATTTAAAATAGGTAGTGGATTGAGTGGAGCGTGGATTATGTGGTAGTTTATTCCATAGATAAGGGGCCGATATGTGCCATGCACGAATATTAGTGGTAGGTTAAGATGTAGATTAAGCTTAGAGGGTAGATGTAGGAGGTAAGAAGTAGTTGAACGGAGATAGATAGTGTGAGTATGAATAGAGATTAAGGAAGATAGATATGCAGGTCGGTTGTGGTGAGTTAATAGAATAACTTTAAATATTATTCTAATATTATTGGTATCCAATGCAATCCATGTAAATATGGGGAAATATGTATTTGGGAAAAGCGATCAATTTTAAAAATTGATCGTACTAACGCCTTCTGTAGTATTTGTAATTTTATAATTTGATAGCCAGGTAAGGAGAAAAGGAGAATATTGCAGTAATCGAAAAGCGGTAATATGAAAGATGAGGCGAGAGTTATATAAACACTTAGGGATATGGAGTTACGGATTAGACGGAAAGAGTGAAGATGAAAGTTTATAGAGCGAAGAAGATTTGAGATGTGGCGATGAAAAGATAAATAACTGTCGAAATAAACACCAAGATATTTAACATTATCAGAATATAAGATATTATGATTGTTAACTATGATAAATGGTGGGACTGTCAATGGGCGTCTGGGAGAAGGGAGGTGAAGAAATATAGTTTATGTTTTATTGTGATTCAGTGATAGAGAGTTATTTGAAAGCCTATGTATAGATTTAATACAGTTAGACATAAGATTGGGAGCAAAATTGATATCAGAAGTGCATTTTACGCTAAGTTGTATATCATCAGCGTATGAGTGAACTGATATAAGGGGAAATTTAGAAATTATATCAAAAATAGGAAGTAGATAAATATTAAAAAGAATCGGACCTAATACAGAGCTTTAGGGGACTACGTAAGAAATATTTCTAGGAGATGATATGTGCTCATTGATAAGAATAGAAGAAGTACGATCAGAAATGTATGACGTAAACCATTTAAGTGCATTTGGCGATACCAAGTATATATTACCTTAGCCAATAGTGATGAGAAGACTATAGTCTTCTATTATTTACCATATATGGTCAATTGTATAAAATTCTGCGCTACGATCAAGTAGAATAAGAATTGTTCCATATGTATTAATAAGGTCACATAAGATATTTGTTGTTACCCTGGATATTGCTGTTTCGGTAGATTTGTTCGGTAGGTTTGTACATAAGTTTGTACATAAGCACTTTGGAAAGTACAAAGTATATTATTATAATAATACTATAGTAGTCAGGAAAGAAGATAGTTTTTTTGAAACGACCTTTCTAAGGTTTTAGAAAGTATTGAAATACTGGAAATAGGTCTATAATTAATAAAGAATGAGGGGTCAAGAGAAGGTTTTTTAATGATAGGATTGATAAGAGAATGTTTGAAAATGAGAGGGACAGTACCAGAAATAAGTGATCATGGATGATATGAGCTATATTTGATATTATATGAGGAGCTATAACATTTAGTAATTTTAAAGGAATTGGATCAAGAGAAGAAGAGCTGCGAGAATTTGTAAGTAAACAAATTAGTTGATCATTAGAATGTAGAAAAAAGGAAGTTAGTGTATTAATTGTAGAGAACGATAGAGCTATATATATATAGGTTTGGGTAATGACGAAATAATATTGGTGATTTTATCATTGAAAAATTAATCAAATAAATTAGGTAATTCATCATTAGTAAAGTCAGGATATGGCGATTTTTGTCTTCTATCAAGTATGCTATTTGCTAACTTAAAAAGTGAATTGCTATCATGTTGCATAGAAATAAACTTGTCATACGTAAACATAGCTTTAGCGTTAATGAGATCGATACGATGTTTATTTTTCAAATGTTTATATATGGTTAGTGGTGATGAAGATTTTTCTTTTTTCCATTTATATTCAAGCATGCGTAGACATCGTTTTTGACGATAAAGGTCAATAGTATACCATGATGTATTAGGGCGTAATATAGTAGTTTTATTAAGTACAGGAGCATGGATGTCAAGTGTGTGGATTAGTGAATTATGAAGAGATTGAGCATCATGTGTAGGCAACATATTTAAGTCAGTTAAGAACTAAGATATTGATATATGATTTAGATGGCGAGTAGAGCGAGAAATTTTAGGGCGTTTAGGCTTATTAGCTGATATTTGAAATAGTAGGGCAAAATGATAGGAGAAAAGAGGTCCAGCTCTTATCGAATGAACTAAACATGAATCAATAGGATGCATAATGAGATCAAGTGTGTTTCCTAATTCATGGGTGGGAAAGTTGACAAGTTGCGAGTAATTTGAAAAGTTGAGTATATTGGTAAGTAGAATATTGAGAGAGTAAGTTAGTAGGGATATTAAAGTCTCCTAAAATAATGTTTGAATTATAGGGATGAGTGATGAAATTATTAAATTCATCGAGAAATGGGGGGATTGGATAGCTAGGTGAACGATAAAAGACAGAAATATTAAAGGTGCGTGAGCGGGGTGTGCTTACCGAGCAAGAAAAAGCTTCATAATAAACGTGTCTGTGGTCAATTAGTGGTGAAATATGTAGAGATGACTTGTATAAAATGTCAAGTCCACCTCCCCGCGTACCTAATGATCACGGTAAATGAGAGAAAGAGTATGTATCTATATTTAGGGAAGACAGAAATGGGCAATCTTTATGGGATAGCCAAGTCTCTGTGATTATTAATATATCAATGTTAAGTCATTAAGAAATTTCCACATATTAAGTGAACGAAGTTCGTAAATGTTTGTTGATTTATTAAAGACAATTTCAACTCGGTTAGAGAGGACTTGTGTGCATGAAAATAAATTCTATCGTTTTTTAATGTGGCGTGTTCTAAATAAGGGCGGACATACAGATTTTTGAAGAAAGAGTTAATAAGAGTGGAACGAGAATTAAGAAGACTATCAGATATACACGGTGAATATAGGCTAATATTTACATAATGCGACCTGAAATAGTAACTTGTAATGCAATTTGAGTCTAGACTTAGAGCTAGAAATAGAGATTTTATATACGAGATATTTCGATCAGTGGATGAAATGTGTTCGATAACTAAATATGGATTTATATTTGATGTGTTGGATGACTGAGATGATGATGGAATATGATGTAATGGTGAATATGTCACAGATTTGACAATACCTGCAAAAGATTTAGAGGTAGTAGCGTTGATGGTATCAGGTAAGTTAGTAATATCATTAGATATAGAGTTAAGAAGTAAGGAATCATCGGGTTGCTTATCCCTGATCAAATTTGTATATTGGTTTGAGAACGTAGTCAATTGATATTTCAAAGAGTCTATCTGACTTTTAATCAATGAGTATATATTATCAATTTACTTAGATTCGATACTAGTGAGTTTAGTATTAATACAATTATCATATGCGAATGATATGTTCGGGAGTGAGAGACGAGCTTTAAATATTTAGGCATATTTTGTGCTCTGCACTCAGTCGATAACATATTAAATAATCATTTGTCATGGATATACTTATTACATAATACATCGAATCATCAATGGATAGTGTGCAAAGGCATTTAATACAATCCATAGTAACTACTAAATGATTGATATTAAATCAATTGATGTACGGTATTTAAACTAGTGTGATGTATTACAGTGTAGTAATGCAGAAAATAGGACGGTGATCAGTGAATTGATTATGCATGCGGCGATCACATTACATTTAATTCAAATCGATGTTTTCAATTCAGTCGACGATTGTGTTGACAACGACACGGTCCAGCGGTTGCAGTAATCTAACAATATTAATAATACTAGGCAGTACTAAATATAGATGTATGATATAAATTATATAGATAGAATCTATATTTACATATACACAATACATGTATAATATAAATGATACTGTGTTATTTATTTACTGAGATATTTTATAATTGTACTTATGAAGTAGTTATGATGCAATATGTATAGTCAAGTATACGATATTACTAAACTTAATGCCACGACGGTTTAGGGACGGGTAACCGACAACCAGAGCAATCCAGGCACGATATATTCCTCCTGGACAGTGGCCGAGAATAGTATACGAGATATAATTGATCGAAGTAGATATACTTGTATATCAATATACAAGCTAGATATTTAACGAATTGCCGATTGTAAAACAATATAAATTATTGTTTCAAAACACGTCTGTTCAGATTGAGAGATAGACGCATAATGATAACATAATAATGTGATTATATATATATTTATAATTCTTTATATGTATACATATATGAGTGTGTTGTGTGTGTATGTATAATTAAATTATTTAATCAAATAAGGTACGTAGGTATATAAAGTACCTATGCATCATAAATATAATTATTTAATATTATATAATTAAAAAATTATAAATCGAATATATTACCTGCCTCTATAGATAGTATATAGTGTACCCGGATTGGCCTTATTTTAATGTTTTTTATTGCCATTTTTAATACCTATTAAATCTTTAATATTATTCAGTAATATATAAAAGTGAAATAACAGTATACTAACTACTCCTAACTTATTTTTGAGCACTCCTTAACACAACACATTCACTTCCCAACTATCTATAATGTTAACATCATTGATATTGTTTTATCTCCATCTGACTCCAATTTAATTTCTTCTCATACCAAAAAACTCAAATCTCTGATCACTTCGCTATCCTTTTTTTTACAGTTATCAGTAGTGAACAATACTCGACCTCACCAGGGCCGGCTTAAGCATAATTTGGGCCCCGGGCAAAAAAAACACATGGGCCCCATAATAATTTTTATAACATATTAATAGGGTCATTCTAGCAATAACTAATATATTTATAACTATTCAATTTATATATATATATAAATGATATAGGTTATATTATTATTCTATGCATAATAAAATTATGTACAAATATTTAAAATCTTTAAATTTTGAGTTTTATAAATGTTAGTTTTTCATATATATTTACATGTTTCGTGTGAAGGATGTGCCCTTTAAGATATGTATAATATATAGAGGGGGAACTCATTCACTTCATGGATGGAAATATATATTAAGTTGCACCCTTACATTCATTGCAATATAATATTGTATAAGATAATAAATTAATTAATTAGTAAAAAATAAAAATAATATAAGTATAATTAAATATTTATATTACTCGATTTCATCTCTAAAAAATGAGTAGTATGTATTAATTATAAATTTCATTAATTAGCTTTGATTATAAAGATAATGTATCCATACTTAAAAGTATTTATTATGTCATAAAATGTCATAGAACATTATTTATAAGTTTAAGTGTCGAGAACCTTAAGCTATTATCTCTCAAGTTTAATTATTTGCCATTAAAATACAAGGTACATTCGGATGAAAATGTCTACATTTGTATATACATCTATCCCACCATATATTGTATATAATAATGTTTGGATAGTCCATTCCTTTGAGGTGTATATCAATACAGTATAATATATATTAAAAAATGTTATATACCTACTTATCAATTAAGTTGTCAAATATTGGTAGAAAAGAGTTATTTTGAACTTGCATATGATGTAAATTCAATATTTTATCAAGTGATATCATTATACTAATTCTTTTGTAATTTGTTTTGTTTGTATACTCAAATAAAATCTTCATAATCATTTATTTTCTCGCCTATGTATTTAATAAGTATATACATATTTTGTATTACTGCTATTATTTTCTCAATTGAACCTAATTGCAATACTTTCATGATCGACTTTATTCTACAAAGTAATTAGCTTCACGTTTTTCATAATATTGAAGTATAAAATTCTTGCATTTTACTGAATAAATACATTGACTCTATTAATGTAATTTACGTAAAGTACATATATAATATCATATATATATCGTAGTTATATAACTTATGTACTAATAGGAAGTCCACAATATAATGCACTATAGTTATTATAATGCTATAGTATTATAATGCTATAGATTGTGATGACCATATTATATTCGATAATTCTTGTAATACAAAATAGTATATCCTTTCTTTAATCTAGATGTTAAAATATTATATATTTAGGTTTGCTAATTAAACTATATTGATTTGGTATGAAACCAAAAATATGTCTGCAATTGTAGTTGATTCAACGGTATTTTGCCCAACTAGATTTAATAAAGGCGCAGCTCAGGGTGTCCGTATTGCCAATAGACTATGGTTTATTATTAAATATTGCATTTCATTTAATATTCCAGACATATTGCTGAAATTGTCATAATCTTGAGCTCTATAATCTTTTATATTTATATTATTATTAAAAAATAATCTAATAAATCATTAGCTAAATATTTACCAGTGTGATAATTAATCTCTAGGTAGGGATTAAATCCTATCCTTTTTCTCCCAATCTCATTTTTACATCAATACATATTAAATAATCATACCTTACTTGGCATATATGATGACGATTGTTAACTGATCTATATGTGATATATCTTGAGTTGAGTCCACTGATATACTATATACTATATAATATTTTGAATTTTTATTTCTTCAATAATTTATATCTCACCTGTTCTCATTTTAATATCGTCATTGTGGGCGTGTATATGTAAATAGATATACGAGGGTGATGTCAATATAATAATTCATTTGTAAGTAGCCTACTATAGTAGCCTACTATAGTAGTAACTATAGTTAGATACTTACACACAAAAATCCTTTAGTTTTATATATATATAAATAATATCCTTTTCAATAAATATAAATATAATTTATATATGTAAATATTCTAGTAACATTTTTTTTTACATAATTTCATTAATAGGTAATTATTAAAAAAAAACTATAAAGCAGAATACTCATATTTGAATTGAACTATATACATATATATATATATATATATATATATATATATATATATATATACCTATCAGTGTTCATTCTAGGTTTCAGGGCAGCTACCATTTATGATAATTGATATATTAGATGGACGCTTAAACCCTGAGGCAATTTAAACCTGTAACAATTGTTACTTACAAAAGCTTAAGTAGCTTTCTGAATTATAGATGTAAATAAATAGCAAAATAAATATTCGATTCGATTACTTATTATTCGTTTACAATTAAATGATTTACAAATTGTAATTATAATACATTGATATCAAATACTTGTATCAAATACTATATTTTTATATTCAATCTCCTCAACATTTGATTCATGAGATATTTAGATATTAAAAATGTTATCGTCGAGTATTTATAATATTGAAAATTAGGTTGTCGATATGTTATAATATTGAAAAGTAGGTAGTCTAAAAGTTAAATTATTTAAAATGATGAAGTCTAAAAGTTATAATATTGATATATAATATACCATACTTATAAATACTTAAAAATACTTATAGGTAGGTAATACCTACTAGGTATATAACAATTTACAAAAATACCTATATCTATATTAATATTATTATATTATACTGATACACATTATTATATATACTTTATATAAGATATTTTAATGTCATAATATAAAGAATTAATTAGAATGTATATTATAATTGTATTGATTATTAAAATGTAATAATTTATTTGCACATTTTTGTTAATAACTTTTGTTTAAATATAAATTAAAAAAAACATAATATGAATTGTATTATATAATTTAATTAGCTTTCCAGTGATACCAATTTTATCATAATAAAATCAATATAAAATATGTCATGCTCATGTATCAACATGCAGTACATACTCCGTATAGTTGATTTTAAATTCAATATATATACTAACTAATAATTAGTATAATACATGATATTTATGACTTTATCTTTTAAACATTATATATTATATATATAGGAATACTAATTATGATAAGTATGATAATTAATATAATAATATAATATTATTAAATATTGAATATTAATATCATAATAATTTTAAATTTAAAAATTAAATTATAATAAATTTAAAAAGTATACCGTGTAATTATTATGAATATAAAAAACAGTGAACTTATTAATAATATTGGTGATTAAATGTTTCATTATTTTTATATTTTAATGGTTTTTAATATCTCCAATATCACTTTAATATTACGTTTTAAAATAGGATTTTGAATAAATATATTAAAATTACGAATTTTAAATAAAACAATCACATGATTTATATATATTGGGGAAAAAATAATTGGAATAAAAATAATTATTGAATTAATTTTCATATATCATTATAAATATAAATTGGTAGCAAATTCACTACCCAATATTTAAAGTTTGCTACCCAATTTTCATTTTGGGTAGTGAATTTGCTACCCAATCTAAAATAGATTATTCTAAATATAGTTCAAGCAGTTTATTATCATATTTCATATTTAATTTATATTTGAATCTAAATTGTTTGTTTATATAAAATATCAAACAGATATAACAAAGGGAAAATAGTATATATTCGCCATTATTTGAAAAATAATGAATTTATCCTAATGTTATGAAAGCATAGACATTAGAGTGAGGTCCTCACTCAATATCTATGTATGAAAGTAGTTATTCATATTCTCCATTATTTTAATACTTAAATAATAATAGAATAATAATAATGCATTTAATCGCCATTTTATAAATATTTATTGAAAATCTGCCATTTATTAAATAATAAATTCTTCAATATTGTAATACTTAAATAATAATACATTTAATCGCCATTATGTAAATATTTATTAAAAATATGCTATTTATTAAATAATAAATTCTTCATTATTGTATTACTTAAATAATAATAGAATAATAATAACACATTTAATAGTCATTTTATAAATATTCATTGGAAAACTGACATTTATTAAATAATATATTCCTATAATTAGAGATATAACACTTTTAATTCATGATATTAATTATATTAATAAGAACTTAATAATTAAACTTAATCCATATAATCATATATTTAGGGCAGCTACCCACAAAATTAGGGCACTGCCCAATTTGGGTATCTGGGTAGCTCTAGAATGAACGCTGATACCTATATATATATATACACTACAAAATATAATAATATATACACTATAACAAGACACATATTTTTTTAATACGCCCGCGTAGATAGAGAAAATTTAATTATTTTGAGAAAAATAATTTTGAAAAGATATTTTATTAGTCTTAATTACTATTATACATCTATATAAAATACCGTTTTTTCGTAATTTATAATCAATATAATTCTTTAAATATGTCAGAAATTATAGTTAACATATATCTGAATCATTTTAATTTTAATAAAAAAAACGTTAATATATATTTTTTTCTCGATGTAGTGGTTAATAATCCTTTAATACATGTATCTAGTATCATTAATCACTTCCCGGTTTATCAATCAAATATTTATCAATTCGTTTCATAGTATTTCATCTGATATTCTGATATCTGCGAGGTAGTATATGGTGTTCACTATAGCATGTGCTCCAACATATTCATTTACGTGTTACCATAATATCTTCATGTAAATTTTGAAATTTTTGTAAAATTCACTTTTCTCATATGTCTAAATAACTCATATTTAATTAATTTATTATATTATTTTTATTTGTTTAATTAAAATTAATAGTATATAAGAAAATAGAATGTATACAAATACTGTTTATAAATATTTTTTTTTTAATAAATAGTAAAAAAATGTTTCTTAAATAATTTATGGGCCCCCCAAAATGTTGGGCCCCGGGCAATTGCCCGGTTTGCCCCCCCTTGAGCCGGCCCTGGACCTCACAGATACTTTCGAAACATCATCTCTATATATCAACCCCTGTTTGTTAACTCCGTGTTTGATCATATGAATAATATTACGTATCCGCTCTCTGACCCTGACTCTCTCTTTGACACCTTCAACACAGCGCTATCTAATTCCCTTAACTTTTATGCTCCCTCGATTAATCATACCCACCGTAGTCATTCCAAATCACCCTGGTTCAACATTGAACTCACCCATATGAGAAATTCACTTCGTCGTCTACAGTCCATTTATGCTTTTTCTAAAATGAACTCAGACATGTGTTCCTTTAACGTATATCGCTCATTATACAGTAAAAAAAACTCATACACTAAATCATCATACTTTACTGACTTTCTTTGTTAATGTGGCACCTCCTTTAAGTAAGCCTATAACCTAGCATTCACCTTAATAGGTGATAAAAACCCAGGCACCTTTCTGATACAGTCATCTGCTCCTCTTTTGCTAATTTCTTCCAGAATAAAGTATCTAACATCATCGCTGCTCTCCCTAATGTTAATTTTGTTCTTCTTACTCTCAGCTCATCTTCACTAGTTCCCCACAATCACTGGTCCTATTTCACTATCCCTATTATTCCATTATTGATTTGTTTCAAAGTCTTTATAAGCATAAGTAAATATATTTACTCCATCGGAGCACTGAATCAACCCTGAATCTTATCATTAATGATCTACTCCTATCCCTTGACAACAAAGCTCCCTGCTATCGTGTGTTACTTGACCTATCCATTGCCTTTTGACACTCTAAAGTTTAGAGTCTAAACCATGGAATTCTAGTTTTATGTCTCAATGAAATCGGTATTCATGGTCAAGTACACATCTGGTTTCTGTCCTTCTTTTCCTTAAGGTCCTCTTCAGTGAACATTAACTCATCCCTCTCTCCTCCCTTTGCCAGCACGCATGGCGTTCCACAAGTCTCTGTGCTTGGTCCTTTACTTTTTATTATTTATATTAATCCCATAAAATCCATATTTCGTAAATATCCTTACATCCACTACCATTTCTTTGCCGACGATCTACAAATTTATACTTCTTTTACCATTTCCTGTGAATCCAAACTCTATTCAATTGTCTTTTTGTAACTGCCTCACAGAACTTACTGATTGGTTCTCCCATAATTCCATATCACTTAATATGACAAAAACTGACACCACCATTCTCTCCAGACCTACTTACCCCTAATAATCACCCACCCCTTTCTACAATCCCTTCATACCTCACAAACCATAAAAACTCTTGATTTCACCATCTACCACCACCTAGATTACTCTGACCAAATATCTATAATGATTCGCAATGCCAACTATTTTATTTATAACATTAGAAAATCACGCAATAAATTAACTTTTCAATGACTAAAAGTATAATACATTCGCTAGTCTTCAGTAGACCTATATAGTATATACTGCTGCTCATTTGTAAGTAATCAATTCATAAATATTATGCTTAAACTTGAGATGATACAACGAAGTTCTATACGCACCCTTTATATACTGGAGTTCTCTTCAATAGTTTCAATATCGGCCCTAATGCGATCACTCGGCTGGCTTAAATGTAGGTATATCTGCAGGTACATACTACTATGCATCAACTACAAGGTGATCTATCTTAGATCTCCCGAGTATCTAGCAGATATGATCAATATGTCGACCCTTAAAGTATTCTCAGGAATATACAAATGTATCGATATAAAACATAACAATATATTGTTAAAAACTAATGCATTCTAAACATTATATATATATATATGATTACTATATTTGTTATAAAATATTAATTAAGTTTTAATCATATATCTAGAGGTCATATAAATCCATAATACGTACAGTATACGTCGTATACGTCGTAGATGTCTTGATTCGGACACCTTATAATCAATCAGCGCTCAGCGTGTGAACAATTTTGATTTCCATAACAATTAGTTCATTCAGTTATAATATTAATATAACTAATGAAGCTAAATCTAAAAATGTTATAATTTTAATACTTAACTTCTATTATTTATTAATAAAATAATAAAAATAAATAAAAAATTACTAATTAAATTATATTAAATTATTCATAAAATTAATTATAAGTAATATAATTTAAATATATCTAATTGGTTTATCAATAATATATAGTTTATCTAGTGGTATATTGGGTGTCCGTATTATAATACAGGGTATCCGTATTCTGACATGGGTACCGAATACGGACACCCCCGTTATCTATAGAATAAAAATATTAATGAAATTTAAAAATTATAATAATATCTATAATCATATACTATTAATATATTTTGATTTTTGAATACAAATAGTGAGTAATAAAATGTTAAGACCATTTATTGTTAAAGTGTCCGTAATAGGGGACTTATAAAACACTGTATTATAAAACAGGGTGACCCATGTCCGAATACGGATATCCTTTTATCTATTAATTAAAATAGCGCCTACCCGTAATACTATTGATATTTAATCTATATATATATATATATATATATATATATATATATATATATATTATTATTATTTATTTGTGTTAATACGATTTTAAAATCACAATGATATCATTTTAAATGATAAATAATAAAAGTGTTTTAATAGCATGGTAATAAATGAGATAAAAATAAAATGGTAATATATGCTCTAGATATATTAAATAAAAAAATACTTTATAGATCATAAGCAATTATAAATAAATAGGTTTTTAATAATGTCTTGAATGATGATGTTGATTCACAATATCTTAAATCAATATCGAGCTTGTATCAATCGATAGGTACCTACTGATAAACTAAATTCTGCTGTTGTCTGATTATTTTGTTTGTTGGTTTCAATTTGATGTAGATTATGTGGTACCTATCTGTACTCTCAGACTTGAATATGGCTTTATTAATTTCGCGATGTATTTCGATGTCTTGTGATGATATGCAAGATGTGTAGTTACCAGTAAATTATAAATTATGCGCAAAGTAATTGATAACTAGTAGTAGTTGTTGTCACATCAGTTCAGTTATACTGATATTCTATTGATCTTGGTGGTATTTTTTTATAATACGCGTATAATACGCGTTAACGCGATAATACATTATTGTATGTAATGGCATTAACTGATAAGCAAGTAAATTAATCAAAAGTATGTTACAATAGTCCAATATAGATATAACTATAGGCTTTGAATTATCAATTTACATGTATCAAAATTTATTGTTTTTCTTATAATTCTAATATTATGTAATTGATAGTTGGCTGATTTTACTTTTGTGTTTAGGAAACTTAACATATTAAGATTCTTATCGATTAAAACTCCGAGATATTTTTCTTATCTGATAGTTTGTAATGTGTATTATTTATTGTATAGAATTATTTTCGTTTGATATTAATTGATATTAATAGTAATTACTTTAAGATTAATATATATATAACTTTGGTTTTTTTTTCAGGATTTATTTGCTAATATTATGTAGTAGAATAATATCTATTATATAAAAAAAATTACTTCATTATTTTTATTAGTTTAGTTTCCTTAGTATTTTAGATAGAGCTAGAATTAACATGGTAAACCCCAATGACATCTTGCACCCTTAAAATAAATTATCAATCAATCAATATGAATAGCAATAGTAATACCTAATACCACGAATTATAATAATATGTATTATTAAGAATTTAAACTATATTCTGAAGAATAATTAATTTTTAATTTGAAATATTCTACTTCGTATGTGTTTACTATAAAGTGATTTCTTCCAGAGGAAACAATTTCAAATCTTCCGTTTATATCAAAAATGATTATGGACTACATATATGTAGACTATATATAGTCTATTTCAATGATATACAGATATGTTGTTCACAAGTAATATGAAACGTAGTAACCCTGTATAGATAAACTCTCGAGTAGTTAATATATTTGAATTTCGGTTGAAGATACTGAAATAATACTGAAATATAAGTTGTTTAACAAATATTAACAAATATTCTGATTATATACATAGTGATATCTCTCTGACACAAGTTATATATGACATTATTTCAAGGAACAAAAAAATATGTATTTATGAACATATGAAGTTATGTAATAATTAAAAATTAAAGTGAAATCACTATAATCAACTTAGTAATTCAAACATTATTATTATTATGTTAATCCAATATCGACCTATATATTAACTTGTATACTATTTATATTTAATTATATGCATTATGATTCTATCTTAGATAGTTAGATATTAAATAATTATTGTAATTTTGACTAGTGAAAAAAGGGTGATGAGTTATTAAAATTGTGTATACTATTTGTAGTTATAAATAATTATAATGTAATGATATGGATAATTAGCAAGTGATATTATTAATTTTAAGATTTTTAGCTTATATATGTATAAAGTTATATTTTTTGTTGAAAATATTCCGCGAATATACTATTTGTGGTATCGATATAGGTAAGTGAAATCATTTACTCGAGCACATATTTAATTTGTTATATTATGAATACTATGTAGTTTGATCTGCAAATAACAACAATTTATAATAAACGATGTTTTCTCATTGAGTAGATACAGATAAATAATGATCATGTTATTGTTTTATATTTATATTATATACCTAATATGGGAAGTACAAAGATTTAATTAATATCAATATATATATATATATATACATTAGAAATATAATTACATTATTATAATATAAACGAAGTCATATATTAAATTACATCTAATATAAATTATTTAAATAAATATATTATATAATATATTAATAAACGTGAATACTTTTGTATTTTCTATTATGTGAATTTATATGTATAAACAAATCATATTAATAAATATATAAAAATTAATGATAAGTTTAATGTCAATACAATAAATAGTTAGGTAAATTCTTTATAACATAATCAATATAAACATAACATAAGTAACAAATGATAAATAAATAACATCTAATATATATGACACGTGAAAATGATTATTAATAATACGCATATGATAAATAAACCTTAAACGGTGAAAGTCTTGGATAATAATATAAAATGTTGAAACAACGATACATTACATAACGATAACTATATAATAATACGGAACATAGTGTACGCGCGAGGTAATATCTGCACATCGGGCATACCTCTGCTAAACACACACACGCGGTTATGGTCACTACGCAGTACTATTAGACCACACCGGTCAGAGGGTTATTTCACTGGGACCCTTATGGAGAGTGGGGTCGGACCCGAATACGCTGTTGCCCTGACTGTTCGCTATATCGGTTACGCTGTAAATGTGGTGTTTTGAATTAATTATCAAATTAAGACGGCGATGCATTATAGAGAAGGATGGAAGAAGTATGTCATGAACTGCCGAGCAAGCTAGAACTGGTAAGGTATCGCATGTGGGGGATTTTATGTTATTATCAAACATAGTGTATTAATCGATACGAGTCGTTGACATCTATTATATAGATTATAACGTAATAACAAAATGTAAATAAAATTAAAAAATAGTATGGTAAATTTTAATCAATTCAATCTAATTAATTAATTAATTCAATAAAACGATAAATGTTCAAGTACATTCATATATTTGTAGTATTATATATCAGACGTAGGCTTGGGGATATCTCAATGAGACGGCCGTTTTTTTGAATTTACATGTATATAGATAGGGAATTCATGCCTCCATTTATTGAGTGTTTTGAAAAACATCTTCATTGAATTTTAAAATTGTTTTTTGTTGTTGTATAAAAAGGACATTTATATATATAATTATAGAGACAACAAACATAAAAAATATTATTTTACATGTATAATAATAGACATACTTATTTATGTTATTTTATTTTTTCACCAATTTTATAATATCTAATATATTCTAATTATATTTTTTAATATTGTCTCTCCGGAATTGTGCATAGGGGATAGAAGGGAGTAGTGGAGGATATTTTGTATGACTTTGTAGAATTGTAATATATCGATGAATAGTTGATGTTATAATTTCATATTTTCAAATGTAATAGAATATATCGTTATATATTATAGCTATTTTAATTTTTACTTTAACTCATATATTTCTAGTATTAATATGAGTTTAGTTACACTCAAAAAATAACGAAAAAATAGCGCAAGAAGGGAGTAGTGGATTTTAGTGCCAAAATAAATCAATAGGTGTCTCGCTATATATTCGATTCATTTTTTCAGTTTTTATTATTTTAATAATATATTGTATATATATATTCATATAATATATATTCAAGCCAACGCACGCATTTTATTTAAGATTTAGATTTTTTAAATTGTGAACAAAAATTAATTAACAAAATGTGACCTATATTACTCGATTTTGATTGGTTTATTTTCATCCACTATATTCTTCTCAGTTCGTCCACTATACCCATTTGAATATGGTACTTTAGAATACCTATATCTTTTTACTAATACAATATTTTTATATACTATAAACACAACTTAATAGATAACAAATTATATTTTATTAATATATAAGAAAATATGTATTTATAATTAATAATGATTATAATCAATGCAGTACAGTACATTTCCAAAACTTGTTTTTATGGAATTTTGAAAAAAAAATATTATGTAATTAATTTAATATATTGATTAATTATTTTTGAAAAAAAATTACTCGTTGTTGTAGATATTGTAATTGTCTAAATATTTTGTATATATCTTTTTTTTGTATCTATGACCATTTTCGCGTACATGTAAATTACCACTACTCCCTTCTCGTCCGCTACTCCCTTCTATGTATGTTATTTATATTTATTAAAATAAATTAGGTTGATCTCTTTTAGTACTTATATCTAAACACTCATTTATATACACACACATAACAACATTATTATTCTGAGTAAAATGCATTTGAAAAGTCAACAATAAAAAATTCAATAAAATTCAAATAAATTATAAAGTAATAAAATTATACATTCAGCTAATATAAAATCAATATTAAAAAAAATAGTTTTATGTTTTCTTATCAATATATAAATATTATATTTATAGAATTTATATATATATATATATATATATATATATATATATATATATATATATATTATATGTTATATAATAATTGTAGTACCTATATAAATGTTACTTTTTTATTATATCAGAGTGTAAAAGCATGTTTAGATAAATTTTATATTTATAGAATTTATATATTAGATAAAAACATTATATAACAATTTATATTAGTTAGGATTGTAGATTTCAAAATAAATAATTTATTTTATAATTAAATAAATGTAAAAAAATCCAGTTTTCCAATTTTTGAAATTGTGATTAATTTAATATATAAAACAACAATTTATATTAATTTTGAATGTAGATTTCAAAATAAATAATTTATTTAAAAAAAGGCATGCTATAAAATATGTCTTATTCTATTTCTAAACTTATTTCATTCATATTTTTTTCACAGTTACTAAATAACATATCATTATTCAATAGTACATATTAAAAAAATTGATTTTTTTCCGATTATAATAAATTTATCCATGGCGATATCTCCTTAACATTTAACACAAGTATAATTATAGAAATAAGAAATTGATCAGATAAATACCCTTACTATGATATAATATATATTATGATATTTTCAACTGTACAATATTAAATATAAAACAAAATGATATTTGACTTCATGATTACACTTATAACTTAAACATAATCTGAATATTAACACAATATGTTTTATCTTGACATAACATTATAATATATATATACACAGTGTATAGGAATATCGGGTGTTCTGAAATTAAAATATGATAATAAAAATAATTAAATATAATATACCATTGATAATAAAATAACTATGTTATTGAAAATATGTGTGTATTATATATAAAAAATATAAATTATAATTTTAAATGATTCATATATTATAAATGATATTAACTCTACGTTTAATATATAACTGAATATATAACTGAATGTATACTATTTTCTCTTTAGCCTCGCTTTATCTTATTAATTAATAAATGGGAACCTTTGACTTCGACCTTGGTGCATCTCGATATTACTATTGTCACTGCATCTCGGAGATTTCTTCTTACTTCCTGATAAGAATTCAGTTATTGCTCCAAGCTAAAAGTATAATATAAATTATTAATAGATATTTAATATTATATATTATATATATAATATAATATTTATATATATATGTACAAATGTAAGAACACCATGATCAGTAACAGCAGTTTTAGAAGTTGCAGTATAAGTAGATCCTTTACAAAACAAGAAATATTATAAATACTGCATACAAAACTTCCTACATAGATAAAACAATCTGTATTGAAATTAAAGATAGAAACATCTTGAGATCATTAAATAGTACTCCTTTGAAACATAATTAATCGACAAACTGTTCATCTCATTGGAATACATTCATCAAGACCATAATTATAGTTATCTAATGAAAAACTGTAAAATAAGTTAAAAATTAGTAACACAGATTGTTGAACATACTTTATGATCTGTACTTTAATATACTCTAATACATTTCCAAACTATTTATTTGTATATATTATTATTATATTTGTTATTATTATTTTTTTTATTATGGATATCACCATAGCTTAATTTTTATTATTATTATATCTCATTTCAAAACTAATTACTTAAAATTATATTTGGATAAATTAATAAATTATACTAATACTACTACTAAAATGTAGTATATTATATTACATGGCTAATTAAATTCAACAATTAATAAATATATAATTATTAGTTATTGTTATTTTAATATATCAGACATTAACCTATATGGAATTTATTCAAATATTAATATTTTCGTAACTTTTATGACTACGATTAATATTATAAGATATGTGAGTGTGATGATGATGATAATAAGGTTTATGTGCACATATCATAGGTGTGACCATACCTCGTTGGTACACGTAACAATATATTGTTATATATATTGTTATATATGTAGAAAGAGAACAAAAACAAATACATAAATTAGATAAATAGAACAATTTATAAAAATAGTAACGATGTACGATTAAAATAAGTGAAGATTTCACATCGAAATATGCGTAATAGTACGGTATATACCCTAACCGAAAGCTTGCGGCTAAAGTCGGGACTTCGACTGCCGCGAGGCGTGCAGTGCAGTGAGTCGGCCCCACCGCTAGCACCACCACCACCACCACCGCCTCCGTCGACCCCATCCTGGTTACCGTGCCGATGAGAGCGAGTCATCACGGCGGCTGTGAATACGGAGAGGGCGGCGGGAGGGGGCGGAACTTTGAATACTCCGGCTGCGTGGGGGCGGGGTGTATATGTTTACGTGGGTTTATACGTTACTGTGGTTACGTAATCGACGTAGATACTGCGTAACTTATGTTACTCGTGCACTTTAATCTATATATATATATTACTTTAATATTTACAGAAAATAAATGGGTAGTAAAATATTAAAGTAAAATTAGAATTTAAAATTTATCGTATAATGAAAATATTCTATAAATATAAATATATCTGAATATTTAGATCTCACACTATTTCCCTCTCAAGTTTATAATGTTATCTCTAAAATAGTAGTTTAATAATGTTCAAAAAAAAAAAATTAAAATTAAAAATTATAAAAGTATACTATGGTGAGAAATTAGTTTCCTCGATGAACCGATAAACTATTTTGGAACCATATTTTAATCGCGATAATCATAAGAATTCGTTATTATCTCGTTCGGGCGAGGAGTGTGAGATCATCGTGTTACAAACCTTATAGAAATAACGTAAACACCATGCACCAACAGTGAACATTAAACAAACAAAGTGCTTCAGTATGAGAAGAAGAAATCGAATTAAAACTGTCATGCTAAACTCTCTCGCTAAATTCTCTCTCATATCTCTAGGGCAAGGTAAATTGTTTACATTTTATGAATGATTTCATGAAAGGCGTTAATAGTTAAATGTTTTAGAGTGTAAAGCTTCACGTTAGATAAATCATTAAAAATATAAACTATTTAAGTATCGACATTACCCTCCTTTATGT
This sequence comes from Osedax fenrisi, assembly GCA_964019155.1. Taxonomy (NCBI): domain Eukaryota; kingdom Metazoa; phylum Annelida; class Polychaeta; order Sabellida; family Siboglinidae; genus Osedax; species Osedax fenrisi. The sequence goes on from OZ025244.1 coordinate 66,670,168, forward strand.
AAATATATAATGATTACTTTAATGCCATTATAAGTTAATATATTTGTGATGAACGGTATATATATATAGGTGAGTTGAATAATTGCATTAGATTATATAGCAACGATAGCCATACTTTAGTAACTCACGTTTACTTTTAATACGTTTTTTTGACCTACTTCTTTTATCCACTGTCATAATAGATAACGACAGTTAATATCGACACTTGAATGAGAGTTAATTAATTCAAATAAGATCATGCGATATTAATATTTATTCAAATCAATGTTCACAAAAAGTGTCACACATATATATATATATGAATGTTATTGACATTAAAACATATATATTCGACACAATGAATGTATAGAAAGTACGATGTTTTTATCTCGCCTATGTATATATAACTATTATTTACCGTACTAGAGTTAGCGTATAAAAAGATATACATTTGAATAGGGAATAAAATAAATGTAGATTTAAAATTTTTCGTGAAAAGATTAAAATATTAATCGTAGAGAGTAGAGCGTATAAACGGAAGCAGATTTGCGTAAGGCGTCACGTAGTAAGCTGAAATAAGCGCGCTATCGGCGGCGAGATGAAAACACTGAAACACGCGTGGTGTTGGGGGTTGTGTTTGGGGACAGTGTTTGGCTTTTACGCGACTACTTGGAGAGCATGGGCGCGCGAGTGATAGTAGTGGTAGCGGTGGTCGCGGACGGGGGTTGATTCTTACGTCTGCATAGTTGGGGCGCCAAACTGCCCATGTAGTTCTTGAACCGGCGGCCGCTGTAGTCTCGCATGTTTTTGTCGGCACCTAGTGGTGGGCGGGGGTACTATATTAGATCGGGGGAGTCGTTTAGGCGACATGGGGGCGTGTTCTATTAGAAGCATGTAATCGATTAAATAATCTATAAATAATGATAATAATAAATGTATTGGGTTTAAATATTAATTTATAACACAATTGGTCTTATAATAAGTGTATAAACCTATATAATTTTATATTTTATCCATTAATTAATAAAGTATAAATATCCTTTAACCTATAGAATATTAATAGATATACAATGTAATTAGTATTGTAATTAGAATTATATATATATATATATATATATATATATTATATATACAGATAGTGCAATACGGTTAACTACATATATTTTAATTATATATTTATATAATAAAATTAATTAATTTTATAACCAATATAATTGAAATATTTAATATAATCATAAATTATTTAACATATCTTATAATTAATCTAATTTAAGTGGAAAGAATAAATACCAATATACTTTTAAAAACATATATCATATAGTGTTAGTTTACTTTATATTAATCATAAAGAAAATGGAAACAAACAATATAAGTATTACCTAAATTGTAAATATGATTGGAAATGATTATAAAATGATATTTACGTTTTAAGTATGTTATTAATTTTAAAAAAACTTAAAATTTGTGGATAATTATTTTTTTAATATAAAATTTAATATTATATATAAATATTTAAAATTGGAATGAATGAATTTGAAAAAAAAACATAGATAATACTATATAATATAATATAATACTATATAATATAATATAATACTATATAAATATAATTATTATAGAAAAGTATATTTATATAATTCAGGGATTCCTGTGGAAACAAAATTACAGAAATAGCACGTTCATGAGATGAATTATTAACATAGATTAACAATTAATAAAGCTATATTAGATTATATACATGAAATTATTTAAAGAATGGTATTTATTTACTTTTTTAATACATATTTGAATACCACTATTAACTATTAACCATTATATGTATTATTCGGCATCATGAAAGAAGATTTCTTTGACATACTTAAAGTAGGTTTGAATATTAGTGCTATAGTAAACTTAATTATACTAGGAAACTTGCCAAACTTCATGGGTTGTTTGCATCTCAATATTTACTGATCCTCCAGAAAAACTTTACATAATAAGATTAGAATATTAAAAAAATATTAAGATATATTTAATTTTAATAAATCAATAATTAATAACTTACATTATTGATTGATTTATATGGTGGTAGCGATTATTACAGTTTTTCTCTTCAGTGGAATGCTGATTAAAAAATAATTAAAGTATATATATTATATCTTAAGATTAAATAATGTATGTGTATATATTAACTAATTATATATTGAAATTTAGAATTAAGTGTTAAATAAAAAAGCTAGCACCACAAAAGTATGTTCTTGGAACTAACATAGAGTTTAAAAAGTCATCGATAAATTGCTTTTTTTTACACTATCTAAAAAAAATATTCTAAAATAAAATTCAAGAAATAAGATTTATATATAAACGAACATATCTATATAATAAAGATATATATTATTAACAAATTCAATATCTTTATCAATTCAATATATTTATTTGTCTTATTCTACCCCTTACAAAAACTCACAGAGATAGGATAGTTCCCCATATGTATATGCTTAATATATATATTATTTTATATAAAAATAGTACATTTTATTTTGTTCTGGAATTTATATGCTATTATAAATATATTTATATCTTTATACAATATGACAATCATATACAATGTATATACTATTGTATATCACCACCTATATGTCAGAACTGTGGTAATGAATGTATACATATATGATATACACACACATATATATAATAGTATTGAATAATATTAGTTATAAGTATACTTATTAACGGAATTATTGCTATACTATAATAACATATGGTAGTTAACTCTCTTTTCTCTATGTGTTATACATATATTTAGTAATAACTTCTATATCTATCTGAATTTGCACACATTTATTACTATAAACCAATCTGATTATTATTATTATTATTATACATATGTGATATATATAGTATATACTAATATACTTGTTCTATGGTTTTAATAATGTAGAGGTCATCCAATCAGATCAATATATTCAAATTACATACTCTACCTTGTATATAATTAGATAGTTATTATTAGTGAGTGAACTCGACGACCTCTGTCAATCACTTATAGGGAAAGACCGAGTGGGAGATTACACACATGTGTAGGGATACCACAAGTAGTAGTAGTAGTGTTCATTTATTATTTTTGTTTTTCCTATATTTTTCGTTCAACACTTGTCAGAGTATCTACACATACTAATTTGAGTATATAAATAAATCGTTTGATCGATTGATTGATAGTAGTATTAACCGTATGCTTGCGTAAGCATCTGCAGGTGATCGGAGTGGTTGAACTGGGCGGCGATGTGGCAAGGAGTGTAACCCTAGAGTATGAACGGGGTATAATGCATGCAAGAAATATCATCTTATATGTATTAGTGTTTATAATATCGTATAAAACTAGCTATTATTATTAAATATATACCATATTATAATCTGTATATAATTATAATAATAGGTGTATATATATAACTAACTACGAATAATTATAACATTATTTAACAATTAATATTATTTATAAAATTACAAACTATTTATATATATAGTAATGTTGGTATGTATTACTAAAACTAACCCCCTATTTTATGTCGATGAATTCAATATTTGCATATAGAATGAAGGTGAAATGATTAACATATAAATATTACAATTATGGATATATTAATATATTAAATTTATCTTATATATATTTCGATATTAATTTCTTATAATATTATTAAAAATGTTATAAATTATAACATTATAAATATTTATATTTTAAATAATGCTTAATTTTTAATTTTAAATAATATATACTTGTGTATAAATGAATTAAAACTAACATTCTGATGAAGATGAAGATGTATGATGATACATGAAATAGAAAATAAACAATTAGTAAATAGTATAATATAATTTATAAATTATTAATAAATTATAATGCATCATATACAATAATACATCAGAAAATAAATATTACAAATTGGCAATATAAACCAATGGTTTTTTGACTAATTGATTGATTATTTTGTTATATACATTTGCATAATATATAAAATTAATATTCTTGGAAGTCATATTAGTGATGGTGTTTAAATAATAATAATACTAATAATAACAAAATGGCATGAGTATCTATTCTACTATTGTAGGTCTTCACATAATTCGTAAAACGGTTTCTGTGTCAAATGATGTTTTCACGCTTCAACAATAAAACATATTCTATTTCTACTATATGTATTGTTATTGTTATATTTATTTAGTGGAGTCCTTCCATCCCATCCAGGAACTTTGATGACATTTTTACTTATAACCATATGACTCTAATGTCCCTTCGAAGCAACTCTCATGTTAAGGCATCCATGGTTTTAACGAGAGCCGATCATTTATGTATACACAATTATATAAGATCACTTCTAAATATTATTTTAAGACCTATTTTAATTGTCTGGACGAGGCTCGAACCCGTATCCTACTGCTTGTGTGTATGATACCATAGCCAACTGAGCCACACAGGCAGTTTAAATGTATGAAAACATAAAATATAAAAAAGCTTTTCATATATACTTCGCGAGGGAAGTTTCACACAGCAAAACATCCACACAGCAAACAACGTACGTAGAAACCTATTATGTAGACACGATAGGGGCGCAGTGAATACTAACACTTCTGCAGTTCACGTTTATACCATCGGTTCCGCACAGTAGTTTCAGTATCTCGATGTTGCCATGTTTACATGCCCAGTGCAAAGCTGTCTGTGTGTGTGCGAGTGTGTGTGTGTGTGAATGTTAGTTATAAGCATGTATGTATTACTCTATTAATATAGTTTGACATATATATATATATATAATAATAATAATAATAATATTTATTCATTGAAATCTCATATATATATTGAATACAATACAAATAGCGGATACAAATGGACCCCTCAAGAAGTCGTAGACTATATATATATGTATATATATATATATATATATATATATATATATATATATATATAGTTACATATAGTTACATACGTATAGTTATAATGATATATTACACCAAATACATAATATATTATTCCAATCTCTAAAAATATCATATCATTTTATAATTTATAAATCATCTTACAATACATATCACCAAATGTAACCTTCAGCTGTATATATCTGATAATAAACATACTGAACTGCTATATATACACTATCAAGCTGATAGTGGTCAACCATTGTATTATCTGCATCTCTACTAATCAATAATACAATCATACAGCATTATTACTCAATGCATAGCTTGTCATTTAGTTTTAATGCTGCTATACTATCTCACTTTGTTTCTAATATATGCACATTATTTATTGCAGACTTTAGACCAAATGGGATTTCATATTATTCGTAAATATCTCATAAATCTTATTC
>OZ025244.1:66680485-66719749 GCA_964019155.1 Osedax fenrisi
AATAAAATAATAATTTAAATAATATTAGTTGGTACACTATAGTGTATTATATATAATATATACATTATAATGTGGACTACCCAATTATTGTGGTTATTCTATAATAGAAATTATATTATATATTTGCAATAATTATGTTATTATGTATTTTTATTATAATTATTTTTACTTTATGGGATTTTCCCTTGTAGATAATATTTTCCTAAATATATCATTATTAATAGTTTACCATATAATAAAGTATAATATTAATTATCATATACATATTTAATATATTTAATTATTACTCATACTAATATACATATATATATATATACATATATATATATATATATAAATTTATCTAGGTAATTATATAATACAAATAATATCTCATATTACATTAATTAATTAAATTATGTATAGAATTTAGTTTAACGAAACCTATGAGAATATAATTACAAAGAGAAATAAATAATGCAATACATTTAAATCATAATTCTGTAGGATCTTTGATCACGAAAACAAATATTTGCCTACTGATCGTCCGCTATATTTACATAGTTATTATTAACGCGCATGTCAACACGCTTCCTCGAAGAGCAGACGATAAATTAAGATTGCGTTTTATTCGATACATATGTTAATCTAGGGAATATCAAAGGATTAAGGTAATAATTAATTCTGAGCATTATATATAGAGATAAGTAGACGCTTTTGCACCTATATACTTGTGTATGTGTGTTATTGGTATTTAATAGTAAGATATATATATATATATATATATATATATATATATAAATTGTGTATGTAATTATGTGTGTTTATATATATAATTTATTATGTATACTTTTATTATGTGTAAGTATTGTTTATATTTGATAACTATACTTACTACATTTCAACTCATCTGTTAAATACATTATAATTATTTCTTAGTTTTATCATAAGTTCCTATTAGTATATTTTAAATTTGTATTGACTTCAAATTTATATATATTTTAAATATAGTATATTTAGTATATAGTATATATACTGATATACATAAGTTTTTATATTAATTTATATAGTGAATATATAATATTTAAATAAAATAATGTTGTTTATACAAATAGATTAGTTATACATATGGATTAGTATTAGTAATAATATGATACTTTTATATATTTATATAAACAAATACTATTAATATAAATACTAATTAATATAAATACTACAAGTACTATATAAAATAAAGTGTAATACTTAAAATAAATACATTCATCATATTAAAATAAAATATATATATTAAATATTACTTAGTTATAACAACTATTGTAAACATACCTTAATTTTAATTTATTTTTATTAATATATTTAATATTAATACTATAGTATATATTAATTTAATACATGTTTACATTTAATTTATAAAGTTATCTAATTAGTTATTAAATAATTAAAAATAAACTTATGTATATCCTAATAAATATTAATAACTTTATAATCCAATTTCATACTCTATAGATTTATATATATATTTATCTTATGATATTACCATATTGCTAAATATCCAATTTATAAATGTATAACCCAGGGTATAACCATAATAAGTATCCCATATATGGTAATTAATATTATTTAAATAATGATCAATTACTATTTCAATTTATATTTCAGTATTTTAATTTTTTTTAAATATCATCACTATTCATTTTATATTCCATAAATTATTAAAATATACATGTATTTATATACATATACATGTATATGAAAGATACTAAATAACAATATAACATTATATATAACAATATTGTATCCATATAATTGTGTAATTGAATCATATATACATGGTATATCAATCAATACACAATGAGGTATTATCTATTTCTTTGATCATGTGCATATACAAACACACACTACATGTGAATACCACAGGGCCCTTGTTGTGACAAGGGTATTATTGTTGACTATAGTCATGTGATTCATCCACATGACTCTGAAGAGGATATACTTCAATAAATGTTGTTTACCATCATGAAATGCATAAGGATTATCTTTGCATTGTTTCCCATCATTGATACTTGTTATTGATGATGTATATATATTCCGATATATTTCAATATAAATATTATATAATACAAATAATTTGAAATAATTGCTGATATAATTAAGATCAAATATAAATAAAAATTTATATATTAAAATTAATTTTGTTTATAAAATATTTATATTAAATATGCATGAATTATATACTAACATACTGAATACATTTTCAATTGGAATGGATATGAAGAGTTGGATCAATACATGTAAAATATAGGATACATGATTTATTCATATATATAAATATAGTTTATAGTTATATATATTGATTAGTAGCGCTGGAACAATTTTGTATGTAGGGGGGACTAACCAATCAAAATAAATGTTGTGGTAAAAGTGGGAGGGACCAATTCATAGGAGGTCCCCCCTAGATTTTAAAGTGGGGGACATATCCCCTCCCATCCCCCCTGTTGCAGCGCCACTAATATTGATTAACTATGTAAATACAATTATATGATTTAGTAATACATTAAATAATGTATGTAATCACATATTATATAATAGTTATATAAAAGTTATATCATTTTATGAATTATAAAAAATAAATGATATGTATATTAATATAAATATCTTTTAATTTATATAATTCGTAAAATGAGATACTTTTAAGATAACTTAACATATAATTAGGTTTATAATTAAACATAAATATAAAATATTATTTATTCCAACTTTATCAAGATATAATATAGTGGATATATATATATATATAGCAGAATAATAGATTAATCTATTATTTAGATAATGTTAGGAATAGTGTTTTAATTCACTAAATATTAATTCTTAATAAACGAAGTATACTTTTTAATACAACTATATAAATATATAACAATATATAAAATATAAATTTTAATATAGTAGTCATATGTGAATGAATAATACTGACCCCCTTTAAAGTAAGAACAATGTTGCAGTCATTTTGATGAAGGTCACATGGTGTTATTATTCATTAATATATGTATGTTATGTTATTATATACTTATATTGTTATAATTGTTATAATATATATATATATATATATATATATATAACTTAAATTAAATTATATATTAATATTATGATTAACTGAAATGATATCTTTATAAAAAATTATATTTAATTTAAATTTAAAATATATATAAAAATAATATATGATTTTAAATTATAAAAATAACAATATTATTATCAATTCATATGAATATTAATTATAAATAATAATATATATGTTAATAAACAATAATATTGAAATTATATATAAGTGTTTATATATAATCGATATAATAAACCATATTAAATAATATAACTAACCAATGCCAGATCCTGTAATAATAAATTAATATTAATTATAGATAGATTATAAATAAAATAACTATAATATTTAATAAATACTATATATTTTATAAATTAAATTAAAAATAAATAATACAGATATATAAATATACAATTTCATTATATATAATTATATCTATAGACAATGGTTAATCTTAACTAATTCATAAAATAAAAAACGAATTCAATTTGTTTATAAATTATAAAATCGCAATATTAAAATATGTATTATATTTTACATTATAAATTATTCAATATGATTCGTCATCATTTCCTTTACATAATAAAATATAAATAAACAATTAAATGAATCAATGAATCAATGTGGTAGGTATATTCATATGTAATCAAGCGCTATAATATATGATATATGTGCGTATACATGTGTGTACATATGTTAAATACATGATGTATGTGGACATGTATATATCTATGTGAAACAATATTATTTTAATTAATATTTAATTAAGAGAATCATATTTTTAATATTTATATACCAATTATATATAATTAAATGCATATATATTTATGTTAATGAGTAAATATGCCTATGTATGTGTGTGTATGTGTGTAAATATAATGTTATGTAATATATATATATATATATATATATATATATATATATATATATATATATATGTATATATATATATATATATATGTGATAAAAATAAAAATTAATAATAATATTTTCATCTTTAACTATATATATATATAGTTGACTATAGTTAAACTAAATGTTAACGATTGTAATTATATAAAGTGAAAATAAGTGCCGTTCATTATTCTATTGTTAGCATTAAACAGATTATAAATATCTGTAGATTTCATAATTACCATTACGTAATCAATGCAAATGCACTTTTGTGTAGAGATTTTATCTGCGAGAATTTCTTTGATGATTCTCAGTTAAAGCAGGGAGGTTAAAGTAATTCTACGTAATTTGCACATTATTTTATTACGTAACGAAATAAATGTGTAATTGTAATAGCTTTTATATAGTTACTATAGTAAATATTATATAAAGATGAATATATATAAGAATATATATATATAGGTATATATATATGTAGGTAAATTTAAAAAATTCTATAATTCTATATATATAGTGTATAAATATATAGCATAGAATATATATAGGTACATTTAAAAAATTCTATAATTCTATATATACAGTGTATAAATATATCGCATATGTATATGGTAATTTAAATAGTTAAATACTTTAAATTAACTCCATATATTGTATATGATAAAATGTTATTCTATAGGATATTATTATATCCTAATATAAATATATATATATAGGTAGTATAATTATAATTGTATATATACATATTCCTATAGGAATAAATATATATGGATACATATCTATACCTACATATATACATATAGGTATATCTGACTAAATAGCAGACTCTATATATGTGTGTGGTACTCGAAAGTGATATATTATCATCAGGTAAGACGCCACGTCGTGCTATAGACCATCGAGATATCGAGTATTGGTATTACGCAATAGCACAGCAATAACAAGGTGGGAATGCTATTGTGGCGACTCTATAAATAACTGTCCAGTCCGCTGTAGTGAGCCACTTGACAGCCAATTTAACGCCTGTTTGCTTGACTGCTTTACTTAGATTATCAACCAACGCACTCGTTTAGTTTATTCGCATCGGCTTTATATATATATATATATATATATATATATATATATATACACATACTATATAGACTTTATAAAGTATATATCTCCAGATATCTTAAATTGACGGGACTGCATTTTTAGACGGGTATATTTTAGGCGTATTTGTTTTGTGTATGTCCATATTAGCAGGGGTATTAATAATTGTAATTATGTATCATGTTCTATAGAATGTTATATTGGTAGAACATATATATTAATAATAATAGATTTACTTGTAATCAATATGTACATTTAGAAGTAAGGGTTCTTTGGACGAGAATGTTAGTCCAAATAATCCCATGGGATCATGATCTGCATGATATTGGCATGGGTTTATAATTAGTTCGCCTTTTATTAAAGATTTAGGTGGAGAGGAATAATTTAATAATTATTATTACATTTTTCTATCCCTACTTTGTGACAAATTAAAAATGAATCATATATGAATTCGTATACTATATCAAAATTATATTATTATATATATACTAAAATTTATTTATATTATAATAAGGAACGACAAATCTAACATATATTCTTATATATTATAATTTAAATAATAAAAGGTTTCTTATATATTTACAATTCCAGTTAATAAATTCCAATTATATTAATTCCAGTATATAAATAATATTCAGAAAAGGTTATTTAGGTTATTTTTGACCAAAGAACCCTTTTGAAATAATATTCATAAAGGCTTCTTTAGGTTATTTTATGCAAAGAAGTTATTTGAAAGAACCCAACAAATGGTTCGCGTATAGAGTCATCCAATTAACCTTTATATGAATTTAAATAACATTAATGTCTAACAGTGCACTACCTATATATAGGTAATACATAACATTAATATTATAATGTAAATGCAGTTGTATATTGTATAATAATAATTTGAAATATGTTGAAAAAATGAAAATAATTTGTAGAGAGATATAATATATGTATACTTAACAATTTGTATAAATTATATTATATATAATATAATTTATTCTAATTTTTAAGTATACATATATTATATCTCTAGAAATTATTTTCATTTTTTCAACATATCTCATATATGAGAAAAAAATTAAAAAAATGTATTTGAATTTGAAAATTATTAATTAGGTTTAATTACTAAGTATTTAATTAATATTATAATAGTATAGACTATAATATAGCCTATATGCTGTATGTGTAATATAATTATTGGTAACTTATAATATATACCGTAGTATACTAAATATCCTATAGGATAATATATTATAGAACATTTTAATTTTAATATAGAAAATATTAATTTTCTACTATATTTAAACTACTATAGTAGTTTACTATATATATATATATATATATATATATATATATATATATATATATATATATATATATATATATATAGTATACTATATATACTAGTATACTATATATAGTATGTTACCTATACTATAGTATAATATAGGTTATAGCCTACTACTAGTAGTAGCCTATATATATAGTTTTATATAATATCCTATATATTGTGTATACACAATTGTATACAATTTAAAGGTATATCTTTTAATTTAAATATATTTACATATATGTATAAAATTATAATACTATAGTATACTGTATACAGTCACAGTGTCCTATAGGATCCTATATTTTTCAGTATCGATACTTTTACTAAAAAAAGATAATAACTTTAGAATTGTAACCTTTAGAAATGTATAATTGTATTTAACTAAGATAATAACTTTAAAATTTTAACTTTTAGAAAGGTACAATTTAAATTCATAGATTTGTAAATTTTAAAAATAATTAGTAATGATATATTCTACTAGTAAATACACTATAGTGCGCCTTCATATATGTATGTAAAGCCAACATATTTATATATGTATTATTATTTTAATTAGGAATATGAAATCCGGTTTATATTATTTTGTTAATACAAATAATATTTTATTTCTTATCTGAGAATTAACTATGTAATCCCACTATTAAAATAACAAATATTAATGGGGGATCTCTCGAGGACCCCTCGACGAGCATATACGTAAATATATTTAATTTAAAATGGTGTCAAAAAATAGTCTCAATTAGCTAAATATTTATTTTTTATTGTTTTCATTAAAATGCAAGTTTATCATCATTTATTTAATTAATATAAAATATAATAAAACATTCAAAAGTATTATAATAGATGTTATACATTTACAGTAAAAATTGCAGATACAAATAATTAAAATCAAAAAAGTAGTAGGCATTTGGTTACTAAGTGAAAAAGTAAAATCTTGAGAAAATTACATTCAAAGTTTAATATATAAAATTTAAGTAAATATAATACATATAATTGCCTATCAGTTTAAAATAATTATTATATCGATTACGTTCATACACACTTCATTTGTGTGTATTAATATAAAGTGTTTTATGAACGTAATCGATATAATAATTATCTTAAATTGATAGGAAACTATATGTATTATATGTACTTAAATTTGAGTATTTAAAATTTAGTATACTAAACATGGAATATATTTAATAACAAATTATTGTTAAAATATTAAAGATATTTAACTATAGAACCTCCCCTTAACACACTAATATATATATATATATATATATATATATATATATATATATATATTTATATAATGATAGAACCAAAATATACAGTTGCGGAACAATGTCATCGCGTAATAAATTATCACGATCTGTAGCGACATCTGTCCGCGAGTAGATTCACTATTGGATAGATAACGATCTGATTGGTCGACGGGCGAAATCATTACCATCACCACCACCACTGACTACTACGGACTTCTTACCGCTCTTGTTCTCGATTTAGTGTCGTAAAGTGTAAACCGCGCGCTCATCGATGATGGTCAACGATTTATAGCCAATCATCGGTTTAAGACAGATAAGAGCGCACGGAAAGTGTGTACAGTAATGACCTCTATCGGCTGCTCGCTCGCTAGATCGGATTGATTGCCTAATCAGTCGCTAGTGGCGCTAGTGGTAGACACGTGCTTAATTCGCTAATTTCACAGTAGACCGCCGCAATCATTCTTAATGTATACGACATGTGACATATTGTTATGTGCGTGTACACACACTATAGTGTACAATGATGTATACATCTATAGATGGTGGTGGTGGGGTGGTGGGGTGTATATCATGGTTCGTGTGAAGGGTAGACGTGGACAGTAAGCAGTCGTTAACGTGTATAACGGCACTCTTTATACAGTGTAGTGTATAAGACATGTCTAATTACATTACCGTATTGTCGTTAGGTATTGATGGAATCGATAATTGATGATTAGTGATTGATACGATACTATATATATATATAAATATATATATATATATACGTATATATATACAAATTTTATTATAGTTTTAATTATATTATACAATATAACTTATTGATACATTGTATAATATATTTTTATTTATTTATTTGAATTTAATATTTGAATTAAAAACAAATTTTAATTGTAATGATTATAATATAATTTTTAAGTCGCATTTTTTTTGATTTTTATTGTAATTAATTTGATTTGTATGCAATATATTTATATTTCAGCTTGACAAATATTGATACATAATATGTATATTATTTATAAATTATCATTTATATTTAAAATATATTTAATTTATAAATATAATATATATATATATGTATATAATTATTTGGTTGGTAATTGTGACATGGATATATTATTTATGGATATTTAAAGAAATGTCATGTGGTTATTTTTATTAATTATAATATATTATATTAGTATATACATATACATGTATATGCATATACATTTATTTTTATTCCTCAAATTCTAAAATTAGGTAGAATATATTGTATATGGTAGTATACTTGATACGCTTTCTTCTTATTCTACCTATATATATATATATATATATATATATATATATATATATATATATATATATAATAATAATAATAATAATATTTATTAGAAGAAAGTTGTATATATATATATATATATCATGTGAATTATTAAATTCATTATATTATTGTTTCCTCTAAAAGGCTTCAGATAAAGATAATTATCTTTTCTATGCTGTCGCATGCATCACCATCACCAGAACTGCCCACACTGTTAGAAAAAAGAGTTTTCCAGTGTTTGTTAAAATATAGAAAACTCTTTTTTCATAATGTAGAAAACTCTTTATTTAAAAACAGTTTTCTATCTACTAATACGGCCAAATACTCTACAAAAGAGTATTCCATATCATAACAGATATAAAAACTACCAAAAGAGTTTTCCAGCGTTTACAATTTAGAAAACTTTTTTTTTATAATGTAGAATACTCTTTTTATATGATGTAGAAAACTCTTTTTATATGATGTAGAAAACTCTTTTTATATAATATAGAATACTCTTTTTATATAATGTAGAATACTCTTTTCTGTAGAATTGATGTAAATATTACCTAAATTATAGTTATATTAATTATTTAACATTGAACAAATAAAATATTATACCTTTTATTTATTTTAATATATTGATTATATTGTAGTTTATCGAAATTGATTATTAATAATTTTTTTAATTGTATATTTAAGTTAATATACTGCTTTAATAAATACAATATTTATTTTAAAAACTTAAATTATTTAAGTATCCTATAGATTTTTCAAAATTATCAACTACAATTGTAATCATAATTATATTGATAATACAATTAGAATTCATGTTGAATAATTGATCGATATTGAATATTGTAGCAATTGAATATTGTTTAAATATTACAATTTTATTATTATTGAATTTAAGTTTTAAATATAACTTAAATAAAATTATATAATATATTGTAATATACAAGTTAATACTTTCATTTTACGATACTATTTACTACACTAAGATACTAATATTTATTTTAATATTTTATTTTATATCTAAACCCACACCAACAACTTAACTTATTAATAGCTAGATAATATTTTAGTAAATAGTTTTTATATGTATTAATAACTAGAAAACTCTTTTAGTAAAGAGTTTTTATATTTATTAAAAGTTAGAATACTCTTTTGGTAAAGAGTTTTTATATTTATTAAAAGCTAGAATACTCTTTTGGTAAAGAGTTTTTATATTTATTAAAAATTAGAATACTCTTTTGCAAAAGAGTTTTCTATTTGCTTAATGCTCGAAAAGAGTTCTAATATATTAGTATACAGGGTTCCTGTATACAGGGACACTTGGAAAACTCTTTTTCGGTGGTATAGAAAACTCTTTTTTCTAACAGTGCACCATCACCGGAACGTTTTTTTTTGTTGAATTACTTTACTTTTTTTCATTTCGTTTTCTTCTTATGTTTTATAAGATATTTTATTATCATTTAAAAACATAAAAATAAAAATAATAATAATAATAATAATAATAATAATAATAATAATAATAATAATAATAATAATAATAATAATAATTAACATATATACTTTATTTATTTTTTTTTTTATTTTTTTTTAATTTTTAATTTTTTTTTTGTATCTCAATGAGTTGATTTTTTTTTTTTTTTTATATGAATTTTTGTTTTTTATAATTTGGATATCTCCATTTAGATCATTCCATAACTTAGGTCCCATGGTTAGGATACTATTTATTAGTTGACTTTTTTGTGTATAAGGTATTTTGTAGATAGGTGATTTCCTTAATTTATTTTTATTTTTATTTTCGTGTTTTTTATGTATGTTATACATATTTTGTGGTAGATTATTATTGTGATGGTCATGCATGTATATTAGCGTGTTATATTTTATTAAACTATTGAGTTTTAATATATTATTCCTTTCAAATAGCAAATTTGTATGTTCTCTGAAATATTTGGTTTTGTTTATTATTCTTATGATTTTTTTTTGTGTGAGAATTAAATTTGTAAGATTACTTTTATAAATATTACCCCATATTATGTTTCCATACATTATGTGTGGCAGGAATAGGCTGTTATATATGATAATCATTGGTTTTGTCTTAATGTATTTTGATAGTCTGCTTATTGAGTAAAGTATTTTCGATAATTTATTATTAAGATTAAATATATGATTTTTAAAGTTTATATCTTTGTCAATTATTATTCCTAGATATTTATATTCTATTTCATTTTGTATTGATATGTTATTTATTTTTAGATGTATGTTACTGTATTTTCTCGAGTTAAAATTAACTATTTTAGTTTTATTGATATTTATTTTAAGTTTATTAAATGTGTACCATTTTTCTATTTTTGTAATCATATTATCTATGGTATATTTTAATTTTTCATTGTTTTCACTTGTAAATGTTATTGCTGTATCATCAGCATATACTATAAGTTTTACTTTTTGGTTATTATTGAATAATAATGATAGGTCATTTGTATATATTATATTATATATAGGAGAGGACCAAGTATTGATCCTTGTGGTACCCCAATATTATTACATAATATTTGTGATTTTTTATCATTTATCAAAACAACTTGTTTTCGATTACTTAGGTAGCTTTTGATAAGTTGTAGCGAATTGCTTCTTATTCCATATTTATATAATTTATCTATTAATATGTTGTGATCTAGCGTGTCAAATGCTTTGCTTAGATCAAGGAATAGAGTATTTATTGATTTATGTTGTTCTTTGTTTATTAATATATTGTTATATAAATCTAAAATAGCATGTGTTGTGTTATGCTTTTTAGTATATCCTTATTGTGTATTAGATATAATTAGGTTTTTTTGAAAAAATTAAGTAAATCTCTGATGTATTATTTTTTCAAATATTTTTGAAATTTGACATAGTATTGATATGGGCCTGTAGTTGCATGGTTCGTATTGGTTTTTATTTTTATATATGGGTTTTATTATGGAATTTTTCATTTTTTGTGGAAATATACCTTCACTAATACATAAATTAAAAATATGTGTTAGTGGTGATGAAATATAATCTATTGATATTTTTACAATTTTCATGTTAATTAGGTTTATATCTAATGAGGTTTTTAATTTACTATTTTTTATTATTGAAGTTATTTCTTGTTTATTGGTTGGTTCTATGAATATAGAATTATTTATATTTGGTATTTCTACAGGATTTATTATATTTTGATTTTTAAATTGATCATTTATAATTTGTGCTTTATTAATAAATTGTTCATTAAATATATTTGCTATTTTACTTGAGTCAAATGTGTTTTTATTGTTTTTATCTTTAATGTATGTAATATTGTGTTTATTTACATTTGTATTAATGATATTATTTACTGTTTTCCAATGTTCTTTCGATGTTATGTTATCGTTTATTTGTTTGTTAATGTATTTTTGTTTTGCTTGTTTTATTGTGTTTTGTAAATTATTTCTATAAGATTTATAAACGTATAAATCTAATTCTGATTTACTTTGTAGATATGAGTTAAATAGATTTTGTTTTTTATTTCTTTTTCTTTTTATGTTATTTGTTATCCAGTTTTTAGAGAATATTTGTGATGATACTTTTGAAGTGATTATGGGAAAGTGTTTGTTTATTATATTTGTATATTGAGTGTAGAAAATATTATAGGCATCTTCTGCATTATTGTTATTATATACAGTGTCCCATTTTATTTGTAATAGATTTTTAATAAATGTTACAATATTATTGTTTTTAATTTTTCTTGTTGTTATTAATGTTTTATTTTTCAGTAATCTGTTATTTAAGTTAAAGTTTGCATATATTGGAAGATGGTCTGTTATTTGTTCTTGTATTATACCACTTTTTCCTATGAAATTTCTATCTATATTAGTGTAGATTTGGTCAATTATTAAGTTTGTATTTGTATTGTATATTGGTCTTGTATTTGAATGTATAAGTGGTGTTAGTCCTAATTGGTGCATTAGTTGGTTTATTTTTGAATTTATATTATTCGTCGTGTCTATATTGAAATCCCCCATTATTATAAGTTTTTTGTTGATGAATTTATGAAATTTATCATAAAATATTGTATTAAACTCTTCTATTTTGTTAAATGGACTATTATAGATACATGATACTGTTATATTTTTATTATCACTTTCTTGTATTATTTCTATTGTTACTATTTCTAGATAATCTATTATATTAAATGTTAGTTCATTTACTATGTTATATGTTAGGTTGTTAGTTACGTATATGCATACTCCCCCTCCTCGTCTCTTATCTTGACAATGTCTATTATTTATTACCTGTTTATAATTAGGTATATTTAAGTTATTATTATTTATGTTATTTAGCCAGGTTTCTGAAAGGCAAATTATTTCTGGTTTTTTTGTTAATAAATTTAAAAAATCTGTCAATTGACAGGTTTTTTTACTTAAGTATTCAAAGTTGTGATTAAGACTTCGTATATTTAGATGTATTAATGTTAGATTATGTTCGTCTATTTTTTTGTTTATTTTATTAAAATTGTTTGTTGTTATATATTCATTTTTTTCTTTTGAGTTATTCATTTTTATTTTGTAATTCTATTATTTTGAATGTATTATTTATTGAACATCTTACCACAAATTTGTGTCCATTGATTGTTTTACCTTTAGCTTCTATGGAGAGCTTTTGTATTTCTATTAATTGTTCTATATATATATATATGTTATAACATGCATATGTATGCGTAACATAACATGTATAAATGTATGTAATACATTTATACATACTATGTATACATGTATGCATAATATACATTTATTATAATCTAGTGCATTATGTACTTTAATCTATACATATACATCTGTATACACTATATATAGTGTACTATATAGCATATATACTATAATGTAATGGTGTAATAGTATACTATTAAATAATGAAACGGTGGTCAACTTTCATCTATCGTAATGGCCGCTCTAGCATGCTTTACCGTGTAGATAACGGTTCTCCTGGTGGTGGATTCGTGTGTGCCTTACGATCTTCACGCTCTCGCACACACACACGCGTAGGCGCACCTTTAATCTCGCGCACACACACACCTCTACCTCTACACACACACACCGCTAATCTATTGGATGTCAGCTGCAGTACTATACCACTAAAGGAATACCACCGCACATCAAATAGATCGCGATAGATAATCCACTTAACACCTATATCCAACGTACTTCGTACGTATGCGTAGTACAATAGTACGCAGATATAGATATAGATTGGAATATAGTTTTGCATACAAAAGAACTATTAAGTATTTAAAAAAGGCAATTTTAAAAACTAAAGTCGAATATAACTTTAGTATTTTACTATATTTACATATATTTATATATTCATCTAATTGTTACTTTTTAATGTACAATGTACATATATTTATATAATACATATACTATATAGCTATATCTCATCATGTAGTACACGTATAAGTATCATGAGTAAAACAAGGTTTAATAAACACGTGATAAGATATTCTAAAGAGCTTCTATACAAAAACGGATCGTTAATTAAGTTAAGCTGGTTAAAAAAAGGTTATGACGATATTTGTTTGCATAAATATATAAATATAGTATACGCAGGGTATACCCTGCGCCTATGGGTGTTGTTTTTGTTAAAACAATTAAACAATCAGACGACATGGTTAACATAAATTAAGTAATGACACCTGTAGCAGAGATGTTGACGACTACCACTATTAGCAGAGTCGAGGCGCGGCGTATCAAAGTAATAAACTAATACAGCGACATGGTTTAGGTGAAATAAGTCGTTAACCTCGACTGGCTACTGCTGTTGCAAGTTTTTGCCTATGAAATGGGCACGTTTGTAAACGTGTATAGCCTCTATAGAGGCTATACACCTATAGGTGTAATAACGATGATGATAATAATAATAATCGTATCATATACGATATATCGTAGTGTAATTAGTTACTGGGTTATCGCCATAGATCACAACGAGAGAGAGAGATGCGAGGACGAGGTTCCTTCATGGTATATATTTCGTATATATCTATAAGTGTGTTAATCGTTTATTATATATATAAACTTATAGGGTATATCTAGGGGAGCAATTAGTTCTACTAATTACGAATGTTACGACAGTTACGTCAGTATACGAGTAACAAAGGGGTGTATATCACCGCTGGTAAATCATATAACCTATCTAAATTCGACTAATTATAGACATAATAGTTTAATTGTTTTATTTAACATGTGTATACAGGTGGTGGAGGACAATGCATTATGTAATAATAATGATATATATAACTTGGCGAAATAAACAATATTTACTATAAATACATTTTTATAATTGTATTTATAACATAGTAAAATTTAATAAAATTAAAAATAATTATAGTATAAATATATTATATATATACTATAGTATAGATACTATATACTATAGATATCTAGATATTGTTTTTTTTTTGTCAAAATATATAGCATTATACATGCATAATAATAGATTATCATCCATAGAGTATACTAAATATAGTACATGAATAATTTATGTTAGATACCAGCACGTCTGAAATTTACCAAAAGAAACCGAGAATTTCAGCCATATATAAAAATATATATGAAAATAATATAGTATGTTTAGTAGATCAATATAGTAGTATACTATTCATTATACTAATATTCAGTAACTTGTATTCTATATTTACATTATAATGGTGTACTATAATGAATATTATACTACCTAACGGTATTGTTCTATTAGACATACTATATTATTTACATAATTATATATATATATATATATATATATATATATATCTATTGATAATTCTACAATTAAAGCGCTAAATATAGAAGACACTTATAGATATATTGGCATCAACATAGGCGCTTTGGATAATAAAAATAATTCAATTAATGATGACCTCACATCGAAACTATTGGCAATATCTAAATCCACTCTAAAACCCCAACACAAATTGTTTATGCTCAAAAATCATCTAATTCCAAGTATGCTTCATACCTTGACTCTCTCTAACGTCTATTTAAATTCATTAAAAACGATGGACAGAAGTATTCGGGCGTTCGTCAGACATTGGCTTCGACTACCTTCAGATACCTCACTCGGTGTATTCTACGCACCTAGTAGTGTCGGTGCTGCGATGCTGCGGCTAAAAAGGATTTCATCCATTAGAAGGAATGATGACACTATTATTCAAACTCTTCCCGATAGTGTTATTCTAAAATGGTCTACACCTCGAGTATACGATGAATACACGTTTATTGATAACACCTCCATAAATACATATCATACAATATATTTATTTAATTCTGTCGATGGCAAGGGTTTAGAATTAGGCACGCATAGTCCTTTTATTAATAATTGGTTAACTTCTCCTATAAAGATGTTTTCTGGTCGCGATTTTGTAGATATGGTAAAGCTAAAGCACGGTCTACTATATACACATTACAGATGTAAACGTATGTTTCCAAGTTTAAATACAAACTGTTTAAGGCGAGGGTGTAATTATAAATATGACTGCCTAAATCATATTATGCAGACCTGTAGATTTAATTATAATAACATTATTCACAGGCATAATTATGTTAACGCTCTTTTAGTCACTCTACTTAATAAGTACAAATTTACAACTATACTGGAACCACACATACGAACACAACTTGGCTTACGCAAACCTGACTTACTGGCTTACCGAAATGACATTGTTTATATTATAGATACGCAAATCTCAACTGATACAATAGATACCGATACTAATTACCGACACAAAACTGACTACTATAACAAACCTGAAATACTCTCCTATGCAAAACAACTTACTGGTGCAAAGCAGGCTAAACTAAGTGCCTCTTGTTGGAACTGGCGTGGTATACCATCATCCCTAACGTCTAAAGACCTATATTCGTTAGGCCTGCAGGAGGAAGCATGATATTACGCTACTCAGTATTCGTGTCATGACAGGCAGTCTAAATATTTAACGAAAATACTGCTGCAATGGATTATTGTAAAATCCTTAATTACCTGGCCTCTCCCTTGCCTACTTCGTCATATTTTTATTAATATGTTTTCGCTAATAAATGGGATACTTGGCTCTGGTTATTAACTAACCATTGTCCGAAAAAAAAATATATATATGTATATGTATAAACATATAAGTTTTTTATGCATACATTTACAACAAATTATGAAGATATAAAATAATTATTTAATCAAAAATAATGATTGAGTAAAATTGTAATCAAATATCTTTTATAGTACAACTAATTATTAATAATTAACTATGATATATAACATCAAAAAGAAGTAAACAACGTATACTATACACCATTTATAATACACATGAGTTTATCACATGTTTACACATGTATGTGGTTTGATTTCATTAAGGGAAATGTAAATTTATAATAAAAAAATTGAAAATATTTTTTTTAATATTACAAAATAAAATATTGATTTATTTTAAGCTATACATATTTTATTTTAAGCTACTTATATATATATATATATATATATATATATATCAGTTTACTATAGAAATTTAAATATACACATATTTAATATATTAATAAATATGTTCACATGTTGTAAAATGTTGATAAATTATATAATGTTGTCAAACTTTTATAATATAAATATATTAAAAAATATTTGTTAAACACACTATCACTACTAAAAAGCATTGCCATATATTTATATAGTATATATATATATATATATATATATATATATATATATTTAGATTTGTATAATTCATTTATATAATCAACATCATAATACCATCCATCCAATTTATGTATAATTATTGGGATTCTACTTTATATATATATTTAGATTTATAGTACAGAATTATACTAATACAGTTTAAATATCTACATCCGGTAATTATCCGGTGTACAGTAATAACCACATAATGAGTCATTATTAATGACTTATAGTCGTTATTTTTGCAGGAAATTCATTCATTAATTAATTATTTATAGTTCAATTACACGATGTAAAGTATAAAAACTAATGAAATATTAAAAGTAGCTCGCGTTTTATTATTACTTTGGACACGGAAATGTGTTAACAATGATGCAACTGTATTGTTTAAAATAGAACCGCGGCTAAATACGACTAATTGCTACTGCTAATGATAATCATCTACTTCCGGTAAAAGGTCACTCTCATTCACACGTGTTATTGCGTAAGAACATGTAATAAAATCAATTTCGGTATTATTAAGTTAGACGAAAATAGTGAGTTGGCACATTATAATTTATTACATTTATATATAGAGAACAATTTGTACACGCGAGAAAACCACTTCAACTTTAGATTATACAATATTAAGTTTGGGTATCCAACTTACAACCATTACATTATTAAATCAGCTTCAAATGTAAGCCTTCAATACCTATACTAGTCCTACATGTTAGATGCTTATTTATAGTTTTAAATAGACATATATTACATTGTATTACGAGAATAATTAGATATTAGTTTAACACTTGATTTTCAACAAACAAATCTTATATAAGAAAGTAAATTGTAGAACTATAGTTCTAAAAATATATTTTTATAGTATATTAAGAAAAATCAAATTCTTAATTATTTTAAATATATTAAATATATACTCTCTAGAGCAGTGGTTCCCAACATATGGGTTATGACCCCAAATTAGGTCAATGGGTTTTTTGATTTGGTCATGGGCTAATTTCTAAACAAAAAATTATTTTAAAAAATGCCTGTGTTTTAGATATAACTGTATACAGTTTAAATACAAATCTATCAATTAAATGAAGTTTAATAATAAAAAAATAAAAAAATAAAAAATGTTATTGGGTCATTGTTATAATTTTAAATTAATAATTATCAAAAAAAGGGTCATTGTGAAAAAAGGTTGGGAACAACTGCTCTATAGAGTATCACATAAAGTAATACATGTATGTTGTAGCATAATTTAAGAAACTTAAATTAATATATAACTGTTTATATTAAAAAAAAAAGAGTGATAGTATATATACCTATATACCTATAGGTAAATATTAATATACCATGGTACTGCAGTACTTATTTTAAGTAATACTTTAAAATAATCAGAATAAAATTTGTATAAGATGCTACTCCATGTTTCAGAATACAATTTGTATAAGATGTTACTCAATGTTTCAGAACAAATAAAGAAATTTATCATATTGGTAATATTGATGGTAGTAAACATAGAAGATATTATAAGTGTAATAATACTTTGTTATAATATATTATATATATATAGTATATTATATATAGAATACTATATAAAAAAAGAATATATATGTGTTCTTATTTGACTATATTTGAGTTCTAAAATAAAATATCAACAATATTTATTATTTATTTTATATTTTTATATTTACCTATAACTCAATTTAATCTTATTTAGGGTTTGGGGATCCCCCTTAATACAATGTAAAGGTCCATAAGTATAATTATACACTATTGTGGAAACATCTAAATAATTATTTATGTTTTGTAAATACATAGAATATGATTAATTTATAGTATTTATAAATAATAATATAATATATTATGTATAAAATTATATATGTATAAAATTATTTATAAATAATGTTACTATAGTAACATTATTTATAAATAATGTTACTATTATAATTTATATACTTATATATATATATATATAATTAGAATCTACTATAGTATATGCAAAATTCCAATGAAATATATGTTATGTTATAAATTAATTATTTTTATGAAGGTGATACATAATTAAATTTAAATTTATTGTTGTATTTATACTGTATAAGTACATATAATTTATTAAATATTTTATTATGAAATAAATCAAATATATTAGTAATTTTTTACTTTGCTGTTTTATTATAAATGTTAGACAAAATTCATAATTGATGGTCTTATAAAATTTTAAATAAAAAATAAATCATGCAATTAATAATATTAAAATTTCATATATAATACTGTTATAATATATATATATATATATATATATACTACCTAATTAATATTATTATTCAGTGTTCAATTATATAAATATAACTATATTAGATTTGGTAGACATTTCTTGCATTAACCATTTGGTAGACATGATTATTTGGTACACCATAGTTATGGAAATAATGTATCACTTTTGGTATCAATTTGACTTATAATAATTATAAATATATATATATATGAACTATATGTATATATTATTTATTAATAATATTAAAATCTATAGAATAAGTTACTTTAAATAATGATTTAATAAACATTCTATATATAAATGATACATAAATATAACTATTTAGTAGACATACCATTTTAAATGAAATATATATATTATTATTGAATATATGTGTATAGGGTATTGGGTGTATAGGGTGTTGATACATTTTTATGTTATATTAATCAAGGATCATACAACATACACAAATACAATTTTACATTTTAATCAATATATATTTTTTAATTAATTTATTTTAATTATTATTATGTTTATATGTTTATTTATTTATATTTACAAATAATTGCACATGTACATAATATTATTTTATCATTAAATATAGAATATAAGTAAAGTTAGAGCGAATGACTTATGCAAAATTTCCATAAAATAAATCATAATATTGTCTACAAAATCATAACTTATTTATATTTGCTAAACATTATTTATTTATATGTTTATTATTAGACATTATTTTGACAACATAATTAAATATATTCAATGATTATATCATAATTAATTAATATGTAAATTTTCACATGCATAGCTATCTTTTAAAAATTGGCTACTAAATGATTATATTTTGCATTGTCTAACAAATGGTTATAATATGACTATATATATATATAGTTGACATTAAATAATAACATTAATAATGTAATATTGTAAACATTATATGAATTACATAACTATAAGTTAATCCATAAATGAAGTGGAAAGCCATTAGTAAACACTTATGTAATAGGTATATAATGTTTCCTCTGGGAAGCAGATTGTCATAGTGGTGGAGGTGTTCTTTAGATAGACACATGATATAGGTTAGGTTACAAAGTAAACAAATCTATGATTGTAGTGCTGTTTGGTAGTGTAGTGCTGCCTGCCAAGGGTGGGATGAGCAGCGCATGTCACATGTGTCCACACGTGTGGTAGTTTGTTAAAGTTGATCGCCAGGGGCATGGAACTTAACACCATTATTAAATTTAATTACATAATTATGTGGAAACACCCATTAGTATATTAATGTATTAAAATGTAACATATGTATGGAGAGAGAGTGAAAGAATATATATATATATATATATATATATATATATATATATATATATATTATTATATAATAACATATCAACTCAACTCATCATACATATTTAACCTATTTAACTATTTTATAAATCTATTTATTTAATATATAAATGTTAAATATATATATATATATATATATATATATATATATATATATATATATATATATATATATAAACATTATAATTATAATCATACATCTTAATTCTATCAATATTATATTATATATTATTAATCAAACATAATTGTATAGGTATATATATATATTAAAAATATACATATTTAATTATGATATTATATATATACATGATTATATAAAAACATTGCTTTATGTTGACATAAAACTATCAAATATAAATAGTAAACATATCAATATAGAATTACAATAGCAGTAGGCAGGCATTTATACTAATGTATGTGAAAATTACTTATTAAAAATGCTGGGAAACATTCAACATTTAGGCAAAGCATGTTTGTATATAAAAACATAAGAAATTCTATATCTACATGATAATATGATACAAACATAGTGATTTTCTCATACATATTAATATTAATGTTTTCAGATAGAAAAATACACAAATACTTTATATAAACATATATAAATGTGTATATATATATATATATATATATATATATATATATATATATATATATATATATATATATATATATACATATGCATTTATATATGTTGATTTAAGGACACATTATATATGTACTTAGAAATATAATAGGAGCTCTAATAATGTGAATATAATAAGTTACCTTATAATTGACAATGCTGGGATTCAATTGTATCATTTTAGCCAGTAAATGATAATCAGTCTGAGTAGCAGCCATTGTCCATTGTTTCTGCTCTACTGTTATCTATTGCATGTATTCGTTATTAGAATACATTATTAATTATTAATAATAACTGAATTAACTGTAATCATTTTAATATATATATTACATTCTATGTTATTAAGTTATATGCTTTTTATTCATTGTAATAGACTAATCATAAAGTACATATATAGTTAAATATATTTATCAATATATAAAATGCTATGATAGTTTATATATATGTTTTATTTGTAATAAATGTAAAACTCTCCTTAAATACATTATATGGATATTATATTAATACTCTATATTAATATTCGATTATAACATGTAATGTAATATTGTAGTATTTTATGTATGTATTTTATAAATATTTAGGGTTTGGAAAAAAACTAAAATTATAATTAAACTAGAATTGTATCTATGGTTTTTGGGTTTTACTGAAGTGTTAAGGGTAACACTAAGTAATTACTGAGTTTTGTGTTTTTGGTTACCCAATTGAGTGTAACATCACATAATTAAATTAAAGTTCATAACTAATATAAATCAGTGAATATTTTAGAGAAATATAATTACTTTTTGACATTAGATAATTCTGTTAAATTAATTTTAAATAGATATAATTTTAGTAAAATAATGGCTGAAATTATACAAAAATAATATTAAAAAATAGGTGAATCAAAAAATCCCAGATCTGACTTTTATAAATATAATGATTGTAATATGTTATATTAATAATAAGTATTGTCAAATTATAAAAATAAATTAATACATAAAATTAACTTATATAGTGTTGTATCAATTAAATAAATATATTAATAAACATTTTAATTGTAAATTTAGATTTGTATTACTACATTAATAACATGAGTAATGGTGATAGTACAGTATAGATATACAAATATAAATATATATATAACAATTTATTTTAAATAATACCTAAGCTATTAGTCACTAATAGTGATTCAAAATATTATGATTATCATTTGTCATTTTTACAAATAACTCAATATACATATTAGTATAATCTATCAGTATTAGTAATAAAAATAATAATAATACTAAAAATAATACTATTACTAATGTAACATTATTTATATAATGTATTATAACATTGTAAATGATAGGTGTGTATGTATGTAATATATTACTTTTATAACTTGTGTAACATTATAACATATTAATAAAATATTAAGTATTATATTAGATATTGAGTATATCAAGTATTAACATATATTAAGGGTTAATATTAAGGGTTAAGTATTATATAAGAAGTATTAGAGAAATATGATAATAGAGATATGAAATAAATAATGAATTACTTCACAATAGGGTAAATGCTTTATAGGGAAAGTGATTCTCATCACATATATTAAAACACTACTTATTTTATTATAATTTATAAATAATAATTATTAATTTAATTTGATAAAGAATACATATGATTGTATATAATATAATATAAATATACCTACTTGATAATGATAAGATAATCTATCTAGAGGTATACGCTGATTATACAGTGATTAGGAACACTAACCAGGGTATCGGTCCTAAGGTCACCTTGACCGGAAGTAATATCCGGATCGCCAGCATCGGTCATTGTAGTGCTCATCACTGAAGACCTATTGCCCCTATCACTACCAGCAATGGAAGATTGCTGTGCAAAGTAGTAGTAGTAGTAGTAGTTGTAGTTGTAGTAGTAGTAGTAGTAGTAGTAGTAGTAGTAGTAGTAGTAGTAGTAGTAGTAGTAGTAGTAGTAGTAGTAGTAGTAGTAGTAGTAGTAGTAGTAGTAGTAGTAGTAGTAGTAGTAGTAGTAGTAGTAGTAGTAGTAGTAGTAGTAGTAGTAGTAGTAGTAGTAGTAGTAGTAGTAGTAGTAGTAGTAGTAGTAGTAGTAGTGGTAGTGGTAGTGGTAGTGGTAGTGGTAGTGGTAGCGGTAGTGGTAGTGGTAGTGGTAGTGGTAGTGGTAGTGGTAGTGGTTGTGGTAGTGGTTATGGTAGTGGTATACCACCTATAGGTGTAATAGTTAGGGTAGTATTGGTAGCTTATTAATGGTAGCGATCTATAATAACAATGGCATTATTGTTATTATGTACCAATGTTATATAACTTGTATATGTAAATATATAGAAATACAAATATATGGGATTGCAGATAGTTATCAATGTGATATTACATATATGGCATACATGCATATATAGAATATAGGCTGAACCAGCTTTACAATCTTAACCACCTAACTATTAGTAATAATATAATGATTAATATATATCTATTGGTGGGTGAATAGGTATGCTAATTTTAATAAAAAGTCATTATACATATTTGTTTTTCGATAAATACAACTAATCATGTGCAAATATATATATACATATAGCTTTACATATATTTTAGTTATGAATACACACCCTAGAAGGTGTACTTTGAACTTCATCTTTGATGGTGTTCAATTGTTTTGCCCTGTCCTTGACACTGAAGGATGTGTCCTCTGATCCCTAGTGGTGAGTTTGTTCATTAATAAAGGTTACATATATATTATAGGACACATACACTATGGGGATAGTTGATTAGCTGATTGTCCATGAGGTAAGTGGGGATATGATAATTATAATGGAATAGCTAATTATTCACATTAAAATAATAGATGTAGCTAATATGTTTAATTAGTTATTATATAGTTACTGTATACAGTAGTAGATATATAATGTAGCACTATTTTAGATATGAACTTTATACAAAGTAGATTTATGTTAATTAGCGGTAATGGGTGACTATAATCATATGTACTAATGGATGTGTATGTATATATATATATATATATATATATATATATATATACATGTGGTGGGGGAGGATGTATGTGATTACTAGTTATTTGACCCATTAGATCATTATCCAATCCGTTTGCATATTCTAGAAATCAGAATGCACTCAATTATGCATTAGTCATATGACTATAGTTTATTTATATTTCTATGAATAATGGTGTGGATTGAGTTTACATTTAAACTTAGTAACTATATAATATATTAAATATAGTTATAAGGTAATGTTATCTATTTAAACTATTTAATAATATATATATAATTAAAATTAGATGTCAAAACTATATACTTACTTATTTAGTTATAATAATATTACATATATGTGAATTACAAGATAATACATTATATTATTTAGTTAGATAAAAATTATAGTTTATCTCAGTAAGCAATGTATTTCTGCAATATAAATTCTATGTACAATCACATATATATATATGTGTGTGTATATAATTATATGTACACAATGTATCATTAGGTGGTATATATAGTTTTTTTAGCTATTTCTATTTATTCTTATACATTATACTATACAATTATGTATGTATAATACTAATTAAACTACAATATAATGCATACACAGTACATTGTTACACTCCATATGTATGAACCACCTATTACGAACTCGCAATTAGAAACGAAACAAAGTGCTTCATATTTAATACACCCCATCAATCTATCCACAGCGTTATCCTCCGCAGCGGCGTGCGGGTTAAGTGCCACCCGCGGTTAGGGTTGACTAACAAACACACCTATCTAGGGTTACATCACACACCCACACACCACACTATTGTTACGTAACTAATTGCTGCTCGGGATCGTTACCTATTATTTAAATTTCCCGAATTAGGCCATTACGATACGTAGACTAAAGCCGAACCGATGATTGCTGCGAGCTAAAGTGCACATATCGCATACTACACCGCACACACACTTAGTAAGTGACGAGAGCTATACCGGAGAGATGATGCACCGTGTACACATATGTATACACACAACAATTAACACTACAAGAGTGGGTAGACATCACACTGCGAGCAACGTACACGACGTGGGTGTACATGACATATGTGGTATATGTTCACACACCCACACTCTAAATGTATAACACTTAACTATAGATGTAGGTAGAATGATGTGATTGATAATAAAACGTTTACTATCACAGTATACTATATATATATATATATATATATATATATATATATATTGAAATATTCAATTATAATTCTTGTAATTCACATGTTATATTTGTGTTCATTAATCACGTATTATCTCACCAGTAGATATATCTATATATATACTCTAAACACGTGTGTATTGTATCACAGCACAGTCATATCTAGATCGAAGCCTGGCATACCTGGAATGGGTGCCTATATATGCCTATAGGCATTGCGCATGTGTCTCTGGTATACTTGCAGGTTTACTTATCACGTGACCAGCGTACCGGAAGCTGAATTCGCGTAATGCGCCGACTTCTCCGATGTTAATGGTATTCGAATGTCCTCTAGATTACGTAGATGTACGTGACAAGGATATGTCCTACACGCGGAGCATGTGCGCGTGGACATGTCCATTAGTAATGAAGCTCGTCCGTCGCCCCACTCAAAGGTGTATTAGCCTATGGCATCTACGTGTAAACAGTGTTACTTAGTATAGAGCTACTTTCGTGATATCTATAGTTATATATATATATATATATATATATATATATATATATATATATATATATATATATATGTATTCAATTAATATGGGATTTTTGAGAAAACCCTTTTTTGAAATTTTAGAGTTAATAATTTTAAATAATTTGTATTATTAGTCTGTTAAAAGTATATCTATTTATGATGTATTCATTACAATTATCTAGTTTCAATAAAATTCGTATACGAATATATATATATATATATATATATTTATATATATATATCTCATAAATATTTTCTAAATTGTATTATATAAGATAATACGAAACAAAAATGTTTGAGTTTTTTTGAGAAAAAAATGAGTAAAACCTAAAACTTCAAAATTAAATCCATATTTTAAGAATTGTCCCAAACATGATTATATATGATATATCACATATACACATATTATTACACGCATATACACATATACATGTATACACACACATAAACACACATATATGTGTGACATACATATATAAGAGTATACTCTCACATATATATATACACGTATTGCAAAACAAATTATTGATGGCGTTCATTTGATTATAGTTTATACAATTGTATACAAATAACTAGTTCACCAATGTGATATAGCTTAATCCAAGCAATAATAAAACTGTTATGTATTTTACAAATTTATTTTCTTTTAAATAATGTTAAACATAAGTGTTTCTTAATTCTTCTCACATATGATCTGCAGATTAATAAAACTGTTATATACTGCATTCTCAAAATATTTCATTTCGCAAATCTCACTATTTTTAAATATTTGTTAACAAATTTATTTTCTTATAAATAATGTTAAACATAAGTGTTTCTTAATTCTTCTCACATATGATCTGCAGATTATATCATCTATTTATTGACCTCAAAAATTACTAAACTATTATTAATTGTTAATCACATACATTAATTAATACTATATATATATGCATACTTTTTCCATTTATTAACCCAATTAATTACGAAACAATTATCACATAAATTAATTATATATATATATAAGAATTATTATATAAATTATATATTATAAAAAGGTTAACTACATAAATAACAAACAAGTTGTCAACATAAATAACGATACGATTGTAGCGGCGTTACATGCATGCTTCTTTCATGAATGAACTTTACGGATACACGCGTTGAGAGGGTTTCATTCACAATTGTCAACGTAAATGTCACGCATGGGTGATTTAGAGCCAGAGAAGAGGATACTGGTGATAAGAGATACTGGGTATCTCCGTTATATTACTAGTGATAAAGGTCAACACGTATTCTCGATATGATGCGGTGATATCACATGATCATATTTATAAATCACGACTTTAACGTTTATAATGTGTACAGTTTACATGCGTATATATATACACACAAAGTTGTATGTTTATTCAAATAAACAAAAAGTTAGTTTAAATTCAAATCATATAGTTTACACATATATATTTGTTTTACACACCTGTATATTATAATAAGATAAAGGTGAGATAATGTTACCCCTTAACTAAATAAATGCTGAATAATTAACGACGCCGGCTAATTAGGTCAGCGTCGGACAGCGGTCAAACGAGATCGTAATCGGTGTCTCTCGTTCCACTGTCACTCTGTCACTACTATGATGTATGGCTATGCTATGCATGCAGACGATGATTGTTAGCATTGTTTAGCTTTGAGGCATTGTGTCTATAATAACCGTAGCACATCACCGCGTATCGGCTAATTGTTCCGTATACGCAGTGTGAACTTCACATGTATGTGTGTATACTATTATATAATGTTGTGCATTCACATGTTGTGATACACCTGCGTATATTACAAACATGCATGTGTACCACGAAAATTAACCGATATTCAAATCAGCTATGTATATATATACATAGGGTATAGTATACACTGTATACACACATGAACTATATATATATATAGTAAACATATGTATTTATATATTGGACATATGTTTTTAAGTTAATTTTTAATAAGTGCGTTAATTTTAAGCTATATTTACTTCATCTAAATATAGATTATTTATATAAGATGTAAACGACTGCATACTATTATAGGAAATTTGATGCACTCTGATTTGCAAAACATGCGTGATATCAATATTGGTTCAGACGAAAATCTATAAATATTATTACCGATATGATATATATGAGATAGTTATATCATTATATATAATATCATTAGAAGTATTACATGAACTCGTCGATTTCTTATTTAATTGTTTTATTGGAGAATATTAATAGATTTATTCGCTAAACATCAAAGAGGGCGATACCGTGCCGCCCTAATCACTGTGTATCTGCTGCTGCTATAGCTGTGTGTAAAGGTTTCGTAAACATATTAATGTAGGTGTTGACATTCAATGTTCGCCGACATGTTGAGAATAAAAATACGCGCTCTCTCTCACTCGAATAGGTGTAAAAAACTTCATAATTATTTTATTAAATTTTAATGTATTCATTAATTACTATATATATAACATGTTCATAAGTGCACTTGCCCTTAATGATTATGCATTTAACCTTAATGATATTGTATTACATAATAATGATATCACAGTCATAATAATTGTATATGTCAACGTATTTTTATATAATAAAAAAAACATTAAATATATATATCAATATATATATATATATATATACACTTTAAAGTATACTTTATATATATACAACTATAATTTTGTATTCACTTTTATAAAACTATAGTTTAAAATCTATACACATCCCATATATCCGATAGCTATTATATAATTTAATGTTACTATATATACATAATATATATATATATATATATATACTATATAACATAATATATTATACGTATTACAACCGAGATGTATACATCTCATATGCATAAATCTCCTATAGGAGATGCTGGTAAAGGTAGGTACATATAGGAATGGTGTGTGTATATATATATATATATATATATAGAGTATTAACAGTGGTAATTGTATAATCAACACATCGGTGGTAGGTTACATAAAACATAAAGTGTGTGTGTGTATATCTTTCTTATAACAGTGTCACCCATTAGAGTCATGTGCACAGAGCTAGAGAGAAACCGCGAGATAAATACGAGATATAAACGCCTCTTTCTCTATCATTTACTCTCCTATATATATATATATATATCCTATATAATAATATAAATACGATATATCGTTATTTGTATGCCATACTATAGTATTGTATATACATGGACTAAGTTCCCTGGTACACTGTACAATGTACAGTATACATACAAATATTTGCATTTATGATTCAATGTAAATTTCTATAAATTTATTAAAATTTCTATTAATAGAAATTTTTACTTATGTATTTGTGCAAGTGCATGTTGTCATAAAAATAAAATAGTTGGCAAATACATTATAATAATAATAAAGTAAACAAATTTAACATAACATTTTCAAATAAATTTAATATTTTTTTATTTTTTAATTAATATAATTTATTCGATTATTTCGATGATAAATTATTTTATATTTTAAATTTAATTAATTAAGCATAAAACTTTGTTTTGAGCCTATAAATGCTATTTACGAGGTATAATAATATTCATAAAAAATTATTATCGTGAATTTTGTGTATTTTGAAAAATTGATTTTTTGCTTAAATATTCAATAAAAGTAATTTTTTTAATAATTATATGCAATTTATATTTATTACTTATAATTGTATATTCATATAATGATGATAGACATATATAATATACATTTTTTTTTTATTATTCCATTGATAATTATTTTATTTGATTTAGAAAAAATTTTAAAATTAAATTAAAATTTCCGTAGATCGATTTAATTATTAAAAAAAAATGTTAAATATTCTTTTAGGATGTTTTTATAAACTACATTTACTAAAAGGCAATTTTTACTAGTAAACATTTTTTCCTTTCATATATCTGTAATTTAAATTTTTTCTTTAATTTTCAATGTAAATTGCTATCTTTTTTTAAATATTATTTTGCTTTCTGAATTTTTGTCGGTAAAAAAAATTATCTTAAATTTTTTTATCTAGAATGATCAAGAGAAGTTATTCCGAGTTAGCTAGCACTTTTCTATAAAGGGAACTAAAAAAGTTACCAAAACGGGCTACCCTAGTGTATAGTATACACTGCAGTATACAAAGCATGCCTGTATGGAGTATTACCCAATAACTAGTATAATAGTATATATACTACTATAATAGTAATGGAATATATCTAGGTTTAGTCAAGTTGGGTTTATCTAGATTTGAAAATAAAAAAGACTAGGTTTTTGGATTTTATGAATATCAAAGATTTTTCGAATAATATATATGCAAATTTAATACCTACCTAGTGTAATTAATGTGAACACCCGCAGCTGATAGCATTAGTATCGAAATCACTGAACACGATTTTATTTTGGTAGATACAACATATTTCAATGATCTATTAAAATACATGTAATATGAGTTAACATTTACCTGTATATCATTTAAAACCAAAATATGTTATTGCTTTGTTATATATTAGTAATATTATATTTTATTAGAACACTTACTTTTATCATATAAATAATAATTTGAAACCATTTTTTACATTTTAATATCGAATGGTTTAATACAAATTTACATCATAATAATTATTAATACACATTTGTCCGAAATAACAACCTATGCAGGTGGCGCTGTTCATTTTTTGTATAAAATCAAATTACCTGATGTTACATTAAGTGTTATATTTTTCTAAGAAAAATATTTGATTATGTGTTATAGTTTTTTAATAATTAGTTACGTAATTAATGTATTAGATTATTATTATACAAACAATTTTTATTATAAAATATAACAATATTTAATAATTTTAATAAATTTATTATTAAAAATGATAATTATTAATATATTAATGTTAGATGTTTATGATGCATATTTAATAAATCATATGATAAAATTATTATTAAGAATTGGAATTAACGTAATATATAATAAACACATTTTTTAAACAAATAGGTCAAACTTAAGAAAAACTCATACAAACATACACAACATAACTAATAAAAATTACCCCCAAAAATAAATTCAAACTTGTTTGGGTTTTTGCCAACTCGAGATATGTCATATATCCCATGACATTGTATATATGAAACTTGTAATAAAATATTTAATATATTACAGATATTTCGCTGTATACAATCGATGTAATTGATATTTTAAATTATTATAAGTTGGCGTTATATTTTCAACTGTGCAATTTAACATTCATCATTGCCCACATCTGAAAATAATAGTTTATAAATAGTGTTGTACATAATGTAATTAGGTCGCAAATAATATTTATGTGATTTTTTTCACTCATGTTGTTTACGAAGAACATTTATTTAAACGACTTTTTTTTATTATCACACTTTAGATATTACATAACGATTATGTAATTGAAGTTAATTACATTACGACTTTGACCATTATAATAATATAATTTATTCTATAATGTTCGAATACAAATGTAAAAATGTAGATGTAAGATACTTGATTTCTAAGAAGACAATATTTCGATGATATCATAAAGATAAATATATCGTGTATTAAATAATCTAATATAAAAAATAGTAACAGGGTTATATATTTTATATAAAAGATAAAATGTACTCAACAATTATTATAATTTGTTGACTTTTTAAAGATACACCATTGGAAGAATTGTTGTTTACCTTTTTATTTCGTTTTTGTATACCTTACTTTTAGACAATGTATATATTACAATATTTGTATTCATTATTTTCAACAATCCATTATCACCCTCAATCCTATAATGGTCTTCTATTCATACCACTTAAATAAAAGTCATGCCATTACCTCGCCTTAACAATCTTCTCCAATGGCCTATCTTTAATAAAACAGTATATTAATATTATTATAATTATATGTAGCCTATTGTCATATCTGCCTCTTTACTTATACTTTTATGTCCTTCAACATAGTAACTCTTATTTATCAATTTCCTATAATAAACCATCTATTAAATTAACACAATTTAAGTTACTTTTCCCCAAATGATAGAACTCTATTTTTCCCTTTATTAGATTTTTCAGATTACACAACTCACAAATAAAGCATCAAGCTTATTATATTATTATTGCTGTTTATAAATGTATATTTTAATTTATATTCTATCTATATTAAGTGCGAACTTTATATAAACACTTGTGTCTACGTCCATGTATGTAATATAGTTTTTAAATATATATATATATATATATGCGTTATCTTTACTATACTATTATTATAATAATAAATTGTAATGCATGCAACTTGCAAGTATACTTGATAATCACATATGATAATACAGGGTAACCACATAGCTATATGCATAGATAACATATTAATAAAAACATGTAATCATAGAACAGGATATCATATATATATATATATATATATATATAAATATATATGTATATATATATATAGAAATACAATAATACATTAAAAACGATTCATAACAATTTATTAAATAAAACTTTAAATCAACTACGGTGTAATAAAGGGTAATTTCCATAATTACTTACAAGATGGCTGCGCCGCTACTGTTAT
Source organism: Osedax fenrisi (assembly GCA_964019155.1). Lineage (NCBI taxonomy): Eukaryota > Metazoa > Annelida > Polychaeta > Sabellida > Siboglinidae > Osedax > Osedax fenrisi. The sequence continues at coordinate 66,713,597 of OZ025244.1, forward strand.
GGCGGTCTACTTATTGCATAACGTGGGTTGCACAAGTGAATACAACTATATATACATACATACATACATTTACGATCGCATGAATAAATAACGTCTGTGATGATTTACTTAGTATTAAAGATCTGTTAAGATCTGTCAAGCAAGTCATAAATAATGTGATTGTAGACACACACACACACACATATACATATACATACACATATATACACGACTAAAGCGTGTTACGGCTCAGTAAAGGACATATCAAAGTGCGTCTATATTTAGTAGAGATATATATATTATTAGTATCAACGGTATCAATCTTACTTACTGCTATTTGTATAATATCTTGTCGATGATTTACGAATACGTATTTCAATAGTAAAAGGTGTGAATAACGTAATATATGAAAATAGGTGAATCAATATCTATTTCGGTAAACTAAATATACTAATAATGTATTACAATTATATATATACATACAATTTAACAAATATATAATGAATATACTAATATATATTATTTATATTGCTGTTATTTAAGGTTGAATTCCTAAACTCATATTCGTACACACAGTATAATGTACGTATGTGTATGCATATCGTATAACTGGCAGGCAGTGAGCTACACACTTAGTAGAGTTATGAATGATAATAATGCTTGGGTGGTCTCATGTTTACTTAGCTCACTAAGAGATACCGCTGACAACTCTTGTAATACAAGCTGATATGACATCATTGACAACTTAATAACTTAATAACATAGGTAATTATCGACTTGGTCATCGTTGTTGAACTAGCTATCATCACAAGCCCCCATTGTTAACCCCATTGTTAGACCCGTTGTAGGCCCCGTTGTTGTGAGCGTGAGAGCTCGGCCTGTATCTACTGTTTATTCTAGTCTGGTACAGTAATTCGTGCGTGAGTGCATGGGTATATTTAAATATTATTTACAGATATTTAAAGAGTATATATTAGTCACCAATGATAAACACTCATGTATGTGTGTTTGTGTGCATATATATATGTGTGTGTGTGTGTATGATATTTAAGATACTGCCATGGGCAATACTTTTAACTTTGTAATCAATATTTCTGAGTGATTCACTTAACATTTAAATTATGTATAAGACAATAATACCTTAAAAAATCGAACCAAGTAAAATATTATTTATAGATCACGGTAATTTATTGTAATACTTAATTTGATATTATGACTGATTATATTTGCTGTGTTATTATCATCAATTAATTATTTATATTAGGATAATAGTTATGTATATGTACAGTAATTGAATTAATAATAATTTAAATAATACATATCAAATGTAACTAATAGAAGTATTTTATAAATGTTTTTAAAATGTATCATAATATCTTAATATATTTATTGTTAATTTTATTATCCTTGGTTTTTTTTATCATTTTGGTTATTATATGACTGATATATACTAAATAATACATTTATATTTCAATATCAAATGTAATTAATACGATATCATAATACATACTTAATAAGTGTGATATAAATACAATCTAAATAAGTGGCTACCCCTATGACTTCCCTGATAATGTTAACACACATACACAACTAAATACACCGATCATCTCATGTAAACAAATTATGGTATGGTGTATCGGGCGACAATAATAGATAGGATAAGAGATTTATAATTCTGAGGTAATTTAGACATAATAAGGAACATAATTTTCTATTTAAACTTATCGTACAAACAACAACAACAAAACTTCTAGTCATAACAGTAATAATAATTACTAACTTCGATGTCCTCCGTTGAGATGTCCTCAGCTTCCGGTTGACGGACGTCATCGCCTGAGTTATTAATAGATTTAGTGACTTGCGCCATGCTACGGGGTAGGGTATTAATAGTAATACGATTTACCCTCGTTACGCTGACGTCATTCGCGCCATGTTGCGTAACCGTAACAAAGGGTAACAAATAAAAGTGTTTATCGTATTTCAGGAAATCATTATAATTCGGTCTAAACATAGAACGCGACGTTCGTAAACATGACTGAACTATATATAGTTTTAAAAACAATATTAGGTGTAGATTTAATAAAAATAAATATATATATATATATATATATATTTATAATTGAGATATATTTACTAAGTGTATTAAAAGTATTAGATAGATTGATAGATAGATAAGAAGTGTATTGTAATGAAACAAAACAAATCGACATGCAAAAAAAAGTGTATACTAATTATAATAATAAAAATATATGATTAAATGAGATATAATGTGGTATACCAAATGTGGAAAAATATACAAAACAGTCATATTGCATACAATTAAAGGTAATGAATAATTATATATAATTATTCACACTCTATATAGTATTGTGAAAATTAAAAGAAATACGTAAATGACTGAACAAGAGAGATGATTTTCAGATAATTAGATAATAAGCTGCCTATTAATAACCTACACATATTACCTCATCTTCACTAGATATATTTGTTATGCTTATTTATGCTTTTATGCTTTTTTAAGTTTATGCAAAACACACTAAATTGAGACTTCTTTTAATAATATTTTAGTTATTTTACTATGAGTAATATTAATCAAATAACCATTTGTATATTTTAATAAAGATAAATGATCATATCACTTAGCATCAATGAACCCATTGTTTGATGTAGTAAAACACATAGGTTTTAAAAAAAAAAACATTTAAAAAATGAATATACAGTAAAACCTCTCTATAAGAAACTATTTTTTTTCAGTAATTTTTTTCTTATAGAGAGGTTTTCTTATAAAGAGGTTTTTACTTTTCCAATGATTTTAAGAATTAATTTATAATTGAAAATGCATTATATAACCTAGAGGTTATCTATATATAGTATCTTTATATAATTCGTGATTGCTCAGTAAACCTTCATATACGTCTTTAATTATATTTGATTTAAAATATATACTGTATTATTTGGGCTTAGACATGTTAATGACATAATGACATTTTATTAGATTTACATTAGCAATTATAAATTATGAATCATCATTGATGAATATAATATAATGAATATTATAATAATCTAGTATTTAACAATTAATTGTATAATATAATAAATTGTATCATCAATACATTTAAAGATATAATAATATTAATTAATTTTAATAAATTTATGGATATACAATTATATTTATTAATTCATTTTAATAAATTCAAGGATAAAAATAACATTTATTAATTCATTTTAATATATTTATGGATATACAATAACAATTATTAATTCATTTTAATTCATTTCGATCTTTTTGGTAATATAACATATTTTATATAATAATTAATTTCTATAATTGTTATCAATATACAATAATTCTATTTATATATAATTATTTTTTTTATTTTGTATACAATAAGTTTCTTATAAAGAGATTTTTCTTATATTTTTCTTATAATATTTTCTTATAAAGAGGTTTTTTAATGTGTTTTTGGGTTGAATTCCAACCAAATGTGTGAAAAATGTTCTTATAAAGAGGTTTTTCTTATAAAGAGGTTTCTTATAGAGAGGTTTTACTGTATATGAAAATGTTATAGAAATATATATACTACAAAATAATCAATAATAAATATAATATAATTAAGTTCTATAAGTATATACAAAAAAAATCATAAATAAAAAATGTAGACTTAAAAAATACGCATTTTTCCTATCTTTTAAATATAAAATCGTGAGCATACCCTTAAAGAGCATAAGTAAACAGTGAGATATTAATGTATAGTATCTGTCGCAGAAGTATATGTTGTCTAGAGATTTAAGCACGATAAAGAGACACAAATACATCGGTATATTCCAGTGTTAGTTGCATGATTATAAGCTGATAACATAGTACTTAATACATCTATTATGAGGTTATGTATACATGTGTGTACACTACTTGTGCATACATTACATTCAATGTAATACATTCAATGGAATATCAGTAAATGTATATACCATGTTAATGAAAACAACATATTATACTTTCCGGAGATCGGTAGAAAGAAAATTTGGGAATAAAAAATGTGTATCTGAACATATTATAGAAAAATGTTATATATATGTATAACTATAAAAATATGGTTTTCATTTTATATAAATTATTAATCCATGATAATTAATATATCGCCTAAATTTAATAGAAATGATAGTTTATACTAATTTTATATATATATACCATACTACATATATTTTTAATACTAAATGTTAATTTACTTTTTATAAAATAATATTATGATCTAATAAATCACTAATCTCTGAAGATACCTACAAATACATACATAAATTTCAACCAAATACTTAGAATGACATTAGAATATATAAGTTTCTGTTAGTGTAAATTAGATAGATATAAATAGCCTAAAGTCGGTAATTATACAAAGTAAATAAATAAATTAGTGCTTTTTTATAATTGGTACGGGTTCAAATTTACAGTTAAACGCAGTCAAATCCAATATCAAACGCTCTACTTTTATTCTATATAGCAGACACGTCGCGTAATTAATAATTTATGTAATTTGTCTTTGAATTATTACAAAAGAAGTTTTTTGTTGAATATTTTTTTAGCGTAACTTCACCAATGTAACTAGTATGTATCTCTCCGTAATGATTTATATCACAACGCCCTGATTATGTTTCTATATAAAAATAGCATTTAAACCACTGCATTATATCATTTACTAACTTTTGTGCATTTGTTTATCGAAGATATATTATACTAAATACCATAAACTATTCATAATGTATAATTATCTAATGTTATTATCTAAATTTTAATTTTAATTATTATTAATTATATAACCTCCATGAAATTTGATTATAATGTATAATTGTGTTCATTTATAATATAGGTTAATTGCAATATACCATAATACTTTATTGATTATAAAAATAAATATTCATAAATTATTAGAGTGCCAAATTATACTTTAATTTTTTAAATGTTATTAGTTTATACTTTAATAGATGTTCATATTTATAAATCATAATAATAATAATGTTAGCAGTTCCACATAAAGATACAGTGTAGTGAACTTATCTGAACTTTGCAGTAATCTAATAACTGTGATACTTTGATTAATTATCAAACTATCTTCGCTAAAATATACACCCAATCCTTCAGTGATGCGCGCTATGAATGCTATTCGTTCAACATAACGTATACATAAGTAAAACTATAGAATTTATATAAATGTTCATATGAAATGACGGGTAACAATAACAGAAAATAGTCATATTATTTTGAAGCCCTTAAAAAGAAAATATTATATAAATATCATTGTAATTTTACAGAAAAAAAAATTAAAATTCTCCTAATAAATATTATTATTATTAAATATTACATTATTATGAATTTCGTATTCTATGTGTGTTTCCACGGGGAATCCTAACACCATATGTATACACGGTAACTATTATTATAGCATGTAGTTTTATAGTATTTAGATATAGTAAATATAGTAGATAGAGAATGTAGTCGTATAGGTCGTAGTAATATAGTATGTAGTCATACGGTATAGTCATGGCATCTTTTGTATAATAGGATCTCATACGATTTCATATTTATTTTCACGGGCGAGGATTTAGTTGCGTACGTGGAATATTATAAAATTTTGTTATTTGCGTGAACATAGATATATTCTATTTCTACCCACGAGAATGATTTCATGCAGGTAATTATAACTCTTAATATCGATAGGGGGAACTATAGTATATGTAGGTTTTATTATTTGCAATGTATTATGATTAGAAATATATAAATTATAATATATGTTTGATATATTTATTTATTTATATTTATACTTGTCTGCATTGAAACCGCGCAAGAAAACATATAGAATAGGTTTGAACATACGTGAAATAAACGAATATACGTGAAGATTGTGTCCATAAATGAAAATAGTTCATTAATACAACCAAATCTACGAAAGTGAACATAAATACGGAGTCTGTGTTAGACCCCTAGTAGGTGTGGATGTTTACCATTTAATCACAAAAGTAATACACAATAAGATAATAAATTACAGGGGGTCGTTTACTTTTTTTTAATTATTTAACTTTAAAATATTAAAATATAATTAATTATCTTTAAAATTGTATATTCAAGATTAACATGTACCTTATCTATTCATTATAAACACATTGTATAAGTGCACTTATAGT
>OZ025244.1:66719949-66807449 GCA_964019155.1 Osedax fenrisi
GTATCGAGGCGATGATTCCGGGGTTACCATGGTTACTGTAATGGATGAGAGACGGCATAGTTTAGTACGATATAACACTGTATACTACACTCGTATGTATGATAATGAAGAGGCAATGTTAATTATAGACTATACGAATGGCAGGATAGTTTAGTAAAATGTAACTCCATGTGAATTATGTATATATATACTATGCTAGTGTTGTATACGAAGAAGAGGCAATATTAACTATAGACTATGAGGAATGATAGGATAGTTAAGTGCAATTCACTATATCATATGCATGATATACACACACTATAATAGCGTATATAAATGAGGAGGCGATATTAACTATAGTTATTATAAGGGATGACAGCATAGTTTAATATAATACACGCCTATATGTGTATTATGATAGGGCATACGTACGACGATGCAATAGTAAAGATCACTATTATAAGCATTACTTCGTGAGTATTATTAGTATAGAGTTGCGATCGGACTCATCGGATAACGTAAAATGTAATCGTAGAAGAGGGGTGTTAACTTATTAATCGTATAACTGACCATATTGGTATATATTTATACTAATGCACAACGTGTAATAATGAATGTGTTAAATTACGGATATTATTGGGTCGTATTTTCCACAGCAAATTAATGACACGACTTTCTACATATAAACGTATTAGTAGAAACTATTTATAATTTATAATACGGCGAGTAACATTTTTTTAAATCATATTATTTTAGTAGTGTCCTTTCATGGACTTAGATGAAGTTTTACTTATTAAACAAAATAATATAAGTAACATTAATATCAATAAAATAAATTATAAATTAAAAGATATATATATATACTTATAACTAAATATAATACTAGTAATAACCGTTATCAATAGTAGATTCGGCTTGCTGCGCCGGTGGCGGGGGGCTCTTCTCCGGGGTAAGGCCGGCCGAAGCCAACAGTTTCGAGTAGTCGTTGGACATCTGTACTTCGAGCGAGCCGGCGGAAATGTTAGCCGAGGTCATGTCCTCCGCGAAGGACGGTTGCGGCGAAGACGACGCCTCCAACAGTTTCGAGTAGGAGTCGGACATCTGCGTCTGACTGTTCTGCGAGTGACCGGCGGTGGTGGTGTTTTGACCGGGCGACGCGTCCGAGTGGTTTAGAAAGGAGGGGTCGCGAGTTTTCTTTTTCTTCGGACGTTCTGTTATGTCATCAAGAATACGATAATGTATATGTATATCTTAAGAATAAATTATATATATATATATACATATATAATAAAGAAGATAATAATGAAGAAGTTAGAATTATTTAATTAAATACACAATTCAGCGATATTTACATGTATAGTTTAATGATATTTATCTATTATAGTATGATTTATTAGGATTATTTTAATTTATAATTTTCAATAATTGTTGGTGAATAAATTTTTTGATAAATAAAATGTAAATTTTTCTATTTGCTGATAAATTATACACATTTTGATCAAATACAATTCAATTTTTATGGAGTAAATATATTAAACTTAATTGTATTTATTCAATAAACACAATAAAATTTGTAATAAAACTTAATGTTAAATGTACATTAATATATAAGATAAATATATCTACGTTTAATTATAATGTTATATAACCTGCTGCATAATTAATTGGAGGGTTACATATGCTAACTGAAGCCGCAGTGGTATTCGAAGGAGGGACGTAATCATCTTTATATTTAGCCTTCAGAACGAGAACTTTATCTCCGTTCTGAGTTATTATAATAATACGATGATGATTTATACATATATATATATGCTCGGTTAGATATTTTTAATATATTAAATATATCTATAGATCATATTAATAAGTGTAATATACTCATCCTTTATAAAATTGTCAATTATTAAATTAACATTTATCAAATAATTTTTTTCTGATTTATTAGTAAAATATTCTAATAAGAAACTAGAATTAATATTAATATTAATATAATGCAATATTGCAATAAATTTCTTATTATTAATACTAAGAAAGTAAATTTCCGAATAAATATCCTCATGAATTTATATGAATGGTATATATATTCGTATATTAAAATTAAAAATTCTTACTATTTATTGAAGGATATCGATAGTACACATGGTCACATAAAACATATATATTCATATATAATTAATATATCAAATTTATCGTAAATATATTTATAAATCATCGTTTTACATTGGCTGTTGTTTATCAATTTATATTTAATATTATAATATTTTTATAATGTTAAATATAAACATAATAATAATATATAATTATATTATTCAAAGTAAGATATTGAACTCAATTATATAGAAAACCTTATCTAATTTGCAAGAAGACAATACGTTGACATAACTTTTAAACTTTTCTCTATTCGCAACTGTAAAATATAATATTTATATAACTAAATAATAAAGCGAATATACATAATATACATTATATTTGTATTATTAATAGTCATGTATGTATACCATATTCGTATGTTATTCATACTTATATTATATCATATAAAATATCGTATAATTTATAATTTAAAATTTAATTTTTTTTTAATTTAAACTTAGTTTTTTTGATTTTTTTACCATTTTTAACCGGGTCATTCAAAAAAGATCGAAAATGTTTAACAAGTACTTTATTTGAAACTTTGCCTCCTTGTTCCAATATAAAGGAACGCACTATATCCTGCGTAAACAGTGGATCAGCTTCAATTACAGACATATTTAATATTTTTGTATTTGTTTATATTTACATCCTACACGCATGTGCACTGAGTAATTCTTAAATAGTCTTTGTAAATTATAAATTCCTATAGATAAATTATAATATATTGGACCTGTCTATAATTACATTATAATACATCTGGTAGGAAAATATAAAATACACATCATAATTTCATATATTAATATTCAAACTTAACTTATGCATACAATATAATATAATACAATAATATGCTTTATATTTACTGTAAAATTCCTCTAAATGTCATACTATATTCAGTTTAAAACACACACACATACATACATACACACACACACATAATTATATATATATACATATATATATATATTTATATATATTATAATTTAATACCTGATATACCCTTATAATACCCTATATACCTTACCACCATTGGATAAGGAACTTACTTTATATGTATTGGATAGTTTGTAGTTTAATATAACATTACTACTACTGATTTACCTCGGTATATTATGTTACGGTACGGTATAGTATATATAAATATATATATATATATATATATATATATATATATATATATATATATAGGTGCATATATGTGTAGAGAATTGTACTGTGTATGCTTCCTAAATATGGAAGTACCTATGTGACATATTTGACGAATTTCCTTTGATTCCTATCTACAATATCCACCTCTGGCATTCCCTGTTAATATGCTATGACTCATAATCTAAAACGCATATGCTATGACTCATAGGATATGATATCCACTTACGAGGTGATGCGTGAATGCAATTCATGCATATTCATTGTAATGTAGGTTGTGATGCGAGGAACACTCGGTTACGATAATAAGTTATCATATAGTAACTATATATATTGGTATTATCATATATAATATTGTTGATAAGCTACAACATAATATATTTATATATATATATATATATATATATTTATTATATCCACTATTGTATTCAATATATATTTGTGATTTCAATAAATACATATAATTATTATATTATTATTATATATAGTATGTTATATGTACCAACGATATGAGATATGATAATAATATAAAGGTTTATTGACTATACACATGTTGGTAGGTAGGATCGATATAACAACACTGCTTATTGACATAACAAAATAAACAAAAAATATATGTTAAAGGTAATAGATTATATCGATGACATATGTGAATAATGTCGACGGAGGTAACAAAAGATGATAAAATCCGTAAATCACCATGAAGACTAATCGGAGCAGAGAGAGTGAAAGCACCATCAGTATACATAATACATCACAAATGGCATAGTACTTTGTATTAGGTTATTGTACCTAGTTTACATTTGCGATATGGGTTTTAAGACCTAGGAAAATATCGTGAAGTTCGGCTTCTCCTCGTGGGAGGTTCTTACCTTGACAACATTGTGCGTTATTAGTCATCATTAATTAAGAAAAATTACGACATGATTTGTTATACAATTTATTTTTAAAATTAATTTTGTATAAATTCTCAATACCTGTGATATATACATATAAAATAGTATACGAATGTTTTAATAACTAAGTTACTTACTTATAAGTGTAAAGTATACTTTACATCATATGCATTGTGTACATTATATATATATATTACATCTATTATATTACACCCCGTCTACTAACCCTTCAGCCCTGTAGGGTTGTTATAGAGGTATACCTCCATTTTTCATGCACCTATCGCAAACACTCCATATTTATAAATAAAAGAGTACCCTATAGACTCTATAGAGTATATATACTCAATAGAGTATACTCTCCCAAACACATAAGTAATACATACGTAATACATACGCTACATACCCATCAGATTCTTAACACTTATATATTTACTTGAGTTACTACAATTTTACGACTATAGTCTACCTCAAGGTATACCGTACTTCCCATTCTCAGCCATACTCTAGTACTTCATTCCAACTAAAGTTTCCCCATTGAAGTATATCAACTGAAGTTTCTGCATACCTTCAATGTTCCTCACATCGCTGATAGGATGTAATGACCGTTGAATTGTGTATCTGTAAATCATACATAACCAGATTGTATATTAAAATATCGTATTATAGACTTTTTAAACTTGAATTAAACCTACCATATTGGATGTATGAACACAAATAGGCCCAGTTGTGTCTATTTCACCTGTATTCATGTTACCCCTATTTAGTGTAATATCGTAATAGTGTAGTTATTATATAATAATGTAGGGATACCTATATGTGTATTGTTGATATCTTACATATATTACGAGGATTGATCTCGTTGATCTACTGGGCATAATAAACGTATTACATAATGAACTTATTACATAATTAACGTATTGCATAATCATCATCATGATGTCATCAACGGAGGTTTATCGTAGCTATCGTATATTGATTCATTCTAGTAATCCTATTAATTTATATATAGATAACATGTATACGTGTTAATTAATATGTAGAATATAGTTTTTTTATAAATATATTCAAATCAGTTTACTATATATTGATAATTCTATATACCCTATATATATAGTTAATTCTATATACTCAATATATATATTACGATCGACCTTGATCTTATTAAAGACGGTTCTTGTTAATAAAACAATGTGTTCGAACTCGGGGACATCCGAGTGACCTTCAAGAGACGACCACCAGCGATACACCACAATCACGTGGTCGGTAGCGTTACTGCGGCTGCGCAGAAAGAACACTCAATTATTCATGAACAAGATCCGATATTTCAACCGCACAGATAGGCGACTGACAGCTATGACTATTCGTGTGTCTATACTAGGGATGTAAATGATGCTCAAATCTAAAGCATGATGCAGTCTCAGTCTCGGTTACCCAAAGCATCGATGCAGTCTCAGTCTCGGCTACCCAAAGCATCGATGCAGTCTCAGTCTCGGTCACCCAAAGCATCGATGCAGTTTCAGTCTCAATACCTAAAGCATCGATTCAGTCTCAATGTAAATAACAATAGCATCGTTTACGTCTCAGAATGGGTTACCTAAAGTATCGATGTAGTCTCAGTATCTATAAGATGCATTGCTATTAACTCATGCTTATTAAAGACATAATTCAAGTGTTAGTCTCAGTTTTCATAAGCTCAATATAGTTTCAGTGTCAGTTACCATCTGCAGAATCATTGTTTTGTATATCAAACGAAAATAATTTCATTACAATACAAACTATCAAATAAGTATCATATATAACTACAAGGGGTGTTAATTGATAAGAATCTTAATATGTTAAACACAAAAAAGTAAATCAGACAACTATCAATTGCATAATATTAGTATTATAAGAACAAATATAAATTGTAATACATGTAAATTGCTAAATAAAATATTTATTGGACTATTGTAAGTTACAATTTGTAACATACTTTTAATTAATTTACCTCCTTATCAGTTAATGACATTAAATAAAATAATTCGATCGTTATTCGCGTAATATATAAATTAACACCGAGATCAATATACGATCAGAATAACTGAACTAATGCGACAACAACACCTACTATCAATTAATGTCCACATTATTTATAAATTACTGGTAAATACACATTTTGCATATCATCACAAGACACCAACATTCCTCGCGAAATTAAAAAAGCAATATTCAAGTCTGAGAGTACATAGAACACATAATCTACATCAAATTAAAAATATATTAATATTATAAACAAAATAGCCACCTATCGATACATATAATTAATATTATGTCATATGAAATAGGAAACATTAATAAACATATGGATAAATATATAAAAATTATGTTTAAAATATAATTTCCAAAAAGCATCATTTCGGCTCGATTATGTTTTGTAAGAGTCTCATCTCGTCTCGGGATCGTTTGACTAGAGTCTCGGCTCGTTTGACTAAAGTCTCGGCTCGGCTTGGGCTCGTTTAGCTAAAGTCTCGGTTCGGCTCGGGCTCGTTTGGCTAGAGTCTCGGCTCGGCATGGGCTCGTTTTTGTTCCGAAAATGAAAGTCTCGGCTCGGCATCAAAAACCAATAGTCTCGGCTCGGCATCAAAAGCTCGGCATCATTTACATCCCTAGTCTATACTAGCGTGGCTCTTGTATCCGATTGTTACTATCATTAAGGACGCATACTTTCTCTATATTATAGTGAACGATATATATATATATATATATATATATATATATATATATATATATATATATATATATATATATATATATATATATGAATATAAATGCATATGTGGCTCAGTTGGCTAAGGCGTCAAACATATATGTCTTACTGTTTGTATTCAACCAAGTATGCAAGCAGTAGGGAACGGTTTCAAGTCCCATTCGGATAATATAGGTATTAAGATAATACTTATAAGTAACTTTTATATAAGTGATAAGAAAAAAGTAACTTATATATTAACTTCTATAGAATTGATCTTAAATAATTGTGTATACATGATAGGCTCTCGTTAAAAACATGAATTCATTAACATGAGAGCGGCTTCGAAGGGGCATTAGAGCCATATATGGTTATAAGGGAAAACTTCATCTAAGTTCCTGAATAGGATATAAAGACTAAACCAAAATAACAATATATATATACTGACTATATTAGGTAATATAGTGTACATTTAGTGTAGTACACTATCATAATAGCGAGAAGAGCTGTGTTAGGATATTCCTCGAATACTCTCGCCTAATCACGTAAAATCACACTGAACCACTATGACGCATACGTTACAGCCTCCTTTCCACCATCCTCATCTTCTACATCATCTTCCACATCATCTTCCATATCCTCTTCCACATCATCTTCCACATCCTCACGCTCCTCCTCACCCTCATCCTCCTCAGCATGCTGAGTTCGGTATAAAATATGCAGACGCCGCGCCTTGTTTCATTTCCGTAGTTACTGCCAATCCACTTCCGGTCCGTGCTCACTCGCTTCCGGTCCACGGATCGCTCGTTTAATTATAACCGACGCCGCCCACCGTCGAACATAGGTGTCGCTAGTGATGCTAGTAAGTATTACGCGCGTGCGCGTGTGCATGCGTACGGCTGTAAGCCTATGAGGATTATGTGCCTGACTCGGAGGGCATGCGTGATGTCCTTGATTGTTTCGGATACACCACGAATAGTAGATATTTCGCGGTTATATTCGTTTATATTATTATCAATTATAATTTGGTATACTTATTATTATAATTATTATTATTATTATTATTATAATTGATTGATAATTTATTTAAGCAAATACATAGTCGAACATATAATAGAAAGTATAAAGTATACATATTTGCTAACGATAACATACGTTATAAAAAATAAACAAAGAATAATACGACATTGAAGAAATTAAAATGTTTATAGTTACCGTAAAAATAAACGAAAAACAATCGAAAGTATATATACTTTCTATAGAAATAAATCATATAGTAAAAATAAACGAAAAATTAACAAAATATAAATAAAAGATAATCGACAATAGAAATAAAATACATTATTTTGTAAGTGGCATTGAGATATTCAATTTCTACTTTAACTTTATAGAATTTTTCTTATTTGTACCATGTAATAGTAATACATTATTAGTTATATAGTTTAATATTTAAATGATACATTTTAAATATATTATAAACAGAACATGTCAAAAATAAATTAAACCAATATTAGAATGAAACAAACAAATAATGTAATACTTACCGACATCTGTAATAATAGTAGGTTATAATAATACTTTATTAATTTTATATTTTAATTGTATAATAAATTTTAAACATATATATTATTATTATTATTAGTATTATTATTATTATTATTATTATTATTATTATTATTATTATTATTATTATTATTATTATTATTATTATTATTATTATTATTATTATTATTATTATTATTATTATTATTATTATTATTATTATTATTATTATTATTATTATTATTATTATTATTATTATTATTATTATTATTATTATTATTATTATTATTATTATTATTATTATTATTATTATTATTATTATTATTATTATTATTATTATTATTATTATTATTATTATTATTATTATTATTATTATTATTATTATTATTATTATTATAACTAACATGATGATAACCATGATATAATATATGGTATATATATATTTATATAAATAAATATATGGCGTATATATTTATAAAATATACACCACTAACACTAGGGATTATTTGATGCACATTATCTTAATTAACTTCCTGTTTATATATATACTTAATATATCGACTATATCATATATACCATGCTATAGAATGGTATATATGATATAGTCGATATATTGTCTATAGACACTCTGCAGAGTGTATAGAAGACAACCTAAACACACTGTATATATGTGTATGCATGATGATTGTGTATACACTATAGGTTATTTAAATACCTATAGGTGGTATAGTAATATATTATAATATAACATACTAATATATTATAGTATATAGAATATAGTATACTATATCTATAGTAATCTATATTATTATTTATTTTGGTGGAATCCTTTTCATCCCATCCAGAAACGTAGGTGAAGTTTTCACTTATAACCATATATGACTATAATGTTCCTTCGAAACCGCTCTCATGTTAAGACCACCGTGGTTTTTAACGATAGCCGATCATTTATGTATACACAATTATATAAGATCACTTCTAAATATTATTTTAAGACCCATTTTAATGGTCCTGAGGGGCTCGAACCCGTGTCCTATAGGACGGTATACTTCAAAAGTATACTGCACAAGTATACTGCACTGGTAAAAATAAGGGTATAACATTATGAAATATATGGTATAACATATGGAAATACGAGTTATACCATACAATTACGTTAAATGGTATAAGATCACATATTATATGGTATAACATTTGATTTTTTTAGTTATACCATATAGATTAATTGAAATGGTATAAGATCACAAATTATATAGTATAACATTTGTTTTTTTTAGTTATACCATATAGCTTAATTTAAATGGTATAAGATTACGAATTATATGGTATAACATTTGTAATTTGTAGTTATACCATTAGCTATTAAATATAATGGTATAACTTTATGAATTATATGGTATACAATATGGAAATACCAGTTATACCATAACATTTTAAAATTAAGTTTATATTTGATTGAAAATAAAATGTATAAGTATATAATTCATAATAGTATCCTTCATAATATCCTTAATATAACAGTTTACTTATTGTTGTGTTAAATTATTATAGACATAGCATGTATTTCTTCTAATTGCAATTAAACTGGTTTTCAGAAACTATATAGATTCCCCATAGGGAAATATGTATATATATACATATTTCCTATATTTCATATACAAATACTTATAATTATTCGAGTATATGTATATATATATATATATATATATATATATATATATATATATATATATATATAAATAATTCCATTTTATTTATTAACATATTCTATTTCCACTCTACACTCAACATGAGAAGCATCTATTTTTCAACACATTACAATATACATAAGGTATTTATACTACATTATATATATATATACAAATTATATCATATTATATATAATAATATAAAAGTTTATATAATATATTTATATATTATTTATAATATATAATTAAATTGTTAGAATATAATTATATAATTATATATATATATATATATATATATATATATATATGTTATAAAGTCAAAGTTGTAGATAGGTATATCGATTAATGTAATATACATTTAAATGCATTTAGCATTACGTAACAGAAATCGATATATCTACATAAAACTTTAAACTAGATTTCGGTGTCTCGCTCTGTGTTAAATGCATATATGTTTATAGCCATAGCCCATCGATATAAAGAAAGTGGATAAGCAATTGACTGTAGTGTATGGCACTTTCCGCTACGAGCGCTGCAGTCGAAACTCACTATCTGGCCCACTACTTTTTATTTATAATAATATGTATTTATCATATATATATTGATAATCACTACCAATTTTAATATACTATCGATACTAAAAATAAAATTATATATTTAAAATATATAATATCAACATTCCTCGTAATTTTGTGTATTTAAATTGAAGTTATAATACTATTTTATTGATATTTATAATTTAAATCCATTAATATAGATAGAAGTCACTTTAATCTATTTCGACGAAAATACTACTGTTTCAATATTTGACATATATAATATGACTAATATCCAATCAAAATCACTGATACCATTTTGTTAATTTATCGATAAAAGTGTCATTCACGTGTATATCTTTTACATGCATTGCGTGCGTCAATTGCTTATCCACTTTCTTTATATCGATGCCATAGCCATGTAAATGTTTATTTTTCTGGTATTTTATATTGTTATCGTCTGTAAAGTATATTTCGTTATTTGTCTATAGAATAAATTCCACTCGGTGAGATTGCATCATTCTTCGGTTTGCATCTCATTGGGTAGGTACTATTATTATTATTATAATTATTATTATGTTATATTATTATTATGTTCAACAGGTCTTTGCTTTGATTAATAAACTGTATTAGAACATTCACATTATTACATACATATATATTATAAAATTATGATAACTATAACTATTGGCATATATATATGCCAATCATTAATATACAGGAAACTGTAGAATTATTTGCAGAATTTCAAATTTCATTTAAAATATTAGAAAAACTGCCGGAGAGGAATAGTGAGTTGATGGGGATGATAAAGCATATAACGTATATACACAAATATATAGACGAATATATTGATGTACTAGGTATCGCTACTACGCAAACTGATCAAACAGGTAATTTAGTTATCATTAGTTATTTAATTAATAACATTAGTTAAATATCTATATAAAATAAATATGCAATTATATTTTATTAGTCCATGGATAGTATACTATATATCCATATATGGTCAATTATTTATTTTATTTTTAGTTCACAATGTAATTAAATTTAAATAATATTACTAATAGGTATATATAAATAATGTTAACTGTTGTACAAATATTATCAATATCCTTCTTTCCTTAATCAAATATAGATTATAAAGTGTATAATTAAATATATAATATAATATTTCCTAAAATAGATGCGGGAATCATATATTTTACGATGGGAGTTTGCGAATTATTGAAAAATGAATTTACAATGAAAATAAAGACAAGGTTACTTAATAATTACTTAATAACTATAGATTTAATATTATAGTTATTTTATGATTTTTCGTATGCTAATTCAAAAGTATAGTATACTCTATTATATATATAACTGCAGTAATTAATATAATATATTGGATTTTTCTAATTACAATTCTAACGTATATAAAGTATACTTTATAGTATTATCATATATGATATTAACTGTATAAAGTTTCTTATAAGATACATATTTATACTATTATATAATATACAATATTATTATTCATACTCTAGTATACTATATATATATATAACTTATATAAATATTTGAATTTTAATTGCAGGAAATAATGACTCCATGGATACATGGATATATGCATATATCAGAAAAGATGATGCTTATTATGTGTGTCGATAATTGTTTGGTTTTCGTTCAAAATAATTTATTTCGTATTTTATTAAGTGGTATTGTTAATTTTATTTGTTTCACGTAACATGTCCTACAAACATTAGTTGTTTATGTAATTTTGTATCACGTTATTTATTTTAAAATGTATCTGTTAATAAACAATATTGTTACACCAAAATATGTGGTTTTTAGAAAATAAATTATCATTATAAATGTCGATTCCATATATAAATTAATAATATAGAATAGTAAGTTATTATAAACACTGATATACATTTAAATAAAATATAGTATAACTTTTAATAAATTATGATATAACTTTATATAATATACATTTTAATAAATTATGGTATAACTTTAAATAAAATATAGTATAACTTTTAATAAATTATGGTATAACTTTATATAATATATGGTATAAATTTTAATAAATTATGGTATAACTTTATATCAAATATGGTATAACTTTTTATAAATTATGGTATAACTTTATATAATATATGGTATAAATTTTAATAAATGATGGTATAACTTTATATCAAATATGGTATAACTTTTTATAAAATATGGTATAACTTTATATAATATATGGTATAAATTATGGTATAACTTTATATCAAATATGGTATAACTTTTTATAAAATATGGTATAACTTTTTTAATTAGTTATACCGTAAATGGTATACCAGGGCGCCACGGGGTTATACCATTTTTTAATCAATGTTATACCATTTATTTCTAACAGTGTGCACTGTATACACACAAACAGTATACTGCTTGTTTGTATACACTAATATTTGACGCCTTTGCCAACTGAGCCACACATGCATGCAGTTATAGATAATCTATATATTACTAAATGATATAGTAATACCTATTTATATTCTAAATTATATATATATATATATATATATATATAAATATTACACATGTTGTATATATATACAATAATATATACATTACTATACACCATAATAAGTCTACAGACTTATAAGTAAGTATAAATAATGATCAAGGTGTCGATTTTTCCATGGCAGGTACCTGCATGTATTTAGATTATAAGCCTATATATACACTATAAACGTGTCTCATACTACTATTTCAACATAACTATAGTTATAATTAGAATAAATAATTATAGTAATATTATATTTATAAATAATATAGTTTACCAAATAAATACCATAAATAATGCATATATACATAGTCATATATCATACACATATTTTTTATTATTATTGTTATTTCTATATAACTTATAGGGTACTATAGTGCCTATATATAATAACTTTATATGCTCTATATATAGAATATGATAGGATAGGATGGGTTATTTACACATCAAATATGGTAAAAAGTGATTACCCTCACTGGTGATGATAAAGAACAAACAAAACGAAACAATAACAGTAAATAATGTAGCAATATAATATATAATAATAGAGATGGAACTAGATAAAAATCAATGAAAGGGTTACTTTAAGTTTAAATTTAAATAGTCTTCGAGACTATTAAAAAAGACGTGAGGCGACTTCAATTTACGTAAGCGGTAAGGCATCAAATTCCATGCAGTATACTGTATACCTATATGAGCCATGCTAGAAAAGGAGCGAGAACGCATCAAGTTACGAGTAACAGGTAAATCAAGTAGTGTGGCATCAGACGAGTGCAAATGTGGGAGGATGTTGCGACGAGTGAGCAATCCAGAATATATAGAATATATATATTCTTAAATTATTAAGTAACCCGAATACAAAATTATCAGGGACGTGATTATTGTATTATAGTAAGTGTAATTATAAGTGTAATTATATGTGTCATTATTACCTATTGGTATATTTATTAACCTATATTTATTTTTAAATATTATAATATTGTTAATAATACTCAAGTGTAAATATGTATATATATATATATATATAAATGAATGAGTACTATATTAAATAGTATTATGAACAACACCAATGTATACATTATTTATAAATAATATTTACTATCTTCCACAGTTAAATTGGATGTAGGTAATGTATGTATTCCTATGTACCTAATATCGACTCCCTTCTATAATTACCCACCCCTAAAATACACGAGGTAGAAATAATTATAGTATTATATATCTAATAAATATGAATAGATATGAATAGATATGAATAGATTTATTGAATTACAAATCACACGACATTTTTTAATTATTTATTTATATTTCAATATTAATATTACATGAATACTAATTATATATCAATTATACATACATAACTTGCGACACATTTTAAAGTAAAAAACTGATCTATTTTTATTTATTATTATAAATCATATGGGGTTGGTATTATAATACCATATAGGTTAATGTTGGGGGGTCAATATTACCGACTCAATAATAGGAAAATCATTTGCTATAAAATCGTTGCTAAAATTAAGATATCTTGGTTAATACATATTAAATTTAAATTATGTGTTTACAAGTTATAACAATTTAACAATATTATGCATATAATTACATTTTATGTTGATTAATAAAATATTTACAATAATTTAAATATGTTATTATTCAAATATTTAAAAAGTAAAACCAGAATATTATAGTTTATCAAATAAAAATTGCAAGTTTAATATTTTGAAAAATAAAATACGGGACATTAAATTACTAATATTTTACGAATTTTTAATATACCTTAAGGTATCAATTTTTGATACCTATTATAGTTACTGAGATACGATAGGGGGTCTGTATTTGGAGGAGGTCGGTAATTAGAAACTTTCCCCTATATATATTTCTATAGAAATAGAAAAAAGTATATAAAAATAATATAATCTTGTTCAAAACATACTTTCAGGAATGTAAGAAGCCCGTCCTTCTTTGCATATATATATAGGTATATCTATATACCTTTACCTATAGGTAACTATATGTTCACATATGCGTTTAAACAATAACATGCACACACGCATAAATATATATCAAGTAGTTTTGAAAATGAAGTTTACATTTGGATCCCATTTTATGTTACCTTTTCAATTGAATTCAACACAAGGTAAACGATAAAATTAATAAAAATAAATTATTTGATTTAATAATC
Source organism: Osedax fenrisi (assembly GCA_964019155.1). Taxonomy (NCBI): domain Eukaryota; kingdom Metazoa; phylum Annelida; class Polychaeta; order Sabellida; family Siboglinidae; genus Osedax; species Osedax fenrisi. Next base: position 66,735,307 of record OZ025244.1, read on the forward strand.
TTTCATGATAGTTTTATTGAGAGGTAGCGATACAACACGTTAATTATAACGTACAGCGGGAGCAATTCTATTTAGAAATATACTATAAGCATCTAGTATACTTTGTTTACTTCCAATATGTTTATAATAGTAAATAACATTGTATATACACGTGTACAAGACAGTTGCCAATGTAATTTATCGAGTTAGCGTGTATTACGAAAAGGTTGAAGATCCGTAATTAATTGATAGATACGGATCCGGTGTTTACATCCGGTTCGGGGAAACATCCGTTCGCGAGGAACATAGATCTACTCGTGTTTATTTACGTTTCTAGGAGCGAGAATCGTCTGCCGAATTCGAACGCGAATCCTAATATCGCCCAGCGTAACCACGTGTAAACCTAGCATGTAAACCTACCGACAACTGTTGTATTCGTATAACGGCGCGTACATTGTTTATCTACTACGTAATCATTTACCACCTAACGAGAGAGAGAGAGATGGTTTACCCCTACTTAATTGTTTACCCCCGAGAGAGGTTTTACCCCTGCCTAAATTGTTTACCCCCGAGAGAGAAAGGGGGTTTAATTATTTGCGTATCGAGATAATTAATTAACGAGATAATATTAAGGAATACAGTCCCATAGGCGACAACAACAGAGAAGGTAATGTTCATATATTGCATGCCCTTCAGAAGCAAGTTATTAAGTTTTTATGAAATATATTAACTTTTTAGCAATACTTACCAGAAAATATCACAAGTAACTTACCGTACATTAGTATGTATGATGGTAGGACGTTAACATACACAAAGGACATGGCATTGGTAATACGCTATACGTTAACATTACTCTATATATTACCTATAGGTGAGTATCTTATATGCAATACCATATTTTGTATTACATTAATAGTAGGGTAATGTTAACTTATAGCATATATATATACAAGTATATGTACTCTTATACAGTGACGTAATTATTCATGACATTTAGCTACATATCACAATATTATCAATATCTTGTAATACTTCGTTAGCTGTTGAAAGTGTCTTATATATATCCTCTATTATATGTTAATTATTTCTAACCTTATCGCACAATCTCATTGAACATGCACGCAAACTGTAATAACTTAATAAGTAATATGTATCCCACAACTGACTAGAAATAGCTCTGCAGGCGGTAGGACGAGGGTTCAAACCCCGTCCTGACCCTTAAATAATATTTCGAATTGAACTTATATAATTTTGTATAAAATGAATTACATCGTTAAAACAACGGATGCATTAATACGAGAGTATATTCGAAGAGGAATTATAATTTCCCTATACATCCATTTGGTATTAAGTAATCAAATCCAATGAATATAATTATACACAATACGATGATTTAACTGAATATTCTTGAAACAATGTAATTAAGTGTAACCAAATCGTGCACTATAAACAATACTTGTGTAACCCATGTAGATATACATTGTAACCAATGTACGAAGTACATTGTACATTGTATACATTCTAAACGTAGGTATACTGAATACTAGGCCTATACTGCAGTATATGTTCAAACTTGGTAATGGGTCATGCATCACTTACCATCAATACTAATGGGCAATTAACCGGTTTACGTGTTACGAAGTATCAAGTGATACACTTTATGCAAATAAGCGATATTGATTACTTTAACACATTACAAATATCGCGTGTATTACAACTAGTGACGGGATCGAGCCGAATCATTTTCGAACGGATACGAGTAATGTAATTTTCAAGCGGTTTCGGGTAATTAAAATGTCCAAATTACGATTCCGATTCGGTTTCGAGTAATATCGAGTCGGTTCCGAGTAGGTTTCGAGTAATTGCTAGTAATTTCTAGAACATTTCGAGTATTTTAGAATTTAAATTTAAAAATGAAACTATGTTAATATATTAAATATATGCCGAATTTAAAATAAAACTAGGCTAATATATTAAATATATATCGAATTTGTATTTTTTTTTATATTTCGAATTTAAACTTCAATTTGCGACTATAGTTGCGTAGAGTATAATATACTATACTGTAGAGTATAGTATACTATACTGTAGAGTATACTATACTATACTGTAGAGTATAATATACTCATAATAATACATAGTAACCGTAGAGTATACTTATATTTGTATGTTATATTTTTAATTGATCATAAACTATATATGTATCTTATGCACTTTATTTTATTAAAATATAATCATAACATTATAAGATACATGTGTTTTTATAAAAACCGGCTCAACCTGCCCCGCTCTCCCCTATATATACCCTACTCTATAGAGTATACGGTTACTATTTATTAGTATCGAAATACATATATTGAAATTGAAACCGTTTCGAAACCATTATCTTTAAAACAGAAACCGTTTCGAAACCTTACAATTGGGTTTCATTCCCATCGCATAGTTACAACCTTTAAACCAAGGGTGAATCATAATGTATGTCTATAATGTATACCATATTATATATAATTATAAATAAATAAATCAGATTTATTATTTCATGTTGTAAAGCAGCATACATTAAATATATTCATATTATATCATATTATATATAAAGTGTAAACGTCTTGCATAACGATACTTCATGCAATGACGTAATATGTAAGCGCTAAGACGTAAATCACAGCTACTACTCGCGAGAAACCGCGAGAAATCATCGCCGTTATTATCGCCCACCCGCCTCGTGCGCGCGGCGCGATAACACCGGAAACGGTCGATATAGTTCTGTTTACGACTCCATCTAGCGGCGGCGGAGGTGATTCGTACAGCTCAGTCACAGAGTTAGAGAGAAAGCTCTCTTTCTCTCTAGCTCTGTGAGCTCGGTAGTCCCAGAATGCATCACGCCGCGGTAACCCCGCGCTCGCGATAAGTTCACGCGTATGTTATTCATTAACGCTGGCAGCGACTGGCGGCCGATAAACGAACTATTTAGTGTTGTCACGTGACGCGGTCAGACATCACGTGATGCGATGCGTCACGTGGCCGCGGGACAACAACAAACATAAATATCGGCGCGCACATCGGCGCGCACTCTGTTATTAATTATAATAATTATAATAAGTTATTTATTAAAAGAGTTGGCACCGCGTGTTAATTAAGTAGACATTCGCGTGCGTGGTAGACATTCGCGTGCGTGGTAGACATAAGTTAGCGGCGTGTTAATTAGCATGTACGTGTACGCATGCATGCATGATGTCTACATACATACATAAACATACATAAACATATGTATATATATATATACATCCGTCATGAATATATAAACGTATACAGGGTATACCCAAACAATGTATACATTGTTCATACACATTTGTGTTCATATTTACGGTTACACGGACATATACATCACAACATTACAATACATCATTACATCATACTACATCATTACATTACGTTTGTTTATAATACGTATAGTACGTAATCACGTGACGTATCGTATCACGTGACGTGTCGTGTGAGTGATCGTGACTTTATAGTTGATTGTGTTTAACGTGGACTTGGAAAGTTGTCATCGTATGTGTATGTAGTATATACTATGTACGTATGTGTATACACATAGGTATACCTAATAAGATATTTAAGATATTATTTGAAGGTGGAAGCTTAGTAAATATTATTTACATTGGTGTTGTTCATAATACTATATGTATATACTATATATATATTAATACATTAGTCATTCATATATATATATATATATATATATATATATAATAATAAACTGCCTGTGTGGCCCCTGTGTGGCCTAGTTGGCAAATGAGTCAGACACACGAGCAGTATACTCCTATAGGACGCGGGATTTAGCCATATCCGGTCCTTTAAAATAGGTCTTAAAATAATACTTAGATGTGATATTATATAAATGCGTATAAATAAATTATCGGCTCACGCTAAATCCACGGATGCCTTAAAAAGAGAGCGGCTTCGAAGGGACATTATAATGTCTCTATAGGGCCATATGGTTATAAGTGACAACTTCTTCTAAGTTCCTGGATGAAATGATTTGGACTCCACCAAAATAATAACAACAATAACAAAATAATAACAATAATAATAACAATATATATATATATATATATAGGTTATATAATATTGTTGTGTATTTCAGGGTGTCTGCTTTCACGCGGTGGAACAAGCTATGGCGATAATAAGTTATCCTTACATTTCAATCTTCTGGAAAAGAGTGAATTGATATTTAAAAATATAAATAGTGTTACAATTCTATACAATGTTATATATATATAGTAATCGTGTATACACGACTACACTAAAGGATTGTATAATTAATATTATATAATCGTTTGTATATAAAATGTATTATCGCTCTTATTTTCACATAAATGTAGTATATGCCATATATCATATAAATAAGTTATCTTTTAAAGTAGTTTTGTTGCTGGTAACTGTCCCCACTTTTGACCACATCAATATCAGATGTTATCATAATCCTATTTATTTAGTATAAATCAGTATATTTATTTTATTAGATGATGTATTATATACACTAGTGAAAACATAATTATCATTAATTTATATCATAAACCAATATTAATGGAATTATATATTTTAATATCATATTATAATATATTAATAATAATTAATAATATATAAATTATAATTAAAATAGAGAAACTATCAGATTGGTCAGTTACATATAATATGGATTAGTTACTAAGGGTGGTCATTACCTGCATTGTAGTAAGGTGACCTAAACAAATTATCATCTCAATGGATACAGTTATATTTATTTTTTTGAAACGAGTTTCAAATCCTTAAAAAAAGGTATATAGGGTATATACCTTATATAATATCCTTACTATACTCGTTATATCATAACCTATTGTATACAATAGAATTATATAACATGATATGAATACGCGTACGACAAAATATAAAGAATATAATTGATACATAAATTAATAAATAACTTATAAATTAATTAATTTATTAAGGGAGATTTTATAAAAAATATATACGTTTCTTCGGATACGTATATAATCGCTGACATCACAACAGAATACATCAACTATCGAATTAGTATATGCGCTAACAAGCGTGTATGCTTGTTAGTGTAGACATACATACATACACACGCCGACATATATGTGAGTGCACACGCACTCATGCGCACACACGCACGCACACACACACACACGCACACACACACACGCACGCATGATTATGTTTACGTAATAAACAATATATTATGCCTAGTATGCGATATCGTATCTAATTTACGTAGATCTCACGTGCATATGTGTGTGTTTGTATGTGTATGTGTGCGTATATATATATGTGTGTATGTGTGTGTGTGTGTACACATATTAGTTTCATTCTAAAACAAATATAAAACGACATAACATTTGATACATTGCATGTAAAGTATTCAATAAGGCAATCGGTGTTAAATAAAATTTGTTAAATTCAACATTGATGATAGATAGGATTATATATTAAAAGTATACCTATATATTAAAAGTATACCTATATATTAAAATTATACCTATATATTAAAAGTATACCTATATATTAAAATTATACTAAAACTATACTAAAATTAACATTTATGATTTTGTATTTATGATTTATAAAAAGTCCTACATATATGTATAAAATATATCCAGTATAAAAATCATAAAAATGACAATAAAATGTGTCCGATTTATAGAGAAGTCCGACTTATCCAAGCCAACTTATCCGACTTATCCGATAAAGTTAACATGGAACTAGATACAAATCCAACCAAACAAACTAAATATGTTCGACTTATCGAGAATCATAACTTATCCGTAGTCCGACTTACCGAGAGTTGACTGTATATATAAATATATATATATATATATATATATATATATACAAATTCGTGCAGATAAATAAATAAAATAAGGATAGGTGAATATATATATATATAATAATGTAATAAATTAGCGACATATAATATTACTGACGAATGTATCAATTACCCCCGTAGAGCGTATCTCGTAACTTTGTTGTTATTATTAATATGGCCACCTGTCGGCGATAATGATGACGAATATGACACGCACCGACAGCAGAAGGAGATAATCTACTGTCAGTGGTTGGACGATAATACAAGTTAAACGCGCGGCCTACTACGTTAATAGTTTAATTGCTTTAATTAGTAACCGGTAGTAGCGCTTCTAGTGTTAGTGGTTCCGATAGTAGTACGGTGACAAGTCACCAGGGGTTGCGTTGTTATTGCACGTGATGTGTCACTTGTCTCTCCAGATAAGGGGAATCACGGATGGAGATCTTATTAAGGGATTATAACCGGATAATGAGAGTAAACGTAAGCGCGCATGCGTGTGTAACAATACACGTATACATACATACATACATACATACATACATACATACATACATACATACATATGAATACATATACATATACGCATACATACATAATATATGATATAGTGGCGGGGCGTGGTTAGGGAGGTTAAAACCCTGGGAATTTGCCCATTTTTAGTTTTATATTTAGTTTTAGTTTTATGGCGTATATTGTGAAATGTATATTATAATTAGAAAATATTATTATATATAATAATATTTTAGAAAATGATTGAAAGTATACTTTCATATAGTATATATACTTCACTGTTCACAAATAAAACATTGATATATATATATAGTAATTATCCCCGTGTAACTGTCTCTAGATGGAGAAATAAATGTTATGTCATACGAGGGTTCCTCGTCGTGGGAGAACCAAGCTTGAAGACCCACTGTACGGTATACTGTACGTACACTGTACGTCGTATACTGTACGCGAGTTTCTTCTCTAGAAGAATACTGTTATGTATGTTTAGTTCAATATAACTTAACAGAACATTTGTAATTATAAATAAAAATGTAAGAAAACAAATGCTAACCTTTTTCACATCTATGATAATTTTGTGTTTGTAATGCAGTCGACCATTACAGTTAGTTATAATGTGCACAATGTATATTTTAGACACTAAACACATTATATATATAGTGTACAATGTATACAATGTATACAATGAACTGTACTATTTTCACACGTATTTAGAGGGGTCAAAATGTATCCGCTATCTATGTTGTATATACGTATCATGATACATAACTACTTAAATACATATTATTGTTAGTACATATATGTATATATATATATATATATATATATATGAATATGTGTGTATACATTAAATTACACGATATCATAATAGTGTAGTATTACCAATCCGCGTCAATTGTGTGATCTATGCCATAGATTCTATGGTCAGGTGACGTGTACTATATATGTCTCTAGTATTCAGCGATCATGTGACATGTTCACTCGATACGGGTCTATGTTATTATCACGTGATATTATATGCACGTTATCAGTTTATACATACAACTCGGTTCGTATTTAACTAGTAATGCATTATTAATATATGGTCATGTGATATTGTCATGTGATATCACCTGTCAATTGCCGATGTGTACCGTTGTCATCTGTGATATATAGAACACGTGATATCAATAATGATGACACTATAACATAAAACTAAATATATCACTTTTATAATTTTCTATAATGAAATTATTAAATAGTATATACATGGTGTTTAGTGTTTATTTATATAGGTTTATTGTGGAAATATTGTCATATATTATAATATTATTAGTATATTGTATAATATATATATTGGATAATATTACTATATTTATTAACTAAGATTTCGAGAAGAATCTAAGAATCTTAAATTTCTTTAGACATATTTGTAATGACCTTATGACCTTAAGACCTTAAGTAATTAATGTAATGTAATACTAGTGACACAAGCACAACATACATGAGCAGATAGTTTTACGAGTGTATAAACTACTGCATTTCGCACAGCTGAGTTACAACTGTAACTACATGTATGGATAATTGGGTAGATTTATTAACTTCGCTGTGAATGACTACAACACGAACTGTTATCACTGAACTATGACTTATTATTATTACCCGCCTACTGGTATTGAAGTAGGCTTTACTTTAACAGGAAATGAAAAATAAAAATATTGTTTATGTGATAAAAAAATCATAAAAATACAATTAAAATAATATAAATAATAGGTGGTTTTAGTGAGAATCGTGAGAATATCTATTTATAGATATTGACATTGTCGGAAGTTATTAGTTCGATATCACGTACTAAGGGTATATATGTGTGAGTATACTCATATATCACACATATATGTGTATGTGTCAAAAATTAACGTTTTGCCATTACAATGATTTTTTTTCATGTAAAATCTTAAACGACACTTTTTTTTAATATATTTTTTTACATTTTTTGGAAATGTATTGGAGATTTTTTGAATTTTTTTTGAAATATTTGTAAGAATTTTTTTGATATTTTTAAACATTTTTTTGAAATATTTTTAAACATTTAAAAAAAATATTTGTTATTAGCATCACTGGTAAGATTATTGAATTCTATAATATATGTCATATTGTAGTTTTTGTTAATTTGTATTAATACAAAAATTATGATATAAAATGTATATATTTTAATATTTATGAAATAATTTATTAATATTTTCATATTTAATTAGTAAATTATAATTTACATAGGCGACCGTGTATATTTTGTTTTTGTAATATTTAGTTTACTTATGTTATCAGTGGTATCCATCATAGTAATTTATTATCCATTAATTATATTTATATACATTTTTAAATATTATTTTTATTTTACACAAATACCCGAAATTAATTTAATAGAACCCGTGAAATGTAGTAATTACGTAGGACAAAATGTATGCTTATATGTAATATATGTTGAAAAGCTATTTTCGTATTTTGTTGATTTCATATTTTTGTAAATTGTAATCATGTTTTGTGTGTAAAATCAGTAGACGTTATGTAATAAGTTAACATCGTTTATGTATATTTGTAAAGTGATGTTCCTGTCATCGTAAAGGGTCGAGTCATAGTTTATAATTTGATTAACTTAATGTTTTCTAAGTTTATATTTGCATGCATTGACATGCTTTATGAGTTGTGGCGGAATATTCATCGTTGTTTTAACATATAGGTTTATTGTTAAATGTTTACATTGTGGAACATATATAATATCGCAACGGTATACGGTTATCGTTACGCAATCATATATGAGTAATGATGGAACCGTATCACATACACTAATATTACACATATATTACAATAAATCTTGAACCACTTAACGAGAATATTTTATCTCGGCTGGTGTCATAAACGGACACACATTGGTATACACACTCTCTCTCACACACACCCACACACACCCACATACACGCATACACACACCCACGCACACCCACGCACACACACCCACGCACACCCACACATACTCACACACACACATATATAACTATATTAGGTACAACTTTAAGCTTAAACTAATTACGATTCACTCGCTAAGAAAACATCACTTATTAGCCGGTACTTAATCCCCGGCGATCTATTACTTTACATACGGGTTAGCCTATACCCACGGGTTATCTTATACCTCCGTAGGTTACCCTATATCTCTAGGTTAGTCTATATATAGCCTATAGGCTATAGGTATATATACCCACAGGTAAGCTTATACCTCCGTAGGTTATCCTATACCTCCGTAGGTTACCCTATATCTCTAGGTTAGTCTATATATAGCCTATAGGTTACCCTATACCCTATGTTAGTGCCTATCACTATCGGTAAGCCTATACGACCTCCGTACGACGATATACCTCGGTGACATCGCGAGTGATTGACGTGTATACTCTTTACTGGAGTATTGTTATTAACTACCGGGCACGTGACTACACCACAGGTGGCGCCCCCTACCGTCGGTAACGCGCGAGAGTTAGTCACGTGCTCTCTCCTCGTGCGCTAATCACGTGCGCTAATCACGCGAGCTGGTTCGTAATTACACCGCGAGAGGGCCGTGGTTATGATTACCACCACTACCACCACGGCCACTACAGCCACGGGTACTAATTGACCACTACTTATGGCCGCAAAGGTCGCCGGTTCGGCTACCAGCATACACGTGTCTTGCACGTGCTTTCCCGTATCGTTACCTCATACATATATATTACCGCATAATATATATTATGTAATTTATCTTATATAAACATTGTTATTGTTATTGTTATTGTTATTGTTATTTGTATCATTGCATACTATAGTATAATAGTGATAACATTATTATACTGTATTATGCAATGTTTATTTAAGAGAAATTACATAATATATATATATATATATATATAAGTTCCTGGATGGGATGAAAGGACTCCACCAAATAAAAATAATAATGCCAATAACAATATATTATGTGGTAATATGAATTAATGAAGCCACGGTATATATATTGGTGTAATATACACGCCGTATACGGCGTGATAATACGAGAGACGAGGATATTAACACATGCATACGGTAGTCATTAATGTATACACTTGTATACGTATACATTACTGTATATATTCATATCGTTATTATAAGTATACTTATAATAAGTCAATGCTTAATATAAGCATTGATTATACACATAGTATATATATATATATATATATATATATATATATATATATATATGTGTATTATATTTATGGGCTATAATAATATGTTTTTAATCTTATATCTCACGATTTTATTATATATATATATATATATATATATATATATATAAATGAAAGATTAAAGATTCATATAAACTATCACATTTTGTTTATAATCTAAAGTGGCTCCTCTATATTATACGCGTATTAGTGTTACATTCGTGTCACGTGACTATCTCAATACATACTACACGTTAATGTGATCCACATCCTCATTAGGTACACATACACATATGTATATGCCTCTAATAGTCACCATATTATGTACACAATATTCTACTAAACATGCTTCTATTATGCATAATAGAGTATACTCCATATATATATATATGCATATAGATGCACCTATATATATCACCTATAGGCATATTTTGTTATAATATAATAGTGTATTTACTTGTAACTACATTATTTATGTGTACTATATGTCATATATGATAACATGATGGTATATATATATACAATAAAATAAAATAAACTATACAATATATATATATATATATATATATATATATAAAGGGGTATCCTACTACAAGAATTTCCGAAAATTATTGCAAGCAAGTTGTATACAACTAGAGTGCACTATAATTTTCTGAAATACTTGTAGTAGGATAGCATGATATATCCCCTTAATACATAGTATACTATCAAATAGAATAATATCTAATATCATACATTCGCGATCAGACATATGTCACCTCGCGATGACTCTAAATCTATTAATAGACTAGATCATCGCCGACATCTTCGTTGCTGCAGCCTCCCCGCCTCGGAATCGTTCATTTCCGGTATGTAGATTTCGGTACGCGGGCGCTCGCGGATTATGTAAATCTGCGGATATCACTTTATATCGCTCGTTATTCGCAGGTCATGCGCAGTAGTGTTATATAACTCTTGTAAACACGCAGACAATGGTGGTATTGTAGTGTTATGCTTGTACATTTAGCTAAATATGTGAACGTATTGATATACTATATTATAATACTAATATGACGTTTATATATTAATACAATATATATATATATATATATATATATATATATATATATAATAGATTATAATAGAGGATGAGGAAGATGGTGGTTATGCTAATAAAATAAAGATGGTGTTAGGTATACCTATATCACATATATGTGATGAAGATGAGGATAACAATGAATAGGTAGACATATATTTCTACATCAAATGCATTATTTATAATTAAGTTTCACAGTTTCTAAATAAAAGGTACACGAAATATCATATGCAGTCAACTCCCGATAAGTCGGACTCGCAAGGGACCGGGAAAAGTGTCCGAATTAGCGAGATGTCCGACTTATCCGAGATTCCGAATATCATGCAAATACGATATGAAATTCGCAGCGTGAGTTAATGGATACCGAAATGTGGAATTATGCAATAATCAACAACATAAAATGTTGTATTCAATAATATTACCTACTAAAATTATAATATTAATTATTTAAAGTAAACATTTCTGATAATTTATAAAAAGTCTGACTTATCCAGTATAAAAATCATAAAAATGACAACAATATGTGTCCGACTTATAGAAAAGTCCGACTTATCCAATCCAACTTATCCGACTTATCCGATTAATTTAACATGGAACTAGATACAAATCCAACCAAACCAACTAAATATGTCCGACTTATCCGTAGTCCGACTTACCGAGAGTTGACTGTATATATATATATATATATATATATATATATAAATATACATATCTAAATGTAAAGTATATTTTTAATGATTCGTTATATTTAAAGTTGTACCTTTTATAAATTTATCAAGTTATATTTTTAGTTAATTTTAATATTACAAAACGAATGTACCTTTATTCAACATATATCCTCTTGCCTATATATAGTATCTAAATATAATGTATATATATATATATACATTATATTTATATACTATAGTATATAATATATAATAATGTATGACTTGTATATATAAAAGTAAATAAAAACACTATATATATATGTATATATTAATTGCAATAATTAGATCAATGACTTCCGATGATAATAATGTACGTAACTATCGTATAGGTCACGTACTTCTAGAATGTATTGTTTATGGATTATATAAGAATATCGGAATAAATGGAAGCGAGTTCACCGATAGGTCAACGAGGGGTCAACGAGAGTCGGACATTAATAAAGCTATTTATCTAACGATAGCGAACATAGAATTCCTTACGTAATATATTACGCAATATATAAATTGCCGGTTGAAAAAAATGAATTATCTTTATTCATTTAATAATTTCTATTTAATTTTTATAATTTCTATTGAATAATAATTAATTGTTATTAATAAATAATCATTATATGTATATACTATTGTATACCATATATGATAAGGAATGACTTGTATATATAATAGTAAATAAAAACACTAAATAAATATAGATAATATATTATTATCTTTATTCGATATGTAACTGATATATTAAAATCTATTTTTTCTATCTTCAGATATCACTAATAGTACTTCAAACACACACACACACGCGCATACACATGCCTACGTATATGTAGTTATCATAATTGTAAACATAGTAACATTTTAACAACGACTCCATTCATTCCACGGCGCAACTATTTATGGGCGTGACTTCCATGCACGTAGACCCGCGCGACCTATAATCCAATCACGGTGTTCTCGGGGGGCGTGCCGAGGAAACCGACAACCCGTCGTAATCGGTCGGTCACGTGGGCGTGGTTTGTCCGAACCAATAGGCGTGTCTTGTTAGCCGGTACTACTTGTAAACACGACTTGTTTGACAGGACACGGTGTTCCCGTTTTCATTGCGAGCCGTAGATCCTACCCAGTAGCACACGTTTCCGACCTTGATAGAGTCAACTTCGCCTACATATACATATACGCACCTACACGCACCTGTACGCACATATATACGTACGTGATATAGTCGTACGTCCAATACCGCCCATATATGGCGTTTCCCCACTTTCCCATAATGCATCCCACCGGATTAATGACGTCACCGCAGGTTAATATCGTAACACGTAATTATTATGTAATAATAAACTAACACTACTATTTACCCTATATATATTAATGTAAATGCAAACCCATACACACGCGCGCGAAGAAACCTTTTAAAAAAAATTAATAATAACTAAAAATAGTTATAACTTCTATAGAAGTTACTCTACAGAGTAATAATACGATGTCACGATAACTTAGTTTTAGATTACCCGATAGAAGGGACCTGTCCTCGATAAAGACAATAGAACAATTCTTCATTCGTCTCATTGTTATATAATAACGACGTCCGGAAATAGATATCGTCGCGTAATTAAAGACCATTGTTAGCCGGTGGTTTCTTTATGTCGAGATACCATAACCGTATACCATAAATACTATTGTTATTTACCGTAAATAATAGTTGTTCAGTAAATCATGTAAACGTATGCAGTGCAGTTTAAGTAATCAGTTTAAATCCAAGCGCTCTTTTCCGGAAATATAGTATACTATATATATTATTCAACATACTATAGTGTACTGTATACTGTAAGTTATATGTACTATATATAGTATACTATATTTATAAATGTAATATGTTATGTTTTCTTTCTTACAATATTTACGCGATAATAAATAGGTATTATTAATAATATATAAATGTAAACGGTATATTTTATTTTATTAATTTTTACCTTAATATATACTTATGTATAACCTTTGAATTAATAATCTACTAATATATTATGTATCTAGAATATATGTATATCTAAATATAATCTATTAATTATTATTAATTATCCATAACATATTAATATATATATATATATATATATATATATACATTTATTAAATTAAAAATATTATAAATATTTATTGAATGTCGCTTAAGCATACATGCTATAGAATCATACATATATATATAATAATATATTATATATTACAAATAAATATTGATATTTTAATATACCACACATAAATATGTATATTTATAAAATTATATATTAATATATTAAAATATCAATATTTATTTGTAATATATAATATATTATTATATAATATATATATATTATATTATTGAATCATTATATTATAATATTATATACTATTGTATAAACACACTATGATAACAAAAATAGAAATAAAAGTTAAATTATAAAAAAAAAAAATTAATAAAGAAAATAAAAAACATATCATAAAAAAACAAAAGTTCCGCCGATGAACTGAGCGCCAATAATATAACATAAATGTACATAGTATTATATTTTATTTTATAAACATGTTAATGATATACTATTAAAATTAAAAACTCATAGTGAATAATTATTATTATTATTAAATGAAAATAAACAAAATTAATTTATAATTTAAAATATAATTATAATTTTTATTTAAATAATTAATAAAATTAATAAATCACAAATAGTAAAAACTATATATCAGTAAGTTAATGTATTGAATTATAGTTCAATATAATATAACCTAAAACTAAACATGAAATTAAATTGAAATATCATAACATATAAATATATATATATATATTTACAAATCCATATGTTCAGTATATTGGACATTAAGTCTATATATATACTAGAAAATATATTTAATATTTATAGTATACTATTTATAGTATACTAATATACTATAGTATATATAATATATATATATTATAATATAATTGAATTCATTAACTCAATACATGTTTTCTTTTTAATATGTATGATTTATTTATTATTTCATAAATAAAAATATATTTGTTAATTTAAATAAAATTTAATAAAATATAATTAACATTGAATTTACAAAGAATTGATATATAAGTATAGTATTATATATAGTATATGATCAATTTAATTTATAAAACATATATAATATATATATTATATGTTATATATATATAATATTATATGTAGTATACTACATAATACATTTCTTTATTTCGAACAATTTTGCCGACAATTTGACGAGGAAAATAGAATATATATTTGAAATAAATATGTACTGTAAAGTTATAATTAAAAATGTCAGTAAATAATGATTTTATATGTATACTTATAATATATAATTTATAGTATTCTAATATATATATATATATGCCGCTACATAAATAAATATCATTATTATTATTATTATTATTATTATTATTATTATTATTATTATTATTATTATTATTATTATTATTATTATTATTATTATTATTATTATTATTATTATTATTATTATTATTATTTAATAATATATAAGAACAATATATTATCATATATGATAAGTATACTTAATACAAATAATTTATATAAATCAATATAAAAATGTTATAGAATGAAAATAAATTTATTTTTTAATATTAATTATTATTTTATATTTACTGAAATAAATAATTACTACAAAAAAAGAATACTATATATATGCATCTATATATATATATATATATATATATATATATATATATATATATATATATATATATATATATATATATATCAATTTAGTTATAACTACGCATATATGCGTTTTGAACATTGAAATCGTAAAAGATGATATGAGTTATCTGTAATTTATATGTTTGTGGTTTGTAGTAATTATATATGGTTATTGGTTTAGAAATATATATATATATTATAGTTATGGGTTTTCTAAAATTAAGTTATTTATAAGTTTTACGTATTGCAATAAAATGCATGATTTTACTTTAAATATATATATATATACATAATTACCTATAAGTAATATATTACTATATATATATATGAATTACTATCTATATATTAACCCATAATAATATGAATAACTATCTATACCTAGAACTATAGTTCTATATAACTATATATATAATTATAGAACTAAACTATAATATATTTCAAAACTATTTAACCTAATTCTTCTCCTAAATCTCTCCTTTTATACAAGTTTTTACAATGCCAAATATAAGTTTTAATATAAAATATACTATAGTTATTATTATATAAAAAAGCTATTTATAGTTTTAAAATATTAATATGTAGTTTACTGTATATATATATATATTATAATATAATTATCAATAATTATTGATGACATTTATTTAATTATTGTTAAATGTTATATATTATATATATATATAAACTCAAACGTAATTTCAAATATTTCCACACACACAAGCACGATGTGTTTACACATAGTCATGCATGACTGACTGCGTGTAATTAATCTTGCAGATTATCGCTAATACGACTGTAAGGACATCACGTCCTTGGTGTAGTACATACGAATCCATCATAATTGATGATTCATAACTCAAGCTTAAACCTCCTCTGATTGGTGCTCCGAAGTCATCAATTAGTGGAGATGTTGGTGCGAGATGCACTTCACCGAAATCTCTCTCTCTCTCTCCGATATCTCAGAATTCAAAGTACCGAATAAATGTCTGATATATCGAAATATTCTTACATATACATAACTATGTATCTATAGATACAAAACCAAATAGATTTGTAAACATTCTTAGTTAGCGATATTTCTAAGATGTATATAGTTGACTGAATACAGACATATTATGTAATATATATATATATATATAAATATATATATTACAATAGTTTACAATAATATACTATAGTATACACCTATAGTTATACTATTAGTACGATCAACATTTGCGCATGATTGCGGTGATTATGATGATCGATGATTACGTAATTGTAAGCAAAACATATTGTTGTGACGTAATAGTAACACTAGTAATACTATGACGTAACGATTACTCACGTATTATCGCTCTACACACACGCGCGCAACCACTCACTCGCACTCACACACACTAATATGAACACGTGATTAATTGTTCTAGAATAACTAATTAATTAAGAAACTGCACTGGCGTTATTATTTATTAGTTGATTTGATTTGTTGGTGCATATATATATTTATATAGAATTTAATACGATATGTATATCGTATGATATATATCATTAATTTATATATATATATATATATATATATACACATTGTCGTAGTAGTGTATTGTTATATAATTTAATAATACATTATTATCACCTCATTTATATAACAGTTTTATATAATTTATTATATATGATATATGTATATATATATAAATATTATAAAATTAATTGGGTGTAATTAATTATATTCAATATAAGTGTAAATCTAACATATCCTGTAATATATTACAGGTATATTTCTTTTATTTGTCATTCGTAATTTATTTATTTTCTTCTATTATTTCCGGTCTATTCTATTATTTTACGTGGTACGTCAGTATTGCCTGCTTTTATTATTTTTTGTTATTTTGTTTTTAATTTATATCTTTATATAATTTGTGATCTTTACATTTTGAGAAATAATTCATCATTCAGTTAGGTGATCAGCATGCATAATCATCATAATACAATTAATATTTAATATATAAGATATATATATATATATATATATATAATATATATATATATATATATATATATATATATATATATATATATATATATATATGGATATATATCTGTATATCTGCATATATATAGCCGTTTACGGCTCTGCGAATATTTGAATAAAATACATACATGTAAATACACTCTTTAGTGCATCCTATGGGATACAGATGTATACATACAAATAGCCCAACAGTTTGTACATACGTCACATTATGCGTGTAACCATATGCGTGGGCGTGGGAATACGCATACGTGTGTGTGTGTGCGAGCGCACTTGTGTGTGTGTGCTATCTAACGAAAGCTTCAGCATTCTCGTGATATGATTTAATAAGGTAAACAACCGACAACAAACCCCCGCCTCCCCTATTAATCAACTCGCCACCACCACCACCACCACAACTATTATTATTTATACGCATGCGTAAACTATTAGCGAGGACGGCTATGTCCTACAACCATCGCGTGGATGCTGTCTATATAGAGTTTAAATATAGATATCAGAAATATTGTTATTATATATAATGTGTAGGCATGCGCTATTTTTATTTTATTTATTTATAATTTAACATTATTATTTATAATTTAACATTATTATCTATAAATATAAATATAATTACTATACATGTACGTAGTATACTATCTAAACTTTATAAATAGATAACTATTATATATATATATATATATATATATATTGTTATTGTTATTTTGGTGGAGTCTTTTCATCCAATCCAGGAACTTGGATAAAGTATTCACTTATAACCATATATGGCTCTAATGCCATTTCGAAGCCGCTCTCATATTAATGCATCCTTGGTGTTAACGAGATCAGATTGTTTATTTATACATAATTATTTAAGATCACTTCTATATACTGGTGTACCTCTTTAATGACTCGAACACGCATGTCTGAAGATTAGACCAATACATCCACACATGCTGTGCAGATATATATATATATATATATATATATATATATAGAATATAATATATAAATTACAAATAATTAAAATATGTATCGCATAAATAATAATGTATTGACTAAATTCATTGATTTAAATAACGAAGTCATGAATACATTGTCAACAACTCATCATAATATAAGGGAAATTACACATACGCACACACACACCCACACGCACACATACACACACACATACATATCATTACCATTCATTGTACCAATTCATGTGTACGTGCCTTAAACTAATCATTATACTATAGTATAATAGTCTATAGCCTATTAGGTGTATGATATAGGGTATAGGGTTAGGGTATAGGGTATAACAGTGTAATTATGTATTTATAATTACCACTTATATAATGTACTTTTATTAACATTTATATTTAAGTTATATTAATAGGAACTGTAATTGTATTACATGCTTCTATTATATATATATATATATATATATATATATATATATATATATATATATGACATAATTCATATTTATACGGCACAATTTAATGTATTAATGATGTAATATTAAATCATAAAAAATCGCCCATATAAAAATTAAGATATATGTTATTTCCTTCACTTTTTACGATCTCTGATTCAATCGTTTTTATAGGAGCGAATAAATCACATCTATTTTGGTCTCTCCAGAATTTAACCCGATATTAATACCCTGTATAGTGACTAATACGGTAGGGTACGAATTGACGCATGCATAAACAACGTTATTACATAACAAAAAAATTAGTTTAACTAATTGAAATAATGTTCGGGTAATTAATGAAGAACTGCCACGTGACATTATTATGATTTCCTAATATGGGCATAGCGTAGGATTTCTATTTATATGTATATCGTATGGAAAGTTATCACTATCTAAATTAAAAATTATATATTAAAATAAATATGTAATACAAACGTATATATTATTTAAATTTTAATATAAATATTATATATAATACTATATATATATATATATTTATATATTATATAATATATAAATTGATATATCAAGTATAAAAAATAATAAAAATAATACCAAGTACACTTGTTAAATAGTACGTTTACTTTCTACTATTGATAATGTTCACATTCAACAATAATCTATTACCACCCTATTGATAATGTTCACATTCAACAATAATATATTACCACCCTATTGATAATGTTCACATTCAACAATAATCTATTACCACCCTACCCAACGTAACCTTCGCACAGTTTCTGGGGTTACCTTCATCTAGAGGTCAGCTTCAGAACAGCTTCTCGTCTTCCGGAAGTCAGATTTCGCCCACAACAACAAGCGAATCAATGTCGCCTCCCACTAAACTCATCAAGGTAGGTCTAGCCGTGCGCATCCACACACACAAGCGTGTACGCATGTATACGTATATACGTATATAAGCATCCCCACGCACTCACTAACATACCTATAGGTATTTATGTATATATATACATAAATACAAACCTAAACCCACACAGACACACATACACATACATACATATTGGAGTATACTCCAATATTTATTAATATCGATATTTATTGTTTTCAAGGCATTTATGAAATTATATATATATATTTTATGAATATGAATAAATATATGAATATAATTTTATAATATTTTATATATCTAAAATTAAACTTAACCGCGAAATTAAGTCATATATAAATAGAGAATTAGAATACATTACACGAATGTAAAATTGATACTTATAATGTACACATCCAGACGGTTTCTCCACCTAAACCGGAAGTTGACAAGAAGATGGCGGTAACCTTGACCTCGACCCCGTTGCCGATAGGTCACCTGACCGCACAACAGAACCTTCAGCTAGCCGCAGCAGCTGCCCTGATGCAACAGCAACATCATCATCATCAACAACAACAACAACAACAACAACAACAATACATGAACCGAAAGTGTTGCGATAATGGCAGACCTGTAGGTTTGTTCATCATACTTACATCATCAAATGTTACGTTAATATATATATGTATATCTTTATAAGGTAATACATGTATTAGTTTTGTAATTTTAATACGATACAAGTAATTTTCTAACATAAATGATATGCAAACACACACACATATATATACCCTTTAGTATTATATTAATGATGTAGAGATATATGCTACTTATTATCATATGTTATTATAACATAGTATTTATTTCGCATTTATATATAAATAGAAACAAGTTCTATTAATATTTTCATATGGTATTCTATTTTTAGAATTATACGAACAATTTTTTACCGACATTTATAAATAAAGTCGTATCTCCTAGCATTGTAATGTTACGTAATGTTATATAATAGTACTGCTCTTACGTAAAATTGTACACTACTACTATGCGTGTTAGGGGTGGATAACTTGACACGTAATCATTACGAGCGTGTATACAAGTCAACCAAGTTACTCGACAATCTATTATCACATGTCTATGACATAATAAGTAAATAAATCACTGAATTGGACGTGAATAACTTTTAAATTGAGCAATTATAATTAAACCCAATGGGAACTAATTCGAGTAATATTTTAGTAATTCAATTACATCTTTTTACAATATATATATATATATATTAATTGCAAATACAATGCAATACATCTTATATATGTTGACTCATAAGTATACTTATCTATAGATGACTCATTGGTACGTATTTAAAGTATTGTGTCTATAACGTGGAAGAATCATAATAATAATAATGTATGACTAATAATGTTTACAGTATATTGTACCGATATGTTTATATGTATATATATATATATATAACATATATATATATATATATATATATATATATATATATATACTATATTATATTAGTTATAGCGTATACGCATACGAATTACGTCATATGGATGTCACGTGATACACCACATATTACGTAATATATACGGCACTGCATTGCAATACACTCCATATATGGGCACCCAGATAGTAAACACATACATGATGTGTACGTTAACATTAGCACATCTATGTAGTGACATAGGTATAGCGTTGAAGTAATAATTAAATACGTTACTGAAATATATATATATATATAAAGATATATATATATATATATATATATATATATATATATATATAAGTCAATTTTTGCACTCGAATAATTCAAATTAACATGTATGATATACGGTGGTATATAGTAATATAATTAATGTAGTTATTTAATTAACACTATACTTATCACTATCTTACTGACCTATAACCCCTGTATCCGTAGCTATAAATCCCCATACTGGTCAAACTATCTGTTCTTGTCGGTATTCCCCGGCAACGTTGAGTCAAGGTTATAACCTTGAATACAAGGCCTATAGGATTAATATGTTTTACGATATATCATTACGAACACATATAAAGTGACGCGATGTATGTTATTGCATAACATATATAATATAATGTAACATCTTCTAAATACATCATATATGACGTTATATTATAAACTACTAACATATGTAATGCATATAGGTATCTATAGGTATACCTTAATGTCTATAGAATACGGTCAACATTAACTTGCCCTCTAACGACCCCCCCCCCTACCTTCACATAGCTACCCGTTCAGTAGGAGGAGTTCCGTTACCCCCGTTCGTAGCGCCCCCACGTATAGATCCGGCGGACTACGATAAACCATCATCGGCTAAACTACTTCCACCCCCTCCTCCTCCTCCTCACCACCCTCACCCTCCGCATCATCCCCGACCACCCTCGGAATCATCTCAACTGCCCCCACCGCCGCCACCACCACCCCACCCTCGGTTCCACCCCATACCGGATGCCGTGATGACGGTGGCCGCGGCAGCAGCAGCCTATGCCTCCATCGCTTCCGGTCAAGGTGTCCGCGCCTCTGGTGCAGATGCACCGACGGCCGTTAGCAGTTCATCTCTGTCTTCTACGTCTTCAGCGTCCGCACAGCTTCCTCCTCATTCGCATCATCGTCCACAGAATAACACGGTAAGGAATTGTAGAATCATGTATGGTATATATATATATTGTTATTGTTATTTTTATTTGGTGGAGTCCATTATTATTTTATGTCATTTTGTTTATTTTAAACAATAAACTATATCTATCTTTCTATATATATATATATATATATATATATATATATATATAAATATATATTGTTATTGTTATTGTTGTTATTTTTATTTTTATTTGGTGGAGTCCTTTCATCCCATCCAATAACTTAGATGAAGTTTTCACTTATAACCATATATGGCTCTAATCTCCCTTCGAAGCCGCTCTCATGTTAAGGCATCCATGGTTTTAAAGAGAGTCGATCATTTATTTATACACAATTATATAAGATCACTTCTAAATAATATTTTAAGACCCATTTTATAAAATTAATTAATGGTCCGGACGAGGGTCGAACCCGTGTCCTACTGCTTGTGTGTCTGACGCCTTAGCCACTGAGCCACACAGGCAGTTTTGTATATATATATAAATACTATATACAAGTATATACATTATATTATTCACACTGTATACACTGCATATTGTACACTTACAGCTAAATCCAGGTGTTCGATATTGTAATTTATTCGAATACACTACCATATCAATACACTAGCTCTATCGATTAAATAGTAACACACCAGTAAGCATTATACGATCCGAGATGTGTATACACTAGCAATTCGTACACACACATACAATGTACCTTTATAGAGACATTGATGTGTATTGTTGCTTAAACACTGCATGTAATTGTTTAATTGTGATGTATTATTGATTTAAAGGAATATATTTAATGGAATATATTCAATATATACATTAACGTGATAACATTACATAATATCATTATGTCATATATGTGTGCTATTTGAATAATATACATAACTAAGGAGAATGTTTAATGAATATGTATAAAAATAAGTATATACATATTATGTAGCCTACAGTCATATAGTATATATAGTATATCAAATATAATATTATTACAATTTATATATATATATATATATATATATCGTAAATGTATATAATCGTATAATACATATAATACATATGTAAACATTATTTATAAATTAGATAGCGTACACGCGTGTATACAAGCTACGTATTGTAGTATGTATTAACAATAGAGTTATTGTTATTAATACGCATGCGCAGATAACGATGGGTAAACGGGCCGACAGATAACAATGGGTAAACTGGTGGATGAACAATAGGCTTGTTATGTTATCTAATTAATGCACTAATAATTGTTTTATTAATAAAGCGACATTCCTGGTGAGAAATTCGCAGAATGAAAATTAATTAAAATATTGATTGTTTTGAATCAATAACACGAACACTACAAAATAACAATAATAATAGACAATAAATAATAATAATATTAAAATACTTATGCTAATTAAAATTATGATGGTCATGGTAATTAGTATGTTGGTAATAACGAAATTCATATTATGTATAGGTACTACTACTAACAATACTACTACCATTATAGTTGTATTTATTTTGGTACTATTGTTCTTATGCCAGCTAATTATACTGATAATAACACTGATATTGACAGTAATAATAAATAAAAATTAATAATAATAATAATAATAATAATAATAATAATAATAATAATAATAATAATAATAATAATAATAATAATAATAATAATAATAATAATAATAATAATAATAATAATAATAATAATAATAATAATAATAATAATAATAATAATAATAATAATAATAATAATAATCTATTTTATTTCAATAACACCTGTTAATCATTTTCAATATCGTTAGAAATATTTATAATATATATTTCCACAATATATTTGACTATATATTTTGCATTAAAATATAAATCAACCAATTAATAATAAAACAACTAATAACAATAATAGTAATATTAATAATTATAATAATAGTTATATAAATAATTGTAATTAATACTTTCACGATATTTGTGAAATATGTATAAATTATATTTATATGTATATACATTTATACACATATATATATATATATCCGAAAAAAATCTTAATATATATTGTTCTATAGATTAATATAGCACATTAGACTAAATCATATGACAAAGTAATCGTAAAAGATAATTACGTTGTTGATTTATAGTTATGAAAAAATTCCAAACATATTTAGGTGTATATTAATATTTCTATTTATCGTGGTTCGTAAATTTCATCTCTGCCTGGATCGGGTAAATGTTTCGTAATCTTGTTTCATCTGCGCATGCCAACTTTTTTTCAGTACATCGGACGCACGGCGCACGCTAGTCGAAATAATATGCGGGAAATTCCTAAAACAGTTTTCGGTGCAAGGAGCACTGGGTGTCTAGTGGGCACTAGCTATTTGTGACGCACCCGTTCATCGTAAAACTACTCTTTCTAGTTAGGGGATGTTGTTAAGCGTTCGCTTTATTGTTTGCGCTAATCGTCACAACTAAATGACATCTCTGGGAATTACCAACGCCTAAATACGGCCTATTCGTTGTCGAGGGTGTCTGCGTTGTTGTCATGACAACATACGTGCAGCACGTACATTACGATGAGCTACGTGACTACGATGTCCGCAGACGATATTGGTAGACGACATCGCGATTCTGTTTCACTGAAATGAACCACCGAATACATCGAATCGTATTAGGCGGGTAATTTGAGTTGAGAGCTCTCTACTAGTAGAATAAAACGCCCGCCTTAATTGTTCTCTCAGATTTAAATAAATAGTAAACCGCGACCTATTTCAATATCTAGACGAACATTATAGGGTAGATATCGAAACATTGTCTTTTCTATTATTATTTCTCGTTTTCTTATAGATTAACATAATATATATATTTGTATATTTATCTAAAGTTTATCTCTTTTATCTTTCATCATATCACTTTATCATTCCTTCATATTACATTATCTATTGGTTATATTTTTCATATCTCCGTAAACGTAGTATATCTCCCGAATAACTTATTCAATATCTATATTATACGGTTTAACACTCGTATTTTATGCTTATATTAGTGATATTTCCGCGTTTTTCTATATCATAACTCCCTTTATTCATCATTTAATATTCCTCTATATTTATTTTACTTTATCGGTATTTCTTCATCTCATTTACTCCATTTTATTAATTTATCGTCCACGATAATTTTATTCTCTCCCCTCTTCCTATAGGAATATATACACCACATGTATAATGTTCCGTTCTCCCTATATCGATATATTTACCCGTACATCATTTTATATACCCCCTATATCGAATAGTGACACCCCGCCACGTTATCTGGAAGCAGACCGTGGCACTCGACACTCGGTCAAGTGCCGTGTAGCCGTAATTCCTAGGCGTGAGTCACGGCAGGCATGATTCATCAGAGCTCGGCTCTACCGCAGCGTTCACGATGACTCACCCTCATCTCTCCCGTGTAATCTAGACTCGGGCCGGCCGCTATCTTGTACGGTGCTTGTTCCGTGGCGTGTATTACATGCCTCCTACTTGTAGCGTAACATCTCTCGGCTCGGCTCGGCCCCGATTTTAGCTTAGTCGTAGCCGTGACTCATTCCTCGGTACTAGTGATATCGGTTACAGGAGCATGTAATGAAAAAATGATTACAAATTAATATGTATATATATATATATATACATATATGATACAAAATGTGTTGGATAAATATATCTGTCTTATACTCGTATACTCTATTATATATATCTCAATTATAAGAAATTGATATTAGATGAAATCCGAATATTGTGATAACATATATTTATGCACTTTACAGTGTATTATTATAAGTATTTATTTAAATATTAATTATAAGTAAAACTATTAAATGTATATTAAAATATTAACCATATATATATATTATTCTATAGAATAATACAGGGGAATTAGGGCTTTTAATATTAAAATAATATTAATAAATAATGTAAATTTGTTTATATGAATATAATAAATTATATAAATATATATAAATATATATGTACTTACAAAATAATCCACGATATATATATATATATATATATATATATATATATATATATATCGGTCAGTGCGATAACTGACCGATGAAGTGGTCATGATGGATAAATTCACATATTTGGTATTTAGTACTATATACACATATGTATTTATAACGTAATGTGTGTACAATTTACATAGTATGTACTAAATACTATTATTTAAGCGATGCTAATATAATCAATATAATATCTAAATATATGTTAAATATATAAAATTGAGTATTATACATTACTAATAAAATAATTTCGGCTCGGTTACGATTTTCCCGAGTATCAGCTCGGCTCGGCATCATTATAAAATAATGTATACGCGTTTCGGACTCGTACTTTTATCGAAAATGAAAGACTCGGCTCGTCGTCAACAACCAATATTTTTGGCTCGGCATCAACAATCTCGCTATCATTTAAATCCCATGTGTGTAGAGTATATATAGATTATCTATAGCTATATATATAGACTATATATATCTATAAATAGTCTATACGTAATATGATGTAAGCTTGTGTGTTACGTCACTTGTACAGTAACACTATCACTAATAGTAAGAAGCACTGGTATCGGCATCAGCAGTATCGCCGCAGCGATCACCGCAGACAGTTCTATTTATAACTTTCACACCCAATAAATCATGCAAGACTGAGCATATATTTCCATTTGTGATATGATTGACAGATTTTATACGGTTGTTTTTATTAATTAAGTGTTTTAATGTACTAATTATGTAAAAAAACGACGTATATAAATTATGGATACAAATAAATAACTATTATATTTATAAAATATGTATGTAAATAATTAATAAATTAATAAATAAAAGGAATAAATTCAATTATATAAAAATGGTAGCGATATAGTAAACATTCATTTAAACGAATATCCTTATAACTTGATTAAAACATCGCCTTTGTATCCGCGTTATAATATTTTCGACGTGAGTATACTTACGTGAGTATACATATATGAGATATTTCTTCTGACGTTTCGTAAACTTTGTTAGGGAACAAGTGAAGTTATTTATGAATCATGAGTCACAAGAAGACTCACTGTATACATATATATATATATATATATATGATATATATATATATATATATATATATATAAATATACTTATAGATTTCACGGTAGTGGGGCACACATTAATATCACATATACGTATATATATATATATATATATATATATAGGGATGAATATATTACTGTAAACATTCATGAACAAATACGTATATACACACGGTTGCGCATACAAAGGCTTGTATTGTATAGTGTCGGACACACATCATCCGACTACGCATGACAGTTTATAGCGCTGCTTAATCATAACCAGGACGCACCGGTCGCCGATAACGCATCGCCCCCTGCCGTAGACGCGGTTAATAGTTACCCGATGGCCACAGCGCGTGTCAGGGAACGAATTTGTTTACTAACTTACGCTAAACGATTCTATAAATAGCCGACTACGACGACTTCACGCTGCGATTAATACGATTATCGGACACATTTATCCGTGATTTACACGCGTAATAATTCATTTATCATAATTTATTTATTTATATATACGTTAATATAAGTGCCTATATGCATTATTATAGTTTCCTTTCACATACACACACATATATATATATATATATATATATATATATATATATATATATATATATATATATATATATATATATATATATATATATATATATATATAACTGCCTATATGGATCAGTTGTCTAAGGCGTCAGAGACACAATCAGTAAGACTCGGGTTCGAGCCTCGTCCGGTCCATTAAAATAGGTCCTAAAATAATATTCAGAAGTGATCTTATATTATTTTGTATACATAAATTATCGGTTCTCCTTAAAACTTAAAAACCATGATGACTTAACATGAGAGCGGCTTCGATGGGATATTAGAGGCATGTGGTTATAAGTGAAAACTTCATCTATGTTACTGGATGGGATGAAAGGACTACACCAATATATATATATATATATATATATATATATATATATATATATAGGGGATAGAAGGGTATTGTGGCCGATGCGGGTATTGTGGCAGATAACGATATTTCAAGAACCATTATAGTTATCAAAAAATGATATATACGAAAAATGTAGATAATTGAATTCTAAGAATGATAGTGTACATCATTTTTTATTTATATCAATATTAATTATTGATTTTGGATTAGAGAAAAAAATCAAATAACCGTAATTTGTATCGAAAAAAACGTTTGTAGCTGAATATAAGTAAAACTAAATGGGATAACGATTAATTATGTTTATATTTAATATAAAAGTGCGTGTGTATCTTTATATCTAATACAATGTATTTTATTTTCTAATTATAAAAATAGTACGTATTTGAATACATTACGCGATCCTAGTGGCTTTTCGGAACTATCGACCATAATACCCGCACTAGTGTATTTTATCTCTATTTATACGGAAAATTTAAATTATTTATATTTAAAATTTAATTAGCTTTTTAATAAAAATCAAATATTTGAATAAAAATAATTAAATGAGTAAATGTTGATAGCCATTATTTAGAACAACATATTGTAATTGTATATACAACTTATTGGATCATAATATCCAATATTAGTATGATATATTTTGTTTCTTGTAAGGTAATAAAAACATCGGCCATAATACCCTTCCCTCCCCTATATATATAAATGTATATTTATATTGTATTTATTATAACTATTAATAACATCATTATTATTACAATTAATATAATGTTACTTTCCTTTAACAATTGTAATTTAATAATCAGCAAAACTTAATTGCATAATTAATATTTTCACAAAGAGTTATATAGTTAAATATAGTTATAATCATTAACAATAGTCCGCGCTCTAAATATAAATACGCGTACATAATACTTAATTAATTAATAATTTAATCAATTAAATCCGTGCGTTATATACGAGTTAAACGGGTTACATTATAACGAGCCTACATCCGGTTTAGCTATGTGGATAACGTAATAACGAATACATGAATGACGCAATAAAACGAAGCCACTACTATAATAGATAATCTCGCGCTAGATATAAATAGGCGTAATACGTACTTATAAAGAACCGAGATTTATTTAGAATCTCGGTACAGTACCGAAAGTTGCCGATTAACGCGCAAAAAATCGGCGTTATTACATAACAAATGGAGTCGACGATAAATAAGTGAGTTAGTCTGTACAGCCTTCATTAATTCGAGGTTACGGATCGCGATGCACCTGTTGCACTAATGTATCCGTTAATTAGTTCATTTATTCTGTTTCCTAGCGCTCTTTGCAGACAGCGCTCTTAATTCATCGATTGAATCATCGACTCGTTCTAATTCGGAGAGCGCCGCTTTAAATATAACTCGAAAAAATCGGACGATCTATTTATGGATATGTTATATAATAAGCATGATTGTAATGTTTATCTAGTAGGCGGTGTTTTCCGAACGATGTGGCCGTGTCAATATCGACGTCGATCATAAAGATAGATTTGCAATCCATTTTATAAAAAATATGTACTCATCGAAATGCATATTTATTACCACTAAGTGTATAAATATTATGCATTCGTGTTAATATATATATATATATATAAATATAACTTATTAATTAGTATATGTAATAATAAATTATGAATTATGTTAATATCTAAATATAAATATTAATTTATATATGTAATTATGCATGACCTAGATGTTACACGAATATAAAATTATAACATAGATAAACTGATAACCCATACGTATGTATAATACGATTTAATAATATACTTACTTATACATTCAATAGAAAATTAATAAATCTAAACCAATAAATTGTAAGCGAAATTTTCTATTTTGCATGCGGAATCCTTCATGGTATTACGTCATAGTTGCGAGCTACATTTCTCCTATAGAAGAGAGTATACTTATAGTTACATAATATCAATTAAAGGGCATATGTTCAGAGCATACGGACACTCATCAGTATACGAGCGCGTACAGACTCGGTATGTCTGCAGATATGTCAACATCACATTCATTAATGGCCATGTTAATTAAGGGATTATAAGATGTGTACGTATGCAATATATCTGTTTAGGATTCATAGGTAAACTATACATTAATTATATATATATATACAAATATATATATATATATACTTATATATATATATAGACTATTATGACTCACATGCCTGTGCCTAGTTATCTCTATAAACATAAATAACCATTTGCCACCTCTAAACATATTACCAGGGCATTTTATATATAATTATATAATAAGCATTTATATATAATAATAACAATAATAAGTTCATAATAAATCGGAGTTATTAGTTATACTAATGTGTGGTTGGCATTACACTTCGTATATCAATAAGTACAGGTGTCATGTGACACAGCGTCGATATTCGTATACGTCATAGATGGCATATGATCAACACTATCGGTAAACAACACACACACACACACACAGACGCACACATACGTGTTTACACGCACAATTGTTACATAACTAGTATACTCGTGCGGCGCGGTGATTTCAAATATCGGCGACTGTTTTTTAACTTCGCGAAATCAACTCACGAATCGCGCGAGCATTGCCGACATAGTTGGCATTCTTTCTCGGTAAGCAATCTTTTAATACACTAGTCAACATTAACACACCCTCCGATAAATCATCGGTTATGATTTATCATCGATCCTAGATGTGTTTCTTAACTGCACATTTAAAAATACATTGTCTGTACACATCTCCTTATATGGGTACACTTCAACACCTACGCACAAATACCGTATATCACACACCCACGCATAAACACTCTCGCATTCAGAAACACCTATCTAATATATCGATGCGAGCAAATATATTGAATTATAACATTACATTATCCATGGATAGATAAATATATGTTATAAGATACATATATACTCCTATATGAGTTTACCCACTTACCTATAGGTAATTATATATATATATATATACATTTTCAAAATATATTACACATATTATATATATTTGACAACTTTTGGGATCTAAATACGAACAATTCTGTATGCATATATACTACATATTATTCAACAGACTAATATTATTTAGTAAATTAAAAATTAGAATGTTTATTAAAATATCCACACTTTAATGAATTAAAATTAGTTTTATAGATAAAATAAGTCTCTATATAGACTTGAATATATTAAAAAAGTGATTAATATCAAATCAAAGAGTTTTTTAATAATTTAATATAACAGATTTTTGAAATTTAAATGACTTATGTTTCGTAACTTTTTTTTTTACTAATATCTGATCACTTTAAATTAGTCATATATGTTAGTCCAAATAAATTACACAAGATATATCTTCACGACTATAGTCATATGCTATTGTGTTACGGTGTCTAGTATGTATACACTATATAATATATAACAATAATAATATGTACTACATATATAGTATATATATATATATATATATATAATCACGCATAATATCACATGTTTACGAATGCATATCATCCATCACCACAGAACGGAACCACATCCACGCCAGGCTACGACCTGAAGGAAAGCGCAGACCTACTAAGAACATTATCGGCCACCATTCAACAGCACCATCAGCACCATCAACAACACCCTCCCCCGCCTCCACACCTAGCCGGTCTAGGTACCCCGGGTGCGGTTCAGGTGCCGGTAGCTAACGGTGGTTCCCTCGTTTTACCGCCGGGCTACGTGGGCGATCAAGCCGCAGCTATGGCAGCATTCCCGTACTACGCTAACGGGTTAGTGTTCACCTTAGTACCGACACGTAACGATAACAATAACAACTACCGAAACAGCGAATAATGGGTGCCTATATGTATGATATGGTGAATAGTATGATTAATAAGGAATATATATATATATATATATATATATATATATATATACGTATACGTATAATATGAGATGGATATTATTATACATGAAATATGATTTATAAACTATTCTTTTATAAATCAGTAAAGACGAATTATATACCATGATATAACCATGCATGAATGATATTTAGATAAAGAAGGTGGTGTGCGGTGCTCATTTTACGCAAAGTTATACAACTTTACGTAACTTTAGACGAAAACCACATCTATTAACGATCTGATGTAATCACGAAATCTAATTAGTACGTGTTATGCTATTAGTGAAGATTACGTTATAACGTGATAAAAGCGGTGAACATCAAAGTAGACTGAGACTAAAGTCGCACCTAAACAACTGGTAGTGCTACTAGAGCGGTATGGTGACAGCACTAGTTGTTCAGTCACTAATAGCAGACACTTTTTCAGTATCAGTAGCGCCCTCTATAAATAGTGTTCTAGACTCCGGTTGAAACGGGCTCCACTAAATATAGCCGCGCCGCTCATATATGGGGTATTATCTAATCCAGTGGGTACGTGTGTTATGTCATACACGCGACTAACAATAGGGTTATGTAACAAGTAACTGCCATTGGGGATGTAGCGTATTTCGCAATCTCAGACGATTAGTGCAATGTCGTTTGTCTGGGCGAAACTACGTTATCTGTTCTAGAGGCTAATTTATTGATTTAAGTGTATTGTACCTATATATATATTATATTTTATTTATATATTATATTTATATATTGTATAACATTATTAACATTATTTAGATAATTAAAATTTTGAATATATACAATATTATCGTAAAATATATTTTACGTTATTAACATTTTTTTAAATCATATATATATATATATATATATATATAAATAAAATTATATTGTTTTATGGGAATACTTATATAAAATAGATTATAAAACATAATCAAATATAATATTTATATTGATAGTACTTCATTGATATTGACATTATTTAAATGTTTTATTAAAATATAATTATATAATATTAATTTTTTGTGTATAATTATATACAAAATGTTTGAGTTATAATAAAATAATTACGAAAACAAAATTATAGAATATATTAATTTATTAATCATTATGATACTTATAACATATTTTTATACATATATAGGTTTTCTATAGGATATAATAATATTATATACATAGGGATTAATATATATATATATATTTATATATATATATATATTAAATATAAATTATTATTCATATATATATATTTAATTAATTAATTAATTAAAACTAAATTGTAGTATATACAAATATAATCTAGTAATACATTATTTTGTCAAATATAAGTTTATAATTATATTGTATTTGTATTAATACATATATTTTAGTCAACCATTATTCCTAATAACATAATATACATATAAATATTATTATGAAATATAGACTATATATTGTTAATTAATTAAATATATATACTAATACTATATGTAATACCGTACATTTATAAATTTAATATATACAATAACTATAGTATTAATCACTTATGTAATTTATTAAATATTATAAATACTTTTTATGTATCAATAATTATTTAATAATATATTATAAGATATATTCACATACCTATTGAAATTATAGTTATATATTTTATATATGTATATACTAGTGTATGTATATAATATAGTGTATAATGAATACAAGTCTAAAAAATACTTATATATATGCCTTAAAGGAGCTCTTTTTATTATATTCGCAAATAATTGTTTATTATATATATATTATTCAAACTGTTTCTATTAAAAAATAAATTCATTTCATTTCATATATTATTATATAATATCTATAAATAACATTTAGAAATTACAATTAATATCACTATGTATATATAGAACCCTAGTCGCCTCAGTGACGTACACAACTAAACATTAGGAGTGGTCGAATAGTAGTAAACAAATGAACTAAACAATAGGAGGAGGTATTTCATTGTTCTATAGATAACTATAGGGGGTCGATAGGTATGTATCGGTGACTGTTATAATGGTATACAATTTGATTGCCATCGAGTGCGCTAACACCACGAGTGGACACTGATGTAATACCGATAGGCGTCATCACCAGTTGTAGTAGTAGTAGTACTAGATGATATTCTTAATTTAGAATATAGGTGGCGATACCAGTCGAGCGGGTGTTTTCGTAGGATGCGACTACGTTTTTTATTTCAAAAACGTAATCGACGCCGTCATGGTTCGCTGCACAGCTCTCGCTTATAAAACCTTCGTAACATCCGAGTTTCGTTACAAACCACCACACCGCTCACACCGCACACACACACATTACTCACCCACCCCGGATAACTCGATAACTCGGAGTGCCCACTCCACCATGTTAAACCAGACCGCCTCAGTGGAAACCTTGTACGCGGCGATGTTGACATATCAACAACAATTACGTCAGTTAGCTGCGGATAGATACCACCAGCCGGCGCCACTAGCCCTCGACCGTCATCTCGGACCCCACCACGTATCTCAACCCCATCTAGAACCCCACCACGTACCCAGATTCGCCATGGATCCGAACATGAGACGTAAGAACGCAACCCGAGAGTCTACCTCTATACTGAAGAGTTGGCTCGAGGAACACCGGAAGAACCCTTACCCCACTAAAGGGGAGAAGATCATGTTGGCTATCATCACTAAGATGACCCTCACTCAGGTAAGCAACCTTTATATATATATATATATATATATATATATATATATATATATATATATATATATGTATTATTATATAATATATATTATTTAATATTATCATACACTATTATTTCTACTTATATAAATAACGATTATAAATATTATCATCACAATTTAGTAATTTAAATACACATATGCATATATTAATATGAATTTAAATATAGTATACTAATTATAGTCTTAATATATTTATAAAATATACACACTTTAATTATGTAAATTCAAATTTAAAATTTTATAAGCGATTTTTTTGTAACTAACATAAATAGTATTTCATTGTAATATCGATTATGTAACATTAATTGTTATTATTACGTGATAAGGTGTCGACTTGGTTCGCTAATGCCAGACGTAGACTCAAGAAAGACAACAGAGTCACATGGTTACCCAGGAACAGATGCGGAGAAGATGGCGAAGACGAAGATGATCTACCAATAGAGAGGTAAGAATTCATAATATTATATTACTATTATAAATACTAATGTGTCTATTCTTATATATATATATATATATATATATATATACATATTATGTATTATATTAATTATTATAGAATTAATTTGTTAATTTATTAATTAGATATTTATGATACGTACCTAACAATAATAATTGGACTAACTTAAAAATATATTTTAATTCTAAATAAATAGAGAAATATAACTATACTTCACGGTATATATGCTGCTTATATTTACGTGTATATACTTGTACTCGTAGTGACGGAGACAGCGTAGAGGATTACGGAGTTGATAGCGTGGAGATGATGCGAAGACGTCACATGACCGCAGACCTAGCGGCCGCTGCAGGAACTACGCCTAACACAGTTACTAGTCGCGAGCACAACGAGATGCTGATACTGTCTCAGATGAGAAGTATCCAGGAAGATGCTATCAGGAGGAGACTGGCGCTCGAGTCGCAAAAACGAAAAGGTTCCTAGTCATATAGAATAGAATATAGTAATTTAGCTTAAAGCTTTAAAGTAATATTTGTTCGTTCATCATTCGCTTTCTTTATTTAAATTATAGTCATACTTATAAGGCATCAACATAATACTAGTGTATCTAATGATATATGTACTTATACATATATAATCGTATTCTAAACAATCATACATACATACTCACATACGCACACGCATAAATACACATGCATATATATATATTTTAATAATTTAAAAGTTGAAAGTTAATAATATATTCTTATAAAAAATAAAATTCTCGATTCACATTATAATGTCACGTACTACTTTACCATATATGGTAATACTAATTAGTTGTTTACTTACTTAAAGTTATATAAGAAATAGTGTGGTATAAAAGTGATAAATTATAAACAAAAAATAAGAACTTTAAAGAGGTATACCGCAGTCACTAGTAAACAATAGCGCGTATAACAATGCATTCGCTTTTTATACACTATTAGGACATAGAATGTATATTTCTTTGTTCTTCGGTTAGGCCGATGTATATTACATAAGCGTATTACTTAACAATAGATTTTATATAATAACACGCATTGTTAAACTGATTTATGAATTATAATCATTACCACTGCCCCGCGATTATATTATGAGTTGGTTATGAATTACTAATTACTAATTACTTGTATATGTGTATTATAATATACCCACATATATATATATATGTTATATAGAAACTTATATATATATATATACGATGAATTTTAGTGTTATAAAATATTCATAGATTTTACTTGGGAATCAATCAAGCATTATATACACATATTGTGCTGCAGCATCAAAGCATCATCAGCATGCATGGGAATGTGTGAGCGTAGCTCTCAAGGGATGGGTAGTTATATATTTAATAAATGTTATCGTCGCCAGGGATCTCTGCGCATGCGCGTGTGACCGGTCACGTGATGTGATCATAAACGTTTAATACCCATGATCTCTAGTCGTGATTTCACATATGAATATGTTAATTATTAGTTAGAATTACACACACGTATACATAAACTTACACATACACGCATACACATAAACACACACACATATATATATATATATATATAGAGAGAGAGAAATAATGATAGTTATATAACAATGCACATTCTAAGTGCACAATAGATATTCTGTTCTCTTAGTTTAAGCCTTGCGATACACGCGTATTCGATTAATTATTGCGCCGGGATAGTATTGTTTTAAAATCGAGGATAATCCGACAACAAAGCCGTCTGACAGACAGACAACCGCCTCACCGCACACGCATCGATTACGCAACCCTTGATGACCGCGTATTACGTAATCGATATCGACCTCGTACAGGTGTCCGCCCCGCCAGCCACATTTGCATACATATGGATCCACTAATGGAATTCATTAAGTAATCCACACTAGGAAGCTGTTTTCAATTCGCGTCCGCGTAGATTATCATATTCAAATGTGCCGTGAGCGGCGGGTGGGCGTGGTCTATCGCGCCCGATGGGGCGGTGGTGACGAGAGGGGCGTTTCGGGGCCGCGTCGCTTCATTAGATACGCCCCCGCTACTACTACCACCGCTGCCACCAATATTATACACCGATAATTGTCGACCATGTCTACGATGACTACATAATTAATGTCGACTTAATCGTACGTTTAGTTACGCTGGTGATACGCTTGAATGCGCGTTCGCGCATGTGTATGTGTGCATGCGTGCGTATGTAAATTAATATGTAAATTAATATGATTTATTAATGATCGGACATATTGCGACCTCTTAAATCATCCTTAAATCATCCGAACTCAACTATCTACTCATACATAAACATAAATATATATATATATATATATATATATAAAGATTCATTTACATATTTTTATAAACCATATTCATTTACATATTTTCATAAACCATATTCATTACTATATATATACAAGCAATCATAATATTAATACATAACTCATATCCGTAGAAGTTTTCATAGATGTCGGAACAGAACCTTCCCCCGCCGTGTTCCCATCCGCGTATCAACTACCGCTGAGTCTCACAACATCCGGTTTCAGATCTTCAATCTCGACCTCCACCTCGGAAGATGCTGATGATCTTACCGCCAAGAAGCCGAAGATTTGGTCCGTAGCCGAGGTTGCTGCCGATAAACCATCCAGATCGATGCCCACTTCCGTGGCCACAACTCCGTCACTATTTCCGTTTCCGGTAGCGTGGTTGCAACATCCTGCTGCTCTGGCGCTGAGATCGGCGTTCGGTTCAAGCTCGTTCCCGCCTCCCCAATTTCCCCAAGTATCCAGCACACAACAACATCATCACCACCATCAGACTTCAGCCTCCTCATCATCGGTGTCACGTGGTTGTACTCCTTCACCTTTGAACCGGGCTCACGAATCAGCAGATGAAATAGGTAAGCCGAGATAATATATACGAGGATATAATTCTGAGATAGGCTATTTCTACCTGATTGTGTGTCTGTAATTATTCGTCTACACTATAATATATATATATATATATATATATATATATATATATATATTTGTTTGTACCAGATAATTTATTGTGAAAGAAGTTTATCAATAGTAATATAAATTGATATATACATATA
Organism: Osedax fenrisi; assembly: GCA_964019155.1. NCBI lineage: Eukaryota > Metazoa > Annelida > Polychaeta > Sabellida > Siboglinidae > Osedax > Osedax fenrisi. The sequence goes on from OZ025244.1 coordinate 66,774,481, forward strand.
TTAATTAAATCTAAATATAGAGAGTGATATGTTATTCTCCTATAGAATATGTACACGTTATACGTTAACTACACGATTCAAGTTGGGTGGTCTAGGAAGCGAATCGCTTACCGCCGCCATGATTAACAATGAGGGCCATTAATTAGATATACGCTAATATGTTACACTTAAGAGTGATGTAATCGGTTGTGTAATTAATGATCGCGCTATCAACGATCTAACGTAGGACAATGGTATTGTGTAAACAGTATGATGTCATAGTGGTGCTTTGTTTGATAGCCTTGTTGACAAGTTTACTACGTTATTTAAAAATTGATTCTACAACTAGATTATTATATGAGAAAATATGAAACTTCTTAGATAAATCATAAATATATATATATATATATATATATACATCATAATGTCATAATAGTAATATATATATATATATATATATATAATAGTATATATTAAATATTATACTACTATATTTCGTATCAGTTACACATATATATGTGTGGGTACAATACGTATTATATAGAACTATTTATAACTACATATAATATAACTACATATATGTATATTACATCACAGATAGATCAAGTCCTATTGTTTCTATTCTCGGAAGACGTAGACGTATGTCGGGAAGTTCTTCAACGTCTGCGAGTTCTTGCGGAGATGTAGATGATGAGTTGAACTCAGTTTCCGCTCCTAAATCGATGGCCTTGAACCTTCATCAGATAGCCTCATTAACGTTAGTATACTAATTCCGTTTCTCGATGACTGAAGTATTTGATTTAATTTTAGAATTATAAACAAAATAGAAATCACTATACGAAATAGAAAGTAGAATTAAAAGCATTTAATAGCTTATAATCTACATATAAGGATATATCCACTAATGTAAACCCACCACTAGTGCATATATAATTAGGTGTTTACATTACGTAATACGCCTTTGAATTGACTAATGGATCACGTATGTGATCGCGTGATATATCTAGGCAGTAGTAGTGGTCAGTAGCGGTGAAGGTCGATACCGTATTAACGGCGGCCACACAAAGCGTTATCTAGCTTGACCATCAATCCACGTACCGATAGTGGTCAACTATTGGGTAAACTATTACGTAATCGAAATGCTCCACCAGCTTTGATCTTCGCCCGCTCACAGCTCACACGCGCGCTATTATAAAAGCTATTGTTACGTAACTCGGCAATCTATTTAACGTGACGTAATCATTACAACAGACGTTAACCCACCCGACTACTGGTCTGCATCTCAGCAACAACACAACGACGAATGTCGAGGAATCACCGGATTCTTAAATACCGGCTTCCCATTGGTCGGATTCACCGCCGTTTACCCGCGGATGGCAATATATGAACAACAACAACAACATCTCTGGCTGGCCGCCACTAATCGTACAGACTCTTCACTGCCCAATCTACGGCCTATATCATATATGAGCCGATTTTAATATTATCTATAATGTTATCCACCACGTATAATAATATCAAGATGTACATATTGTATTTTATTTCCCACAAACATTGAGTCTTATTATTTATTGAACCAATACTATCTAGATGACAAATCTAACGATGGGCACGTTATTGCGCTGCCATCGTTATGATATATTAGTACTTCCGTTACTATACTCGTGTAACGACCGTCGATCGTATCGGTATATTATATAACTACTACAAATAAACAAACAAACGATTTCATAATTAACTCTCTTGTGTGAATTTAATTTATAAACAGAGATCATTGTCTATATATACTTATATAATTGTTAACGTCTAAATTCAATCATTAAAATTAATAGTTTGGTTAACATATTAATACCATATATGATAAATATAACACAATATATATATATATATATATATATATAAAATATGATATACATATCAGATATTTTACAATAATTAGAATATAAAATAAGTAATAAATAATACATTGTATATTTATTAATATTTCTACTATGAACATATACAAGATAATTAAAATAACACATCTAATGTTATCATAATTAATTAATTTTCAAAAATAAATGCATGAAATGTATACAAGATTATATTTAGATATATATATATATAAATATATAATGAAACTAGCATACATATACACACAAACACATACACTCACACATACATATATACACACCTATAGGTATACATATGTATACAAACACATACACATATACAAATATAAACACACATATTATATATACATATATATGTATATATATATATATATATATATATTTAAATATACATATAAATAGTTATTGATATATATATATATATATTTACCTAAATTTATATTATATATATCTCTTAATATAATACATAATACACCTGTATTACACCAGAACGTTTTACAGCTTATAAGCTAGATGTATACATATAACTTGGTTGGTTGTCACTTTGTGTTAGTGGGTATCAATATATATATATATCATACATACTAAATATAGTGTAACTATAGTTACATTACTATATATAGTAATGAAATGTACACTATATATATACAGTCAACTCTCGGTAAGTCAGACTACGGGTAAGTCTGACACATTTAGTTGGCTTGTTTGACTGTGACTAGTTACATGTTAAATTAATCAGATAAGTAGGAGTGGTTAAGTCGGACTTTTCTATACGTCGGATAGATATATAATCGATTATATGATTTGTATACTGGATATATCGGATTTTTTTATAAATTATCAGAAATGTTTACTTTGAATAATGTGTATTATAGTTATGAATATCATTACAATGTTAATAAAAAGAATATAAGAAATGCAGTATATGTTGACATTGATATAGAAATATATGCATGGTTCAATCATAATAAGGGGATACAATATTCCATTATCAGGTAACTTTCATAAAAATAAAGATTATAACATATGAATATACCCATAACAAACTTCGGATAGTATACTGTTATGATATATTTATATAGCAAAAAATAATGTAATCTTGAATTTAATTGCGGCCATTATTTTAAGAATTATATTTAATTACTAAATAGGCGCGTATATGAATCTAGGATAAGTCGTAAATCTCGATAAATCGGACATTTTTCCCGGTCCCTTGCGAGTTCAACTTATCGGGAGTTGACTATATATATATATATATATATATATATACGGTATCCCCTTTATCTATAGAGTATATATATATATATATATATATATATATATATATATATTGGTCATTCTAAGTGATATAAGAAAATGGTCCTCATATGAGCATCTCCGATTTTGATGAACATTCACAGATTGTTAAGTATATAGAAAAAATTAGTTATACAAAATATTTGTTCTCAAAAATAAAAAAATGAGTCCTTTAGAGACATTTGAAAATTTAGACAACAACAATTATTTAATTTATTTTGAAATATCAATTTCTCAATCATAGATAACTTTCTTGATTATAAATAATGTGTATATACATTTTGTTTATTATTTAAAGTTGTTGTTTTTCGGCTTACATATTTTTGATAAATTAATAAAGTATATGACACATTTATTGGTTCAAAGTTAATTTTAAACTTGTTGTTGATACATTTTGTTGAAATTGTATCAAAATCTGAGATGGTCATGCGGGGAATATCATAACATTTGCTGATTTCACTTGGAATGACCCGTATATATATATACATATCACTTTATATCTTTCTCCATATACAACGCATATTATACATCTGTCAACATCTCTATACACATTGGGGCTACGTGCACCATTAAGTACGTTATATTGTTAATCACATCATAGTCATGTGACATGAGTCATTATCTTATGTTCGGCTAGTCGTAACTTGGGTGGTCTATTTCTTTAACGGAATCATCACAATGTATACAATTATTATGACTAGGGTATTATTGTTACTATATGTTGTAGACTAGCGAGAGGTGTGTAATACTATTATAGTATAACATTACTATTACATATATATATATATATATATATATATATACATAATAATAATACTATTGCAACTTGCAATTTGCAAGTGTTATTATAATAATAGTATAACAATAGTATAATAGTTTTGTGTTATTTGTTGATATAGAATATAAATTCAATGTTATTATAATAAAGTGAATTATATATAAATAATATACACTGTTAAAAGTTAAGGTACGAACAAACGAAATATAATGGTATACTAATTTAATTTAACTTTGAGGAATTACACTGATTATTATTTTAAATTAAATGTCACCTTTTAAACAAAATATATAATATTATTATTATTAATATTACTATATATATATATATATATGTGTGTTGGTATACCAACTTTATATATAAAGTGATTTGTGTGTGTGTGTTTTTACAATAAATATCATAATTTTCATAATAAATGTAGGTACTTATTAAATTTATCTCTCATAAAGGTACTATTTATATTCATCGTACCTTTAAAGTTCAGTGCACTTTATTCAAACTATGTATATATAACTTAATTTGTAATAGATTATACTTACTAAATTATATATGTAATACTTAGTTATTCTATAATATTAAAATCATATATTATATTGTACAATTACATAAGTTTTATTTCACAGGAAATAGAATACATTATTATAAATAATGAAAATTAATTTCAACATTTAACAGCCGAATATATATATATATATATATATATACAATATATATGAAAAACAATGTAAATATATTTTATTAATACATATATATTTCTGCATAACTATATAAAATGTATGTTGTATATAAATATATGTATAATTACTTAATTTTATATTTAAATAATATTATTACGAAAATCTTTAAATATTGATCAAATTAAATGTTAATATTAAGATATTTCTTTATAAATAATTAAGGTCCGATGAAATATATAATATTTATATGGTGAAGCTAGGAATTTAAAATAATAAAAGTTCGATAATTTCTGAAATGAATACGATAATGATTACACTTGTTATCTTTTTAAATGTAATATGTGTTAACATATTTATCATTTAAACATTATATATTAAGTAATATAATTATATGATAAATATAAGATGGTAAGAATTACACCTAAAAAACACTAATTCTAAAATGATTTTAAAATTAAAAAAAATCGAGTAATTTACAATAATTCCAATAAATAAGCTTTACTTTTAGGTTTTACTTAATATATATTAAGATATATTTATTATTATTATGATCTGAAAATGTCATATAAATGTATCAGGAAGGATACACCTTTTTGGAGATTAAAATTTGAAAGCTTAAGTTCAAAAAAATAGCGGCTGTATAAGTTTTAAAAAGAAATTAATACATATTTTACAAACATTTAATCTCTATTTTTCTACTTTTATACATATACAAGCTTATTTATCACACAAATGGTTAATTTTATGCATTATACCATATATCATGTTAAAGATAATATATTATATATATACTGATTTTTATATTATATCATATTAATAAAAATTATATGTAGTTCAAAAATCATATATTTCGCCGGCCTTTAAGCTTAGAGATCTCTTCAGATTATTCGGTTTCGAGACCGAATTATAACCAGACCTAATTCGGACCACCTCTAATATTATGATTTACAGTTTATTAATCAATTAATCAAAAATAAACAATATATAAGTTGTTATGATTATTCAATAATTAAATACTATATTTTTTAATTTGATTTACAATTTGTATAAAAATGTTATATACATTAATTTAGAGAATGTAAATTAATATAATATATTATATAATATAATAATAGTATTACTATTTTGACGTTTCTGTTATATGGGTAATTATTAATGATGCTCATATTGTCTATTATTTTTAATATTTTTATATGATTGATTTATTATAACGAATACATATATGATAAACACTTAATTATAATGAATATATTTATATTAAATAATAAGTTATAACCTAATTAAATATGTATTAATATTAATGTTTATAAAAAGTGGTCCGAATTAAGGTAAAAATGAAAAAACAAAATGTTATAGTTATTATAAATAACTTAATTACATAACTAATTGTTATATAACTACCAATATTGTGTATGTCAATATTGTAAATGTAAGTATATCTATATTGTTATATACATAAACAAATCAAAAAAATATTAATTATTAAAGGTTATAGACCATTTTATAATGTAATCATTCGAATTAGGGTTATATCCCCTATTAATTAGTGTACTTACTGATTATAATTTAAAGTAATATATATTTGTAAACAAATATTTTAATATTATATATTAATATTTGTAGTTTTGGTAATACCATTATTTAAATATAAAATTAATTAATACATAATAATCATATAATATAAAAACGTTTTAGATTTCAAATCAATTATTATATAAGTATTTATAATAATTATATATGTATTTATAATAGATATATGTTATATATAGTATAAAATGTATAATATATGTATACTATATATATATTATATATATATATATATATATATATATATATTTGATATATATATATATATATATGCATATATGCCTATATGCATGCATATGCATATGTGCATGCATATGCATAGTCATATATGAATATATGCAACAGAATTTGCTAATTATGTGCATAACATCATATATGAGTGTGTATTATGAATATGTTTAAAACATAATTTTATATTTTTAATATATGAAATTTAAATTACCAATACAACTTACCAATTAATATTAAAAGTATATTAAGTATAATAAAAAGTTATAAAAAATATATTAAAAATACAATTAATTAGAGATTTTATATTTGAATATTTATAATTACTATAATAAAGTATTTAATTTAATCTATAATATATATTAGAATACTTATATTAATTATATATATATACATATATGTATATATATATGTGTGTATGTTATGTATTTGTGAATATGTGTGTATGTGTATGTGTTATGTGTATGTGTATATTGGTATGTGTGTATGTGTGTATGTGTATGTGTATTTGTATGTGTATGTGTGTGTATATGTGTTCGTATGTTGGTGTGTGTTATAGTGAGTAAACTCAATTATATGTGTATAATAAAATAATGAATTCATACTGAGATCAGTGACTCGTGACGAAAACGTAATTCTATACTGCATATGAACGCATGCGCACATATATGTGTAGGTTTACTCATGGGAATGTGTACATATGTATGTACTTGTGTGTATATATATTTCATGTGAATGTGTGTGTGTGTATGTGAAAGTGTGCGTATGTGTGTACAGGTGTATAACAAGTGTAAGTATACGTAATTGGGTCAGAGATGCACTTATTATATTAGTATACTTTAAGGAAAGAGGATGTATATACACCCATATAAATACCCTAGGAATTAGGGGAATCATATTACTCATCAAAACACTAGAAAAAAAGGTTACTATTTGTATTTTATTATCCGGGTATAGAGCTAGAGAGAAATTTCTCTCTAGATCTATGTATCCGGGGCACAGTAATTTGTAACATGTATACGTCTATGACTTCTTGATGGGTCCATTTGTATTGTATTCGATATATATTTTATGAAATTACTATTAAAATAAATAAAATATATAAATCAGAATAATATGTATACAATAATACACGAACCAAGATAATAATAAATGAAATGCATATGTATCTATTTTAGTATCGAATTATATGTGGGATAAATTTACTAAAAAATGTATATGTATACATATACATTTTTATACATATACATACCCATATGTACATGCATTGTACATTGTACATACGTTCAATATCAATGCTAAAAGTGAATGTTGATACACAATTATATATATATATATATATATATATTACACTATCGTTCATCGCTTACAAATGTATTAATATCTCGCACGTATTATGTTAATAATGACAATAGCTATTATCGTTGCAGCGAATCGAGGTAGTGTGAGATAGAGAGAGATGAAGTGAATTCATCTGACAGGAGATGCTATTTATCAGTGTTGTATCGGCTTACATAATCGGAACCTCACTACGTTGTTCGTTATGTGATTCCAGTTGACCGCGGTGAATAATCAATAATAATGAATACGTTGTAGGCGTACTGACACATATACGTATACGTATGTGCGGGGTGTCAGTTATCAGTGCGCTTATGTGCATGCGTGTAGACAGAAGTGTGCAGATATATTCGTGTTCACATTATTACACTGGTGTAAATCATGTGTAATATTCTAATTAGTTATGCGATTTTCAATAATTATATTCAATATAATAATAATGTATACACACTATCATAAATTAACTCTAGTATAAATGAGTTAAACTATATATATATATATATATACAATATACTATATACTATAGTTAGTATACTACTATTCCATTATTGTACTTATAAAGGGTTATATTATAGGGTTACTATAGTACTCACATACGTACATAAACATGCATGTTTATGTACGTATGTGTATATATGTATATGTACGTATTACATAATATGTATATATATATATATATATATATATATATATATAGTTGTTATCCATAAGAAGATATATCTGATCTAATAGTTTACGCTAAATAAATTTTTATGGTAAATTTATCGTAAATATTATCACGTGATCAATAAATATGTCACATGGTTTTAAATCGTTGCGATAACAATGCATTAATAGTTTGCATTATGATTACATAACTAGTTTCAAACAATGATCTCGTAAACAAATACTATGCATATAGGCATAATTTTATAATTTGTTTTAGATTAAATACGTTCTCTCTATATATATATTTAGAGATGTTTATATTATATATTGTTATTGTTATTATTTACTTGGTGGAGTCCTTTCATCCCATCCAGGAACTTAGATGAAGTTTTCACTTATAACCATATATAGCTCTAATGTCCCTTCAAGCCGCTCTCATATTAAGGCATCCATGGTTTTAACAAGAGCCGATCATTTATTTATACACAATTATATAAGATCACTTCTAAATAATATTTTAAGACCCATTTTATAAAATTAATTAATGGTCCGGACGAGGGTCGAACCCGTGCCCTACTGCTTATGTGTCTGACGCCTTAGCCACTGAGCCACACAGGCAGTTAAATATAAAGTTATATATATATATATATATATATATATATATATATATATAATATAAACATCTCTAAATATATTGTCTAGGTAAGAAACAAATATTGCTTTATGCTATTGATTATATAATATATTAGATACAAATGTATATGAATAAAATGTACTTTTCATCATTCGTATTTTTAATTAGTGACATTTCAAATGTGATTTACACAGAATAATTATTTACATGTATTTTATATAAAATTAACCGCACAGATAAAACTAGTATAGCATACATAATATACATCCGCAAAATAATATGAAGCCATTATTTGTAATAATATATCAGAAAATACTTTGTAATAACTATTTTCTAGGAAATATTATTAAAATAAAATAATGTATCCTTTTATTTATTTTTATATATGAATTATATTGAAATGTAAACATAAAGCTAAAATATTGTAGTAGCTTTATATTTCCACTATATATCACAAAAAAAATCAATAAAATTAATTGAATAGATTATTGTGTGCGGAGCATTATACGGAGTAATGTATTTACTATATCTATACATTGAATGGTATGCTTCTAATTGCGTTGTGCGATATCCCCTTAATGTATGTTTGACGCTAATAAATATGGATATTATATATATATCAAAGATTTTCCGAAGGAAAGATATAACACTTACGCGAAATCGTGTAATTCGAATTTGTATACAAAATACCCTGGTGCCACCTATAGCGGGTTACTGTTAGGAACTATGCGTTGTTTATAATGTAAATTCGTATTTAACTATACACTTTTAAAATGTTAAATAATATGCTTTAAATTAATATTTATATGATGAAAATTAAGTGTTCATTACTAATATATAACAAACAAATATGATATTTATGTTTTAAATGCTATAAGTATATATTTAGTAAGTAAAAGTTAAATTATATTGCATGTAATTTAATAGAGCAATGAAAACATTGTTGTATGCAAACAGAGCCTAACCTAAATCTATTTCAGTGATTTCGATACTACTGCTAGTAGCGGCTGGGGATATTACTAATTTACGTTGCATGCATAGGGAGTGTTATATCTTTGCTTCGCAAAATATTTGTATATATGTTTGTTTGTTTGTGTGTGAGTGTATGTGTGTATGTGTTTATGTATAACCTAATTCAGTTATTTATTGATATATAAATAAGAAGAATTTATATACTAATATATGTACATATTTATCATGATGTTTATAAACATATATCTATTGATATATCAATAATATAATATCAATACAACTATATCATGTATAGAAACTCCATAATATCACATATTATACAACTATAAATATATATATATATATATATATATATATTACACATAATATATATATGAAAGTAGAAGATATACTAGAATCTAGTTAAGCATGGAGAAAGAATTAGAGGTAGAGACATAAATGAGAATGACTATATAAAATGGGCGTTAACTATCCGTTGTTTATGCGTCCTATTATATCGTTATCTAATTGTTTGTCATCGTATCGAAGCGTCCAGTTGCTGACCACTATAGTTGACACTTTACACCGATAACATAGCATCTGCCCGATAGTTTAACCCCACGTCGGAATATGGTAAGGTGCAAACATAAGTGCACACGAATACTGTGTGTTCGCCACATGATTACGTGGAAATCTATTTATAGAATAGTCGCCGTCGCCTGTCAATCACTCGGTAGTTATGAAAACGCTATCTCGTCTGGTAATTACAGATGCGCTTATTAAAAGTAAACGTTGTCAATAGATAGACTAATTAATCGAAATAAAATATGTGATAGATTATTAGTATAAAGTGACCTATAGAGTAGATTGTGTGTCCAATTTTAATATGTAATCGTGTTTTCCTTATATGACACATTCCATTATAGTAATTATAAACATGAGAGATTCGTGAAATTAATTATTTAGCTTTATTAACACGTGACACAGATTTATATTGGAATGAACTATAATACAAAGCATATAAAATATGCTATACAAATATATATATATATATATATATATATATATATATTCATGAATTAATTTGAATGTATTATAGATTTTATATGTATATATATATATATATATACAGATGTAAAATAATTAATATATCGCTTAATTGATAGTTACTGACCTATTATACACAACACTATTATGTTAATAAATAATTAAAAATATGTTTTAGGTAAATAAATTGATAGAAATATTATTTTTTAAATTTAGATATTATATTGAAATACAATTATTTTTGAATAATAAAGTAAATGATAATATAACAAATATATAATATAATAAAAATAATTAAAATTATAATTATAATTTTAGTTGAAGTAAACATTTTTTAAATGTATTTTTGTTATAATATATATCCACATTTTCAAAATGTTCAGATACCCATGATTTATGAATATAACTAATTGAAGTTTTGTTCGTGTTTAGAGGACAATATTGTTTAATTCACAACAAAGTATTATAACTTGAGAAAATAGGTATACCTATATATAATCAATAATATCAGTAATAATTATTACTAATAAAAAAACCAAAATTTTCTAGAATCGATATATAATTTATAAATATATTATATATAATTGTATTTACATAATCACCGATCCTCATTTATTTATATATGTTAAAATAGTCCTACTGAATTTATGATATCTATAAGATATAATATATTGTATCTCTAGTCCGTTATATGTGTAAGTACAAATATATATACAATCAACTCTCGGTAAGTCGGACTTCTCGATAAGTCAGACACATTTAGTTAGTTTGGTTGGATTTGTATCTAGATCCATGTTAAATAAATCGGATAAGTCGTATAAGTTGGATTGGATAAGTCGGACACATATTATAGTCAATTTTATTATTTGTATATGGATAAGTAAGACTTTTTATAAAATATCAGAAATGTTTAATATGAATAATGTATATATACATTATAATATATTATAATTTTAGTAAGTAATATTATTGAATACAACATATTATGTTATTGATTGTTACATAATTCAACATTACGGTAACCCTTTAAATCACGCTGCGCGTCGCATGTATTATTTGCATGATCTTATGATATTTCGGATAAGTCGGACATCTCGCTAAGTCGGACACTTTTCCCGGTCCATTGCGAGTCCGACTTATCGGGAGTTGACTGTACTTGCAATATTATTTATATTATTTATAGAAATATTATTTCGATTGGAATCAACTTTATTATAATATATGCAATTTTCCAATGGTGTATCACTTAATGGTACCAATGGTATTCCAATTAATATCAATTAATTTGTCAAATACATTTAAATATATAAATATTAATACAAAATTTAAGGAAATAATATTAAAAAAAAACAATAAATTGACAAATAAATTTTTCTATAAATATAATCAAATTAATTTTATATATATCAAATAATTTATAAAATTTAAAACGAATAAATATTGAATTATATATATTATAAAATTATAAACATAATTCAACAAACAAATATATTTCACTATATTGAATAACATAACTATACAACTAAAAATATAAAATGTAATATAAAATATACTAAAATGTAAATCATTCAATATTAAAATGTTATATTATTGATTTTAAATTATTTGATATTTTGAATTAAATTTATTATTATATATATATATATATATTATACATATATATATATATATATATATATATATATATATATATATATATATATATATATATATATAAATACCCCACGGAGAAATACTATAATAATGAGGCAATATATGCAATATTAAATTTAATATAAATTACCAATTTATGCAATCAATATATGTTCACTATATTTATCTATGTTAATATATTAATACATATATATATATATATATATATATATATATATATATATATATGCATACATTATATGGTTGTGGTTCATAACCGGCGCCAAAAATATATGACTAATAGTTTATTCGATATCTGAGCGCGCGCTTTCGGAATTGTGACTCCCGTCTCTAGATATAGGCGTGTCATAATATATATACTCCGCCTATATATATACCAAGGACACGTATTTCCTTGTATATACTACGTGTACACGTAATATACTTATATATATCAAATATTTTTCTAAGGTTCGCAAAATATTTGAGTATATTACGTGTACACGTTTACTATAGTAAATACAAGGAAATACGTGTCCTTGGTATTTATATAGGCGGAGTATATATATTATGACACGCCTATATCTAGAGACGGGAGATAACCATACTAAAAATAAATCATACATTAAGAACTTATAATATTTTCATAAGTATCATTTTTTTTAATATATTATTAATTATATTAGTACTATATTGCATAACTACTATATTAGTTACTAACTAGTTATAACTACTATATTTAACTTTCTTCCAATAATATATATATATATATATATGATATTAATAACTCATTAATAACTAATTAAAATAATTATACTAAAGCTATTAGTTTACTAAAATAATATTTAAATTAATTTTATAATTCCTATTAATGAATACTAATTCTGATTATTAATTAATTTATTATTTTTTTAAATAGTTTATTTATTTTATCAATATTAATAAATTGTCATTAACTATATATATAGCTTTATTTTATAAATTGATAATTTTTCTCGTAATATAATATTTGTAATAACTAACACTTGTATAATGCTATATATATAGCATATGTTATATATTATATATATATATATATATATATATATATAAATACACACATATACATAAAGATATGTAATTATATATATATATATATATATAGAATTGATACTAATTTATGTTGTTTTCAAAATCACTAGACTGCAGTCTTCCATGGAATGATTGAATTATAGTAATTATTAAATTAGAAAAATATGTCTTCACACAACGAATGATAAGAAGTTACTGAATATATATATTTATAATTATATATATAATGTTGACAAAGTTCAATATTATAAAGACTAATAAATAACTATATTTCACCAATGATTTGATTTTACAATGTATATGTAAATAAAAGTGATTTAAAATCAATAACTATTTTGTTAAATAATTGTCAATACATATGCATACAATTCTTATATGACAGATACATGTTAAATTAGAATTTATAATATTAATAGATATATAAATAAAAAATTGAATATTCATTTTTAATTAAACTTTTATGGAATTTATTAATTTAATTCTATATATTTCAAATTATCAATTTATTTGTAATACAATTTATAATTCTTATTTATTTGTTGTTTTTTTTACCTTATACTTTATATATATATATACTTATAGGTATAATATGTATTTTGTAATTTATAATTTATTGTTAGGATAGTAATGTGTAATATATGCATATATTATTGTACAGTGTACAATGTACACTGTACATGGTTGTATCATTTAACATTGCCATATTAAAATATATGCATTAATCAATCAAAAGAGATAATATGAATATTCCATAATTGGTAGTATATATAAATTAGTTTGATATTAAAAAGTGTTCTATAAACTAATAAATGTAATTGTTTTAATAAAGTTATACTTAAATTAATGTATATATGATAGGATATCATAGAATGTCCTATATATATAACAATACTACTACTACTATAGGTATACCAATTTATGGAAATATATGAACAACGAAGTACAACATATAAAATCATATATATATATATATATATATATATATATGTTTTCATATATGTATATATTTTATGTATTTAGAACAGAACGCACATGACATACACGTATATATATGCCTACTTCATACACAATGCATGTATTGTTAGCGGTGTGTCGCAACTAAAGGTGCCCGGTCACCATTCAGACCTCAGTGTCCGTCAGACCACCACTATTACCACGTGACGCATCTCTATTGTATCGGTAATTAACATCGCGTTGGCTCGGCACATTGTACCGCGATGCCGTGCGTTATACAGAGGAGGGGTTATTGATGTGTACACGGGCGGCGTAGGTGTTCTCTTTTATCTCGCCAGGTTATTTATTTATTATATAAGTACGAATAGAATGATCACACACAAACACACACACATATATACATCACCGAACAATACATCATTGTGAGTTCGTATCAATCTGTTATCCGAATAGAATGGGGTATACGAGTTTAGGCCGTAAATTAGGAGTGTGTGCGCGCGCGCGCGTGTGTGTGTGTATTCGAGTATTACGTGGATCTATACGTGTAGATAATAGACGTCTTTCTGCCTACATTCAACGTACCAGTCACTACAGTCACTCGAGATTGTCGATATAGGTGTTCGTGTGTGGTTGTGCGAGTGTGTGTGGTTGTGCGAGTAGGTGTGTGGTTGTGCGAGTGTGTGTGTGTGTGCGGTGCTGTATATGAGTGTGGGTGCGCCGCACGCCGTGTACTATGTTTGCGTGACAAAATAATTCGAGCTCATCAATTTCAATTAATTACGATACATTTATTATTAAGGTGTGTGACATCACGATACAATAATGATTTCAATGTATATATATATATATATATATATATATATATATATATATATATATATATATATATATATATATATATATATATATATATATATATATATATATATGTGTGTGTGTGATATAATAGGATGTATTTATAGGTAGTAATAGTAAGTATGTAATATAGTAATATGTTTGTATGGGTATATGTTATGGTTATATATAATACCTATAGGTTTTCTACAATTAAGTTGGTTTCTACAATTTGTGTTATTGATTTACTAGTGCATATATATTCAGAAACACGTAAACATATAAAATGACTATAACCCATAACTATATAAGCCCTCAATGATGGGTACAAGTTTGAACTCAAACTAAATATATATTATTTAATCTTTTATAAGTTTTTTTTATAACATGTATGATAATAATAGTATACATATATTATATATTATCACGTTAATATTATTTATACTATTATATATATATATATATATATATATATATATATATAATAGTATAAATGGTAGGGAAGGGTGGGGTTGTATGACCATGTTTTTATATAAAGTGCTATCATTGTGGTAATAATACATTTTTCTCAATTATTTAAATTGTATTGCATAATATATGATATTAGTTAACTAATATATCACTTTTAAATATAAGGAATACTTATAAGATTTCATAATTTCAATTAATAAAAAAAAATAAAAAAGTTCATTCAACTCCAAAGGCAGGGTTGAATGAACATAACCTATTTTACTTCTTTAATTGCTCTTGTCATGAGAGGTTTATCACGTATTCTATCAGTTTGTTGAGTATACTCATAAGTAACTATATATAGTTTCTCATTTTTGATTCCTAGAAATAATATTTAAATAATTATTATGAAATTAGTAATTGACCCTCATTAAAATTAAATTAATTAATTATATTGATATATAATTAATTATATTATTTCTATTTAATCATTAATTATTATATATTTATATTCGGATCATTGAATATATATTATAATATTATAATATTATATTATAAATATTAACATATGATATGGGATTGATTGAACAATGTTCATATAACCCTATTTTTAGTGGTTCACTCAACCCCATATCAAATTGTATAATTAATTGATAACATTTAAATATTTTATTTAAAATTTAAAATATATTTTTATATTAATATTAAGTTAATTATATATTAAAATCATATATATAATATTAAAATAATCAAATAATTATTATAGAAGTTATAGCATATATTACCTTGTCTGGAATTTTACTTTTGAGCGTACTTTAGTTAAAACATGTTAAACATGTGATTAAAATGTTACTATTTTTATTTGTTTATTGAAAATGATACTTCCGCAACTGTATTAATTATATATGACGATACTAGTTCAGTTAAATCAAATGTCTGCTGTAGCAAACAATTGTTATCTCCAGTGGATCATGCAAGACACTTGTTCATACAACCCCACTATCCCCTATACCGTGATAATGTAATTACACTCCTGAAACTTTCTTAACGTTATAATAGATAATATATATATATATATATATATATATATATATATTAATAGGCAAGTAATATATACATATAGGTGAGATAATATAGGTGTTATTGTTATTATTATTATTACTTTTATTTGGTTGAGTTCTTTATCCCATCCATGAACTTAGATGACGTTTTCACTTATAACCATATATGGTTGTAGTGTCCACTGTTAATAATTAGGGTACATCGAATTAAATTTATAGGGTACAGATCGTTAAAATATTACACAAGTTTTACAACCGTGTACCCATAAATAGGGTTCAAGACTTTTAAACTCTATAGGATTCAATATATATATATATTTCTAGGGTACATATATGTTAAATTTTAGGGTATACGACTTTTAAACTCACTAGGGTTCAATATATATATTTCTAGGGTACATATATATTAAATTGGATATAATCACGTATACGTGATTATTATATGTACATAGCATGCATGTAATGTACATGTACTTCAATTATGGTACATAGCATACAATTGCATTAGGGAACACGGTATCATATTATTAGGGTACAACCAGCTACAATTATTTAGGGTACAGTTTGATCATTTTTAGGGTACTGATCGTATTTATTCAAATTGTACCCTAATTAGGGTACGACTATGTGGTCACTACTTACACATTAAAACAGCACTCGCTGTACCCTACTTTTTAACAGTATCCCTTCGAAGCCGCTCTAATGTTAAGGCATCTATGGTTTTAACGAGAGCCGGTCATTAATTTATACACAATTATATAAATAACTTCTAAATAATATTGTAAGATCCATTTTATAAAATTAATTAATGGTCCTGACGATGCTCGAACTCGTGTCATATTGCTTGTGTGTCTGACGCCTTAGCCAACTGAGACACACTGACAGTATATGAATACTATATATAGTATACTATAGTATATTATAATAATAATAATAGTAATATAATTTATTAAATATAGAAAATAGATATTCAAAATGACATAAAACAGAAGATAAAACTAATAGTAAGAAAGAAAATAAAAGTATTAACATTATTGATTTACATATGCCATTTCTTAGCTTGTATATGCTAATGATATGCCAACAAGGCCGCGACAGGTCTCAGCTTTTAGGAAAGGGTGAATCATTTCCTATGCCGTGGGGAGGAACATTTGACCAGTAGATTCCACGCTGGCATCCTTACTCCCCGACACCCGTCACAACCCCACTGACCTAACATAACACACGAGGACAAACAGGAAATAAGGTAATAAATAAAAATATATAAATAAATATACAAGGTAGGATGAACATGTTCATCAACTACCAGACAGTATCGCAGAAACACCCGATTTAAATAATGGAAGAGACTTCATTACGGTTAGATGAGCAGGCAGATTGTTCCATGTAGCCGAGGCCCGATTGCTGAAGAAGCTGTGTGCTCGGTTATTCTTAGAGATATCTCTTTTAATTTTCACCGAAGGCCCTCTAAGATGATTCGTGTAGGTCCACAAGAAATCATCTACATCCACATCAACGAGACCATTGACTATTTTGTAAGTCAGCACCATATCAGCAACATGCCTACGGGAAGAAAGTGATTTTAGCTTTAAAAATAGTAATCTATCAGTGTATTCTAATGAACCTAAATTGCAACTAAAGAAAAGCTTACGAGTAAATAGTCTCTGAACCAATTCGAGTTTGGTGGAATTACCATTTGTTCTGAAAGGAATGTATGGATTCCAGAGACTGGAAGCGTATTCAAGAACATGTATTACATAACTTATATATGCTAGTATCAATGGTACATGTTTGTTACATCTAAATACTCGACAAATTATATTAATCATTATGTATGCTTTACGGATAATATTATCAATATGATCATTAAAAGATAGATTATGATTGATAATTACACCTAGATTGGTGTACGTATTAGAATAGCCTAATTGAACACCGTTAATCGAGTATGATGATATTTTATTACCCTTACTAGACATTATAGAGCATTTATGGATTGCTAAATTTAGACCTGATAATTTTGACCAATCATTTAATTTGGTTAGTGCATTATGCATATAGTCCATTTCAAATTCATATTTATGGATAAGAGAAAGTTTGGCATCGTCAGCAAAAAAGGTACATATGATCTGAGGTGAGAATATATTGGGAAGGTCATTTATGTAGATTATAAATTTGTCCTAAACAAGAAGTTCCCCTGATGTTGCCATAATATTATCAGATACATTTATACCAACCTTAACACACTGATGTATATTATGAAGATATGATTGTATCCAGTGTAGTACATTACCGGTTATTCCTAGAGCTTCAATCTTAGATAATAGCTTAGCATGTGATACTGTGTCGAATTCCTTTGCGAAATCGATGTATGTAGTATGCAAAGTATAGTTGTTGTCCATGAATCGGGCTAGATTCATATAGTATTGGATCAACTGCAGAGTGGTTGATTTTCCCGATAGAAATCCATATTGGCATTGTGATATGTAGCCGTTTTCTCTGAGAAAGTGTACCAAGTATCTACAAAGAATCTTTTCGAAAAGAATTAATCTGGAGGGTAGAATACTTATGGGTCTGTAGTTAGATGGTAAAAATGTATCACCTTTTTTAAATATAGGAGTAATTATACTTAGTTTCCACATATTTGGGCAGTATTGGTTAGTTAGTGAATGATTGAATATTAAGGAAAGAGGAATACATAGCTCATATGATAAAGATTTTAGGATACCCTTTTGTAGTCCGTCTGGTGGTATACTATACGTATTGGGCATTCGACAAAGATATTTTCTTACAGTCTCGGGGCTTATAGGGAAGGTGTTAACTACATTATTAGAAACTATGGATGAATTACTAATAAATGTATAGCTGTCCTTAGTAAATAAAGATTTAAACTGTTTAGATAAGCATTCAGCTTTATCTCGATCTAGGGTTAACAATTTATTATTATTTGACATTAGAGGAGGCATATTGCTACACGTAGATATTTGTCTATTAACATAAGAATAAAATGATTTAAGGTTATTGTTAGACAGTGCTCTAGCTTCAAGGTTATAGATGTAATCCGATATGGTTTCAGATAACTTTATTTGATATAGTCTCCATTTAGTTTTAATATTTGGTTTATGTTTATTTTTATATAATTTCTTACATTTCGAATCAAGTTTTTTTATGAATTTAGGACATTTAAATGACCGTATAGTTGATAGGGGAGAGTTATCATTGATTACTGTCTTTACAATTTCAATAAATGTTGTTAGTAATACATCAGTAGATTCTTCAACCTTAAGAATACTAGACCAACTTAAATTATTCAGAGTTTGCTTAACAATATTTAAATTACATAGTGAGTAATTAAAATTACAATTAGGTCTACTATTAGTCTTAGATTTCTTTGTAATAACATTTGTATTGAAAATATTAGCAGTTATAGATAAATGATCACTAGTATAAGTATTGTAGCTACAAATATTATCTATACTGAGGTTAAATATACAGTCATCATTAGATAAGACCAGATCAAGGATATTATATGTTCTAGTATTGTTAGTTACTAACTGGGTTAGAGAGGTAGATATAACAAAATCCGTGAATATTTTGTCAAGTGGGTTACTAGGTATGGGAGAATCATCATACCAGTTAATACCAGGGAAAATCACCTATTAGAATAAATGTATTAGAGAGTTCAGTATATTTAGACAGTACTTTACATAGCTCCCATGTTATATCATAAGACATATTGGGTGGCCTGTAAACAGAAAATATAGTATAGTTGTATAATGTTATAGCTAGGAGTTCAATATTATGTGGATTATGAATAGTTAGAGCATAAGAGTTTAAATAGCATTTAACAAAAATTAATATCCCACCACCACGAGTAGATAATCTATCCTTTCTGTATACAGTATAATTAGATGTGTTAAAACATAGCATATATAACTCTATAGAGTTTGTGTATGAGTCATTTACCAAGTTTCATTAATAATAATAATATCATAAGAGTTAGTAGATAGAATATAAATTAATGAGGGAAGCTTGTTACATATACTCTGTGCATTGGTATAGAATACAGTAATATGTTTATTTTCTAGTCATTTAGATACTTGATCAGGCGTATGTTTGTTTCTGTTATTAGATTTAGATTGTTTGTTGCTATTATTTATTTTTTTCCAGTTAGAGTAATCAGTATCACTGTAAGTAATAGTTGTATTCCAATCAATTATGTATTTATCATTGTCTATTTTATAGTTTTTTAATTCATATGATAGTGTGCTATTGTTAAAAACGCAGCTTATATTTTCAGGTAGGGCATTTGCTCCTATTGGGAGAATAATACGTTTAAGACGTTCGTCATAGGATACATCGGGACCTAGAGATATGTTATCGTATTGAGTGTGTCTTTGAGGATGTTTCGAAAATGTGCTTAGTAATTCCTTTACAGTGATACTATCATTTAGACATATTTTAATTATTAAGTTTCCATTATCCGTAATAATTTTTAGTTTAGAGTAGGCTTTTTCATCTACACCTAGATCCTTCATTAAGGTATTTGCTTGTTCGTCTTGGGATAATCCAAATATGAACAGTTTTTTATTAAGATTAATTTCAATAGATATTTTATTACTTATTGTTTTTGCTATAGAAGACTTATTTATAGACTGTTCAATGTTCTTAGATAACGTGTTCGCATAACTCTTAGTATCATTTACTTTTAAATTAGTAAAATCAGTTATCATATTTTTTAGATCAACAATTGTATCTTTTAACTGTTCTGTAATATACATTATATATATATATATAATGTATATATGTATAGTATACATTTTATACCTTTACATCTTATCCATATTATATTATAACATTTTATTATTATTTTATTTAAATTAATTTAAAATTTTTAAAATTATTAAATTTATTAAAAATTATTTGAAATATTTTTTTAAAAGTTTAATTTAAAATTATATTTATAAAATTTATTAAAAATTATTTAAAATATTTGTTAAAAGTTTAATTTAAAATTATATTTATAAAATTATGATTATGAAATCATAATAATAAATATTAGATATTCAAAATTATAGAGTTATTAATATTCTTAATATAATTAATTCAGATCTTTTTATATTTATTAGTTATAAGCCCATTTTAATTTTAAACAGTTCATAAATACAATAATAAGTTTTCACTTCCTGTTTACAATAATAAAATAATAAAATTTGAACAGTTTAAAAAAATCATCATATCACCGTTAAAGATTACACCATTTCAATGATGTAAAACAATTAATCTAAAAAATGATAAATAAATTATATTGATAATTGAATGTATGTTCTAAAATTAAAATAAAACTAAATGAATTACAATTAATAAAATAAGAAACTAAGCAGATTAAGAACTAAAAGACTTGGAAATTAAAAGCAATGTACATTAAAATATGTTATTGTGTACAATTTTAAATAAATATGTTTTACAAATTATATGATATATACTAGTATATATCAATTATAGGGTTTATACGTCTTTTTCACATTTCTACAGTATTATTGTTTATTTATTTTTTCCATAATTATTTTAGTTTCTTATTCTATTAGTTTTTATTTTTTTAGTTTTATTTTTATTTTAGAACATACTTATTTTCAATTAAGTCATAAGTTTGTCTCTTATATTACTATTATATAATAGTAATATACTATTATATAATAGTAATATAAGAGATATTACTATTATATAATAGTAATATACTATTATATAATAGTAATATAAGAGAAGAAATTAAGACGAAATTGAAAATAAGTATGTTCTAAAATAAAAATAAAACTAAATGAATTACAATTAATAAAATAAGAAACTAAGCAGATTAATAACTAAAAGACTTGGAAATTGAAATCAACGTACATTAAAATATGTTAATGTGTAAAATTTATAATATATATTTTTGTCTAATATATAAAAACTAAAATAATTATGAAAATAAATGACCAATAATACTGAAGACATGTAGATAAAAAAGTCATATAACCCCTATAATGGATATATACTATAGTTATATAGGACTATAGACCATTAATACTGAAAAAATATAGATACAAAATATTAAAATATACTAGTTTAAGATGAGATAGTTTTTTAATTTATTTTTAAACAAAAAGTAGTTTAATTTCCGTAAACTCCATGTAGAATATGTGTGTATATTTAGAATAGAGGGGATGAAGTATAGTCCCGGTATACCGGACAATAATATGACGTGAATTCCAGTGAATACAAACATAGAATGGCCATTCACAACTAATTAATGTTTCATTATATTAGTATATATATATATATATATATATATATATATACATTATATAGGATATACATAATAAAAGATAATAAATAAGATAATACTAATGTATATATAGATGAATTTGCGTGCATAGCACTTTGAAAAGTATAACTTATAATATATATCATAGGATACATAAAGATATCAAGATATCTATAAAAAGATTATGTCTACATTGATTGATAACGTAATATATTAATTATTATATTAGAAACAATATGTTTTCACATAATTAATTATAATTAATGATATACACATATTATATATATATATATATATATATATATATATATATATATATATATTCGTACATATAACAACACAAACATACATATATAAATACACCATAATACGTATATAAATCAAACACACTTACACACACAAACGTATATATATATATATATATATATATATATATAGGGGAGAGTGCTCTAATATCGACATGCACGTATTATCGACACCCTGTAGATCTCCTAAAATATAATTCCTATCAAAAAATAATTAATGTATGAAATGCTAATCGATATAATTCTAATTCATGTAAGTATAATTTTTTTTATAATATTTATATTGTTTTAATTATAAAAAAACTGATTTTTTTTGTTACAACTCAAACAACTAAATTTATGACAGTTTTCAAGTACAATATCGTCTCTCAAACATTTAAAAATGTATGTATTTTAAATATGTGAAATAAATCTTATAGATCAAATTATATGACATGTAACGAATTATTTTGTATTTTTATAATTTTACCAAGTTATACAATTTTATCTAAGAAAAATACATTTTCATAATACCCACACCATAATTTCACTTAATATCGACACACCTATTATCTCAGAATTAAACAAACTAAATAAAAATGTTGAAATAGCTATAGTATGTATATACCTATAGGTAGGTACTCGTTTGAATCACTAATATATAGGGGAGAGTACTCGAATACCGACACCCTAACAATAAATAACCAATGAAGTATACAGTATACTTTATATACTTTACATAAAGTATACTTTATATATACTTAATACTAATAAATAACATTAAGAAATATTTAATTGAGAAATAATAAAGTTGTGGTAATTTATTGTTAGGGTGTCGGTATTCGAGTATTCTCCCCTTTATTAGTGATTCAAACGAATCGAGTGTTTCGAGTTGAGTCGAGCCAGAGATCTGCTCGAGTCGAGTCGAGTCGGACTGAAACTCTATCGAGCTTTTTTTAATTATTTAAATTATTTAATACAATGTATTGAAATGTAATGAAATATTATTAGTGTTTATATTTTTCTATCAATATTTAAATATAGTGTATACCATGGTGTTATTTTAAAATTTAAATTAATTTAATATTTAAAAAAAATGAATAATTTAGAGGATTCGATTATAATCGATGATCACATGAATAAAAACCCAGATATTGGTAATTACAGATATTATTTAATACATTATTGTTAATATAAAATAAAAAATCATTATTAAGCTATTTATGTGCAGCAAATAATGTTTATAATCACTCGAAATTAAATAAGGAATATAACTTTAAGTTAAACCTATAGGTTAACTATAGTTAACCTATAGTTAACCTATAAGTATACTATAGTAGTTATAACTTAATATATTAACTACTTTATATTTCCAAGTGATATACAACTGTAAGAATTGTATAGATTTCATATATCAATATATCATTTGATATACAGTCAACTCTCGGTAAGTATGACTACCGATAAGTCGGAGTTCTCGATAAGTCGGACATATTTAGTTGGTTTGGTTAGATTTGTATCTAGTTACATGTTAAATTTATCGGATGAGTCGGATAAGTTGGATTGGATAAGTCGGACACATATTATAGTCATTTTTATGATTTTTATACTGGATAAGTCGGACTTTTTATAAATTGTCAGAAATGTTTACTTTAAATAATTAATATTATAATTTTAGTAAGTAATATAATTGAATATAACATTTATGCTGTTGAGTTTTGCATAATTCCATATTTCGGTAACCATTTAACTCGCGCTGCGCATTTAATGTATTATTTGCATGATATTCTGAATATCGGATAAGTCGGACATCACGCTAAGTCGTACATTTTTCCCGGTCCCTTGCGAGTCCGACTTATCGGGAGTTGACTGTAATAGAAAATTAAATTATAAAAATAGTAATATAATATAATCAATAATGTATGATATATTTTTAATTATTAATATACTTTATTTTTAATATTATTTAATACTTATTATATTATGAAATTATTTTCATATTAATAATTCATGAATAAATATTGGCCTGCAATTATACTAAAACGACTTATTGTCAAATTCCATCATATCATACTCTCACCTTCTAACACAACATACTGTAATGTTCCATGATATTGTACTTTCAGCACACCGTAATGTCACGTTATAATGTATACATCATATCGTACTGTCACCTTCTAGCACAACATACTTTAATGTTCCATCATATTATACTTTCAGCACACCGTATACGACAGTACACTGTCATGTTACATCACATCGTACTGTATCCTTCCATCACAACATACTGTAATGTTCCATGATATTGTACTTTCAGCACACCGTACTGTCATGTTACATCACATCGTACTGTATCCTTCCATCACAACATACTGTAATGTTCCATGATATTGTACTTTCAGCACACCGTACTGTCATGTTACATCACATCGTACTGTATCCTTCCATCACAACATACTGTAATGTTCCATGATATTGTACTTTCAGCACACCGTACTGTCATGTTACATCACATCGTACTGTATCCTTCCATCACAACATACTGTAATGTTCCATGATATTGTACTTTCAGCACACCGTACTGTCATGTTACATCACATCGTACTGTATCCTTCCATCACAACATACTGTAATGTTCCATGATATTGTACTTTCAGCACACCGTACTGTCATGTTACATCACATCGTACTGTATCCTTCCATCACAACATACTGTAATGTTCCATGATATTGTACTTTCAGCACACCGTACTGTCATGTTACATCACATCGTACTGTATCCTTCCATCACAACATACTGTAATGTTCCATGATATTGTACTTTCAGCACACCGTACTGTCATGTTACATCACATCGTACTGTATCCTTCCATCACAACATACTGTAATGTTCCATGATATTGTACTTTCAGCACACCGTACTGTCATGTTACATCACATCGTACTGTATCCTTCCATCACAACATACTGTAATGTTCCATGATATTGTACTTTCAGCACACCGTACTGTCATGTTACATCACATCGTACTGTATCCTTCCATCACAACATACTGTAATGTTCCATGATATTGTACTTTCAGCACACCGTACTGTCATGTTACATCACATCGTACTGTATCCTTCCATCACAACATACTGTAATGTTCCATGATATTGTACTTTCAGCACACCGTACTGTCATGTTACATCACATCGTATACGTATTGTAATTTCACATTCCAGCTCACTGTATACAGTAACATATTACAACCGTACTGCCATGTTCCATCATATCGTACTGTTACCTATTATCTGTATATCATTTTATTCTAATATCGATTTTATAACGACCATATTTTATGTTTCGAAACCAACTTTATTCGGTTTAATTTGTTTCGAAACCAACTTTATGCGGTTTCATATGTTTCGAAATCAACATAAAAAGGTTTCGGATATTTTGAAACCACAAAAGTCGGTTTCATTTGAATCACTAATATATATATATATATGTATACACATGCGTACACATACTCACACTGCGTGTAGTATACATATACCATGAAGTGCCCGCATATATATCTATACGCGTATAATTGATTATATATTAGAAATGAATCCAGGGGCCGATCGCATCACGAGTGGCCGTAATGCATTCTGGTCGTAATGCATTCTGGACGTGTATTACGTAATACTTGTTTATTTACTCGTCACCTAGTGGCGCCGATAAGCGTTTAATGCACTGCCACCTATCGGCGGTATCCTCCTCCTTCGAGAAATCTCGAGAGAGATCGAGAGAGAAAGAGAGAGAGTATAAGTAGGCTAATAATAGGTGCGCGCTGCTTCGTTCTATCTCGGCATATATCGCAATTTCTCGCTCCGCCCTTTCTCGCCCTTTCTCTCTCCATCTCTCGCTTATACGGTAGATGGAGAGCGTACGACACCGCAGCCTCTATAAATACCTGAGAACATAGGCGGCACTACTAGTAATGTCACGTGTAACGTGTCACTTCGAAGCGTCGGACACGCCTACTTTTAACACCTTCAAGCTTATTCGCGATAGCCGACCGCTCGGTTACGTAATTAATCAATATTTATTTATTATAGCCACACCGGCCCGGTCACTACTGCTACAGTGGTCATCGAGACGGGCGGATTAAACAATTATAACATTATTCATCATTGTTATTTTGTTTCTGAAATGTATTGTCAGATAATCAATAAATTGAATATTTAGACAATATATATATATATATATATATATATATATATATATATATATATATATATATATATATATATATATGTGTGTGTGTGTGCGTGTGTGTATGTATGTATGTATGTGTATGTGTGTGCGTAAATAATATGTATTTATTGAACCAGAAATGAATACCAAAGGACACCAATATACTTGCACATGTTATATATATATACAGTCAACTCCCTATAAGTCGGACTCGCAAGGGACATGGAAAAGTGTCCGACTTATCGAGATATATGACTTATCCACGATTCAGAATATCATGCAAATAATACATGAGATGCGCAGAGTGAGTTAAAGGGTTACCGAAATGTTGAATTAGGCAACAACCAACAACATAAAATGCTGTATTAAATAATATTACTTACTAAAATTATAATATTCATTATTTAAAGAAAATATTTCTAACAATTTATAAAAAGTCTGACTTATCAAGTATACAATTATAAAAATGACAATAATATGTGTCCGACTTATAGAAAAGTACGACTTATCCGATTAATTTAATATGGAACTAGATACAAATCCAACCAAACCAACTAAATATGTCCGACTTATCCGTAGTCCGAGAATTGACTGTATATAACTTCGAGGGGCCCTGGACAATACAACCCATATTTAACATGTTGTGTCTTTTATTTTGATAGATTGTTGTTTATTAAGTTCTTGATAAACATAAGGGAAAAACAAGAACTGCCTTGAGTCGGACATGCTACCTCTCGATGTTTAGCAAGTGACTATTTACATAGCCATAGGCATATAGGTTAAATATATTAAATATAGTGAATAGAGTAAAAGCAAAGATTTTGCGAAGCAAATATATAACACTCCCTATGAATGCAACATAATTTAGTAATACCCGATGCCGCTGCTAGCAGTAGTATCGAATCACTGACATATATTTAGGTTCGGCTATATATATATATATATATATATATATATATATATTTACTATAGATTTTAATCATGGTATACTAATACAACCTTACTTAATATATTAAGTAAGGTTGTATTCTATAGGTATACCTATAAGTATACGCGAATTATATAGCTTACTCAGACTGGAAGCGATTAACAAAACATTCTGAGATATTTAATATTTTTGATATCGGATATTTTCTATTGCAATTATTTGCATAGGTACAAACTTTGTTGGCATTAGAAATAGCGAGAGTTGACTGTAATATAATTATATTACAATAGCTTAATAACTTATTTATATATATATATATATATAATATATATTATATATATATATATATATATATATATATATAATATATATTATATATATATATATAAATAAATTCGCTAGGCAATATTTGCGAACGAGATGAAATACATGGCGACGGAAACAGCCACCTCTAGCACCACGATGACGGAGGCCATATTTACATAATGTATACGAGAGAGAGAGAGAGGTGAAGTGATTGCATCATCGCGAGTCAGTGGTGCAGGTGATTACGTAAGAGAAGTAGGTAATATATGCGCGCCTACGTACGCACACATGCACACGCACACCTATTCTAATAACACACGTGTCAGTAATACCGCCCCTTTATAAGTACTAGTGGCCCCGCCCACTCGCTATTACGTAATACGTGGCCACGTCAGGTGATATACGTGTTGTTTTAATATCACATTGTACGTATAAGTACTTATGCGTATATATATATATATATATATATATATATATATATATATACTTATGTAAAGTATTATTATAGGAATATATTACAGCGACACTATTATGTTAATAATATATTTTATTTTTTATTTATTATATATAAATGAATACTTTTATTAATATGTATATGTATACACATTTACACATATGTATACACATGTATACCTATGTGTAAATATCTATGCTTATGCAATAAACTTGCCTACAACTTACGATAAAATCGATTTCTCGTATATATTGATTTATATTATACAACTTTAAAAAAGTACTACTCATTTTTAAAGATTATACATAGATAATTATAATAATTTTTTAAAATAATCACTATTAATCGTATCATATAAAAATACGCGGTGAATAGTTTAAATAAGGTGTACTATATATATATATATGTTGTACAATTAAAATTTCTTATTTATAAATTTTCTATATCGGAACGATCTGAAATTATAACCCTATTTATATTACCCGGATATATTATATAAAATAGCAGGTGCTTAGCCATTAGCCATACATACATGCATTCTTCAGACACGCAGGTCGTGGAGTAATACCTCGTCCGAACCTATACAATAGGTTTTCAAAATATATGTAGATATTATCTTGTATACGTTCGTATTTATACAATTATATACAAATGATAGTCTCTATTTATAACCTGGCTACCCTAACATGAGAGCTAATTCGAAGTCAAGTTAATATATATATATATATTAACTATCTATATAGATTACTATTTTATTAGATCTTAGATCCATTTTGTTATAATCACATATTATATCTATACATATTATATCTATAGAAACATATACATACAAACTGCATATTCTATATAACTTATGAGTTTATGGGTGGGATGAAATAGCTCTACCAAATCTGACATATTATACAATATAACATAAAATATAGTTATTAGTATTTTATACATGTGTAGTACTATATATAGTATTATAGTATACTATAGTACTATATATATTAGCGACTCGCACCAACTATTATACAACTGGTTCCCTCAAAAAAACGTCCCCTCTTATAGGTGTATACACTTTCTATCATTCGCTCATAAAGCAATATATTATAATTCTCCTCCTTATTTTACTTACACTTTAGTGTATCTTATAAGACGCCGGCTAACTTCCAAACGTTATAATGCCGACAAATCACTGATGTGCGATTATGTTTCATACCTGAATAGCGCTTTCAGCTATATATTTTCCATCATTATGGAACTCCCTCCCTGCCTCTATTATATCAACCCATTCACACCCTTCCTTTATTACACATCTCAAGGCCTACATATCATCAATGTAATATATTCACTTATTTAAATCATATAACATTACTATTTTTATAAATTGTTCTATTTTATCGTTTTGATTATTTATTTAGGATATTTATGTTATTTTTTGTTCACGTTCTATATTGTTATATGCACCTATATGTTTATAGCTATTCGTATACGAAGGTGAACACACCTATGATAAGTTCAAATAAACCATATTTACATCATCGTAATCATAAATATGTACACGTATATAATATATATATATATATATATATATATATATATATAATTAACAACTTCGTAGACACATTCTTATAATAATAATAATATAATAATTTAGGTATCATGGTACACGAAGAAGCGCTATGTTTATCTAGTTATTTACCTGTTAAAGTTTCCTAAAGGTCAATTATGAGGAGAAAATTATAGTAAAAGTAAAATAAAAATAAATAAAATAAAATAAAATGTTAAGATATAAAATTCATGAAAGAAATATATATGTATATATAATATATCCACAAAATATATACATACATATATGTAGAATAAACACAATTATAAATAAATGTAATTATTAAGTTAACTATTAGAATAATACACTTATAAAAATCAGAGATATTAAATTATTAAAATGATATCCAAGGTAGCCTACAGTAATTGAAAATAATGAGGATATATGGTGTAACAACTTCAATGATATGGGTTATTCAGGTATAATGCCTTAGGGATCCTATTTATGCCAATAATAAGAACACTGACAATAATTGCCTCTCACTACAAGTATGTCCCTTTCCCCGACACGTACCTCACCCGCACTGACATGAAAACATCAGCCACTATGTCACATACAGAAGCCACATTATAGAATAGTTATATAAATGTTAATATAAATGTGTATTCTAATACATTACTTTTGTTACGGTAAAATACTATACAAGTAAGTATACTTTAATTATATATATAATTAAAAAGAACTCACCATAGTGCCATTAATCGTGTATTCAATAAAATTTGCGATAGGATAAATAAATAAAATAACTAAAATCAAATCAAATAATTAAAGCAGAATAAATTAAATATATAATTAAACAAAACGTAAAAAAAAACCACAAAGCTAAACATATAATTACGAATATAACAAGTATAACATAATAATCAAATAGTCAACAATACACACTTGAAATTCAACACTACAATTTATAAATAAATTCAATTAGTACAACAAAATTTTCAAATAATAAATCAAAAGACCAACTTTTCATAACTTTACACTTTATCAAAAAAAAGTAAAATAGTATTATTGTTACCAATGTTATACTAAGACTTGGATGCACATAATATCATATTATTCTAGAGAGGTTACCGAATGAAAGTTTCACAACAATTACTATATTAAAAACTGAATATTGGCAATAAATGAGTAATACATATGTATAAATATATATATATGAATAATGAATCCTATAGGAATTTAATCCTATATACTAACTATAGTTAGTTACCTATTACAAGACTATTCACATAGATTATATATCACAACGGAATATTATTTATAAAATTCTCTGAAATTTGATATTTTAGAATAATAAAATAGTTCTAATACATTTAACTTAATATTAGTAAGCGATATTTTATATATTTCAAATAATATATATATATATATATATATATATAATTTAAATATATACACTAATACACGATACTCTTCGGGTACACCTAATTCCTTATATAAATAAATCATTTATAGCATATACAATGTTAAATATGCATTCTATAAACAAATAGGGTTACCATCATGTATACATACAGCGATTAATATATATATATATATATATATATATATATATATATATATGTATACGTTCTATCTCGCTTTCTCTCGCCGTATATCGTGCGATCTCTCGAGACGGAAGTAGTAGTAAATATTAATATACACGTATAAATAAACATGTTGCTGACAGTAAATAAACATAGTATTCAAATTTAAATACTGATAACAATGTATTAGTATATTAAAACGTCTTGCTAGCAATTATCAATGAGATGTCAATTATTATTATTATTATTATTAATTATAATAATATTATTATTTTATTATTGATTGATTGGTTGA
>OZ025244.1:66809949-66997449 GCA_964019155.1 Osedax fenrisi
CTGTGATGTTTACTCGTGCCGATAGGTGGCCTATATCACCATGGCAACGGGTGGCCTATTAACTCGGCGAAACGCCTATAAGTGTTGTGATTAGTAAAATTAACTAATAAGCACCACCTAGCGTGTGCCCGCTACGTTAATATAAATCACGTGTGTTAATCACGTGTTCAGGAAATAGTTATTACTCAATTAGCATAGTCATATTTATAACGTATGTATATATATATATATAGTAAAATAATTATAATACTATTATCATAATACATACCTGTAATAAAATTAAAATAAATTATATAATAGTGTTATATAGCAGTTACGTACATTCTCTGACCAACGTAACTTCTCATCTATATCCTTTTAACATTCCTATAACAGTTGACTAAGTCTTAATTATTTTAATTAAATCAAAAAATTCGTATGAATATTATCCCTTCTCCACTATGAACAAAATTCTAAAGATTACCTATATATTTATATTCATAATTCTCATTCTTACCGTACTTTGATACCAGAGTATCCTACTTGATTATACATATATACAACTTATAAATAACTTATTAGTAGTACATTAATAGAAAGAATAATTTGAAAACAACTATAGTTGTTTATAAACGAATATCTTTAAAAATAATCTATTTTATCCAAACCAACATGCGTGTTGGTAGGTATACTATATTGGTAGGTATACTATATTGGTAGGTATACTATATTGGTAGGTATACCTATATGCCATAACACTCAACTGAAACATCACTTATAAGTGTATATAAGGTATACCTTGATCACTGACTCTATATTAAAGTAACTTCATAATAACCATATATCAGAATTATTATTGTTTGATTTCTTATCGACATTTGATTATAATATTTATGTAATCTGATATAATGTTTTAAAATGTATTAAAAGTTATTTTTAAAATAAAGTTTGTTTCTATATTCATTTATGTCTATGATACTTAAGTTTCCATGTTGACCCAAACCCATTATTCATGGGTTATCTTAAGGTAATATCATTAGTCGACTTTTTTTGTTAATATATATTAGTCAATTACAACTTATTTTTGAAAAATGTTATGATATAAAATATATAATTTACGTTAATGAATTATAATTTCTATCAATTATCCCTTTCCTAATATTACTACAGATAATAATGACCTTTCTATAGAACTAATGTAGCTATATATCTGCACTAGTATAATAAATAGCTGGCTATTACGAAATAAATACTACTAAACACTATAGTGAACTAAACTAATTAATATTTCACCTCCACCACCAACTTTCCCTATACATTATAATGTACTTTTAGAGAAATATAAAATTGTTCTAAAACCCATAGTTACAAATTTATGCTTTATTTTTGACGAAACAATCACTTTTATATACCAATATTTTCTCCCGTTTAGATAATTATAATTCCCTATATTCACATATTAATTCATGTATAACATTACAAATTAATAACATACTTAGATCTTTGGGGCATCACATTTATCAGTTAAATTATAATAGTAATATGTACAATAACCTATTACAACATAAACTTTATTTCCTAAAATCAAATGATATTTTCTAAAAAATCTTAAAATATATTTGAACTATTTATTCATAATATTATAGTTCACAATATTATTTAATCTAAATTTCTAAATATTCTTAAAAATACATCACACCTCTTATATTTACGTTATATTTACGTTATTTAAATAAACTAATATACCAATCATCACCACCACCATCATCATCACCCACCATAATCATCATCATTATCATCGCCATCATCATATTATTATTATTATTATTATTATTATTATTATTATTATTATTATTATTATTATTATTATTATTATTATTATTATTATTATTATTATTATTATTATTATTATTATTATTATTATTATTATTATTATTATTATTATTATTATTATTATTATTATTATTATTATTATTATTATTGAATTGAATTGAATTGAATTTTATTCATGATAATTCATAAATATAAATATTAAAGTATACAGTAAACATTTAAACTAACAATAGGAAATAAGTAAGTTAATTAAATTAATATATATAAAATAAATATCAAACGTTCGCAATACATAAGATTAAGATAGAATTAGATAATATTAACATGATATATCTTACATAAGATATTGAATTTACGAATTACATGGAACGGTTACATGCTATAGCATGTATATAAGCATATATATAAGATAATAATAAAAATGACAATAACTTAAGTAATAGATCGCATAATAGATAAGTATCGATTAAAATTAATTTTATTTATACGAGATTTGAAACAGTTCAAGGATGGAGAATGAATTGTTTCATAATCAAGATTATTCCATATATTTATTATACGGTTATTTAGATAGTTCATATGTACATTTGTTCGTGACTTACAAGCCAGGAGTTTTAAGTCATGGCCACGTGTTCTAGAATTTTTCTTGGTAAAATATAATATTTCAGAGTAGTCAACCTTGCATAGATTATTAACTAGCTTGAATGTCATAATCATTTCATTGTGAATACGCCGTAGTTCGAGAGATTTTAGTCCAAGGTAATTTAGTCGTTCATTATAATTAGTATATTTTAGTCCACAAGTACCAAATAGCCTCCTTGTGAATAATCTTTGAACACTTTCGAGCTTGTCGGTTAGTCCATTGTAACGTCTTGCTTTAAGACAAGGATTCCAAACAGTTGTGGCAAATTCTAATTTTGGCCGGGCATATGTAATATAAGCTTTTAAAAGCATTGTAACATCGCTAGTTATAAAGCATCTAAATAAATTATTAATAGTCATTAGAGTACCTCTACTCTATTACATGCTTATCAAAATACAAATAATTATCAAATATTATACCTAGATCTTTATTTGAAATACAGTTATTAATAAGTTTGTTTTCTATATAATATGTTGGTACTAGAATGCTATTTAATGACATTAGATTGGTTTTATTTGGTGCTATATCAAGTTGCCAGTTTTTGCTCCATGATAGAAATGAGTTAATTGCTAATTGCATCAGTTTTCTATCCGATAGGTTATTAGATTGTAGATGTATTTTAGTGTCATCTGCAAATAAATCTATTCTAATTTTATCAGAGAATATATTAGTAATATCTTTAATACAAATTATGAAAAGTAAAGGTCCAATAACTGAACCTTGGGGCACACCTGATAGTACATTTTTGAATTTGGAATACGAGTGATTTATTTTTACAGATTGTTTCCTATTGGTTAGGAAACATTCGATCCATTTTAATATATTACCAGCTATACCTATATATTTTAATTTTATTAATATTTTTATATGTGATACTTTATCAAACGCTTTTTTGAAATCAAAATAAACAATATCAATATATTTGTTATCATTTATGTCAGAGGTCCATTTATTTAGGCACGCCAATAATTGTAACTCTACTGACTTACCACTCATAAAACCAAATTGATGTTTTGATAAAAGTGAGTTTTTCAGTAGAAATAATTTAATGTGTTTTTATTATTATTTTGTTTTTATTATTATTATTATTATTATTATTATTATTATTATTATTATTATTATTATTATTATTATTATTATTATTATTATTATTATTATTATTATTATTATTATTATTATTATTATTATTATTATTATTATTATTATTATTATTGAATTGAATTGAATTGTATTCATGATAATTCATAAATATAAATATTAAAGTATACAGTAAACATTTAAACTAACAATAGGAAATAAGTAAGTTAATTAAATTAATATATATAAAATAAATATCAAACGTTCGCAATACATAAGATTAAGATAGAATTAGATAATATTAACATGATATATCTTACATAAGATATTGAATTTACGAATTACATGGAACGGTTACATGCTATAGCATGTATATAAGCATATATATAAGATAATAATAAAAATGACAATAACTTAAGTAATAGATCGCATAATAGATAAGTATCTATTAAAATTAATTTTATTTATACGAGATTTGAAACAGTTCAAGGATGGAGAATGAATTGTTTCATAATCAAGATTATTCCATATATTTATTATACGGTTATTTAGATAGTTCATATGTACATTTGTTCGTGACTTACAAGCCAGGAGTTTTAAGTCATGGCCACGTGTTCTAGAATTTTTCTTGGTAAAATATAATATTTCAGAGTAGTCAACCTTGCATAGATTATTAACTAGCTTGAATGTCATAATTAGGTCATTGTGAATACGCCGTAGTTCGAGAGATTTTTGTCCAAGGTAATTTAGTCGTTCATTATAATTAGTATATTTTAGTCCACAAGTACCAAATAGCCTCCTTGTGAATAATCTTTGAACACTTTCGAGCTTGTCGGTTAGTCCATTGTAACGTCTTGCTTTAAGACAAGGATTCCAAACAGTTGTGGCAAATTCTAATTTTGGCCGGGCATATGTAATATAAGCTTTTAAAAGCATTGTAACATCGCTAGTTATAAAGCATCTAAATAAATTATTAATAGTCATTAGAGCACCTCTACTCTATTACATGCTTATCAAAATACAAATAATTATCAAATATTATACCTAGATCTTTATTTGAAATACAGTTATTAATAAGTTTGTTTTCTATATAATATGTTGGTACTAGAATGCTATTTAATGACATTAGATTGGTTTTATTTGGTGCTATATCAAGTTGCCAGTTTTTGCTCCATGATAGAAATGAGTTAATTGTTAATTGCATCAGTTTTCTATCCGATAGGTTATTAGATTGTAGATGTATTTTAGTGTCATCTGCAAATAAATCTATTCTAATTTTATCAGAGAATATATTAGTAATATCTTTAATACAAATTATGAAAAGTAAAGGTCCAATAACTGAACCTTGGGGCACACCTGATAGTACATTTTTGAATTTGGAATACGAGTGATTTATTTTTATAGATTGTTTCCTATTGGTTAGGAAACATTCGATCCATTTTAATATATTACCAGCTATACCTATATATTTTAATTTTATTAATATTTTTATATGTGATACTTTATCAAACGCTTTTTTGAAATCAAAATAAACAATATCAATATATTTGTTATCATTTATGGCAGAGGTCCATTTATTTAGGCACGCCAATAATTGTAACTCTACTGACTTACCACTCATAAAACCAAATTGATGTTTTGATAAAAGTGAGTTTTTCAGTAGAAATAATTTAATGTGTTTTTATTATTATTTTGTTTTTATTATTATTATTATTATTATTGATTGATTGATTGATAATTTATTTAAGCAAATACATAGCCGAAAATATAATCGAAAGTATAAAGTATAAATATTTGCTAACGATAACATACGTTATAGAAATAAATAAAGAATAATACGAAATTAAAAAATTAAGGAAATTAAAACGTTTTACAGTTACCGTAAAAATAAACGAAAAACAATCGAAAGTAGAAATAAATCATATAGTAAAAATAAACGAAAAATGATCAAAATAGAAATAAAAGATAGCGTAAAAATAATCGAAAATAGAAATAAAATACATTATTTTGTAAGTGGCATCGAAATATTCAATTTCTACTTTAACTTTATAGAATTCTTCATCTTGTACCCTGTTTTAGTAATAAATTATTAGTTATATAATTTAATATTTAAATGTTAAATTTTAAATGTTAAATTTTAAATATATTATAAACAGAACATATTAAAAATCAAATAAACCAATACTAGAATGAAACAAACAAATAATGTAATACTTACCAAAATCTGTAATAATAGTAGGTACTTTATTAATTTATATTTATATTTTAATTGTATAATAAATTTGAAACATATATATATATAAAAACAGAACAAGTTATAAATAAAATAAACCAATATACCTATACAAAAACAGTTAATAACAAAACATACCAATAATATTACGAAACAAAATAATATAATACTTATCACTATAATCTGAAATAATAGAAAATTATTAATATTGTATTTTAGTAATATAATACATTTGAAACATATTTACAAAATATATATAAAACAAACACATAATACCGAACAAACAAAAGTAAAATAATACTTCACACTTTATCTGTAATAATAATGAATTATTAATTTTATATTATAGTATATTTGAAATATAGATATAAAAAATCCGAATTTTCTATAACAAAAATAAATTTATAACAAAATATAATACAGAACAAACAAAAATAAAATAATACTTCCCACTTTATCTGTAATAATAATGAATTATTAATTTTATATTATAATATATTTGAAATATATATATAAAAACCTAAATTTTCTATAACAAAAACACATTAAAAAAAACCAGAAGAGATAATGCAATAATCTAGATACAAAATGAAACATAAAT
Source organism: Osedax fenrisi (assembly GCA_964019155.1). Taxonomy (NCBI): domain Eukaryota; kingdom Metazoa; phylum Annelida; class Polychaeta; order Sabellida; family Siboglinidae; genus Osedax; species Osedax fenrisi. The sequence goes on from OZ025244.1 coordinate 66,816,316, forward strand.
CAATATAAAATTATAAATTTCTGTTAAAAAAAAGTATTTTGTCGAAACAGATTTTGTTTATTTTATTTTTAAAAGATGAAACAGATACAGATTTTATTATATCATTATTTAATGAATTCCATATATTAACTGATCTATTATTAATTATATTTTTAATTGTATTATCATAATTATGTATTACATTTAATTTTTTACAATTACCTCTAGTTCTACAATTATTCGAAATGTTAAGAATATAAGATATATTTATATCTGTATAATTATTTGAAATTTTAAAAATTGTAGTTAGATCTATTTTTAACCTTCTAAGTTCAAGTGATTCTAATTTAAAATATACCAATCTCTCTATATATGTTTTATAATTAATATTTGATGAATTTGTATATCCTACACATCTTGTAATTAATCGTCTAGTAAATAATCTTTGCACTCTTTCAATTTGGTCTATGAGACTACGAAATTTACTAACCTTTGAAAAAGGTGACAAAATTATGGATGCATATTCTAAAATTGGTCTGCAATACATTTTATATGCATTTAATAATGCTCTAGGGGATTTTGTAGTAATGCATCTAAAAATTGAATTCAAAGAAAAATAAGCTTTTTTACAAATATAATCAATATGTTTATTAAATAAAAGGTTATTTTCAAATATTATTCCTAAATCTTTATAAAAAGTAACGTTTTCTAATTGAATATTATTTATAAAATATTTTGATGGAGTAACCTTCCCTAAAGTCATAACTGCACATTTTGATAATGAAATATTTAATTGCCATTTATTTACCCATTGTGAAAATAAATTTAAATTATTTTGTAAAAGAAATCTTTCACTCTCAGATGCGTATGAAAAATATATTTTTGTATCATCGGCAAATAAATCAATATGAATTTTTGAAGAGAATATACTAGGAAGATCATTAATATATAATAAAAATAAAATTTGACCTAAAACCGATCCTTGTGGTACTCCAGATTTTACAATAGAACTATTTGAAAAAGAATTTTCAACCCGTGTAATTTGAGATCTATTCGATAAAAAATTATAAAACCATTTTATTATTTTATTAGATATACCGTATGATTTTAATTTAAATAGTAGTTTTTCATGAGAAACAACATCAAAAGCTTTTGCAAAATCAATATATATTATATCTACACATTTTTTATTATTCAATTCATTATACCAAAATTTTAAACATTTTGTTAATTGTAATTCTGTGGATATTCCACTTATAAAACCATATTGATATTTTGTTAATAAATTATTAGATTTTAAATAAAAAATTAATTGTTTAGAAATAATACGTTCTAATACTCTACACATTACACATGTTATTGAAATAGGCCTATAGTTATTTGAATTTGATGGTTCACCCTTTTTAAAAATTGGTGTGATTATAGATTTTTTCCAAATTTTCGGTATATTACCCGATAATAAAGATGAATTAAAAATAATATATAAAGGCCTACATAATTCATTAGATAATAATTTTAACATAGAAGATGGTATCCCATCAGTTCCGAAAGTATGTGTAATTTTTAATCTATTTAAAAATATTTTAATTATTTCAAGATTTAAATCAATATTATCAAATTTTTGTTTAGTTAAGTTATAAAATTCGGGTAAATTTCCATTATCATTTTGTTGAATTGAACTAAAATATGAATTTAACGTATTTGCTTTGTCGAGATCTGAAAATAAAATATTATTATTTGATATATCAATTAGAGGAGATACTCCAGATTTTAAATGTTGTCTTTTTTTCATAAATTTATAAAACTTATAATTTATTTTTTGAATTAATTGCATTAATCTCTCTCTTAAAATTTAAAGATTCTAATTCCTTGGATAATTTTTTTTTTGCTTCTATCCAATTATATTTATATTGTAAATTAGTTTTAGATTTTTGAAATAATTTTTTTACTTGCTTCTTCAATTTCAATATATTCTTCGGAAGTACCTGTTTTATTGTATTATTTATATTAGGAATATGTGATATAAATAATTTATTTAGAACCTTATTAAAATATTCTACTTTTTGATCGATATTATAATCATTTGAATTTAGATATTCCCAATTAAATCTAGAAAGATGATATTTAATCAATTTTATATTAGCATTATTGAAATCAAAATTGTTTGATTTTAAAATCTGTTTACATGGGTATTTTTCAATATTTACATTAAATGAAACAGAATAGTGGTCACTTATATTTTTGTATAATCCGAAATAGTCTCCAATATTTATATTAGATAGTAATTGTTTTTCATTAGTAAAAAGTAAATCAATTATATTATTATTACGAGTTGGCTTATTTATTAATTGTGAAAATGAATTTTTAATAATCGAATCGTAAAGTAATGCATAACTTTTTGGGTAACTAGGAAATGTATATTCTTTCCAATTAAAATTTGGTAAATTAAAATCTCCTATAATTATAGATGAATTATAATTTTGTTGGGTTATATCAAATAATTTACATATCTGTTCATGAGAAACATCATTACAATTTGGAGGTCTATAGACACATATAATATTAAATGGAATTTTTGAATTAATTTTTAAATGTATATATTGAACATCTATGTGTGAAATAAAATTTCTTACAGGACATAAACTAGATTTACAAAATATCGCAACACCTCCTCTATGAATTAATTTATCGTATCTAAATAGTGTATACTTTTTTCCACCGATTAAATATAGAGAATCTCTATCATCTACCGTTAAGAATGTTTCAACTAAACATATAATGTCATATTTATTAGATGAAAGTAAAAATTCCAAAAAATTCATTTTATTTCTAATACTACGAGCATTAGCGTAATATATATTTAAATTGTTATTTTTAATATTTTCATCTTTATTGCCGGTTAGTCATCTAGAACCTGTATTTTTATTTTTATTTTTATTAATAATGGAATTTTTATAAGTAATATATGACAATTTCCATACACTAAAATTATCTTCACCAATTGACATATTCCAGTCAATTTTATTATTTATAATATATCTTAGTTCATAGGAACTACTTCTAGAATTATAAATACATTTGATAATTTTTTTACTTTTAATTAATTTATTTTTAACTACATGGTATAATATCTGATGTCGTTCTAGTGATATTTCATCTAGAGATGTTCTAATGAATGAATTTTGTAGATCTCGTAATTTACATAATCGGTTAACATTTGATAAAATAATTTTTTTTGAGACCACATTATCTAAAATTAATTTTAATTTATTAAATGATAATTGAACTATTGATAATACACACGATTTATTAATATTTACTGTTTTACAAATAATATTTACTAAGTATTTAAAGAAATTAGTTTTATCATTATTAGGAATATTTATATTGTGAATAATTATTTCATTATTGCTATCTATATTATTTTTAATAATATTTACTGATTTTATCAAATTGTCAGTAAAGGTATCAGAATTGGTTACAGTAGAAGTTACATTAGCGGTTACATTAGCGTATGATTTTTTAACAACAATCATATCACTTATTTCAGTGATTTTTGATAGTAACATATTTAATTTTTTTTCTGTGCTATTTATTAAAGTATTAATATTACTATTATCAATAATAGTAGACGATGGTAATGAGTTATTTAAACTAGGTTGATTTATTGGTGTATTATCATTATTATTATTTATACATGTATTACATTTAAATGTAAAATTTGGTGATCTAAATAACTGAATAGCATATTTTGGTGGTGATTTATTAGACCAATATGTTTTCATTATTTTTGCTTTATATAAGCATTTATAATGGTATTTATTACCACATGAACATGATATATAATTTTCGTTATTAATTTCTAAATTACATGTAATACAATCCATTTTTAATGTAATAAATATATTACAATTATATAGTTTAGAAATTATATATATTTTTAACAAACTGTTTCCCTATGATTTTAAATTGAACAATTGCCGAATTCGATTTTTCTTGTTTACTAAATAAATTAGCGTTGCGATGTTTCAATTTTCTTATTTTCGAAATCGATTTTAAAACATTATCCTTTAATGTAATGACTACGTAAATATCGAATGTAATTCCGTATAATATAGAGAACAAGTTATCCGAATGTATGTCGAAATTAATTAGTTTTAAAGAAATTTAATTTTTTTTTAATTTGTAGAAATAACGCGTTAAATTTATGCGACTTTTAATTTGGTTGCTATGCGTTGCAACTGATTTTTTTATTATTATTATTATTATTATTATTATTATTATTATTATTATTATTATTATTATTATTATTATTATTATTATTATTATTATTATTATTATTATTATTATTATTATTATTATTATAATTATTATTATTATTATTATTATTATTATTATTATTATTATTATTATTATTATTATTATTATTATTACATGTATATATATATATATATATATATTATCTGATCTTTACCAATGACATTCACAAGTCCTTGATTATACACGAGTTACACTATAGCTAGGTGGATGTCGAGCATATCCAATACCACAACGGAACCATTGTTCTACGAGAGGGCGCAGTCTCCACTGCAATCGGTTTAATAACATCCGGTTAGATGATGACGTCAGCTGATCACGTGACGCGTTCATTTCCGGTGTCACCAGCGGCTAGATTTGCATATACACCGGCCCATAATGCATCTCGTTGAGTCGTCACGTGTACTCGCGCATACCACGTGTGGCGTACGACCGTATAACAATATTACTAATTTAGTACGGGACGGGATTACCGATATCCACAGTGGGCGTAATTACTGGAGTGAGTTCGTAGCTTTCTATTATCTTTGTAATTTATATATTTTTTTAATTAGTTAACAAAATTATTAAATATAATATAATAATTCGTTAGATTACTTTAATTCATATTATTTTGTTAATCGGTTTATAATATAATCAATTATATATATATATATATATATATATATATATATAATTACACTTTATATATATATATATATATATATATATATATATATATATATATTACAATTATATCAACTCATTTATTATAAATAAATGTATAAACTTAAACAATCATTTTAATTAAAAAACTTCCATATATAGGGGAAAGTCAGACTGACCGACCGACCCCCTCTCGTATCTCAGTAACTATAAGAGATATACAAAAATAATATATACACGAACTGTTAGTAATTTAATGATAAATATGAATAATTATTTTGTTTTAACATATATTTAATCATACAATTGTTATTTGATAAAATGTAATATTCTGTTTTTACTTTTTAAATATTTGAATAATACATTTTTTTAAATCATTGTAAATATTTTATTAATTAAAATAAAACTTAATTCTGCACATAATATTGTAGATCAATACAATTTTTATAACTATTATAAAAATAATTCAATTTAAATAACTATTAATCAAAATATCTTAATTATAACAAACCATATGATTTTCCTAATACCGACCTCCTAAATTACCCTAATACCGACTCCCATGTGATTTATAATATCCAATCAAAATAGATCAGTATTTTACTTTAAAATATGTCAGAAGTTGATAATGTATAATTGATATAGATTAAGGATTCATAATTCCATTCGATTATATACATACTGATTAATAACTAAATATTAAATAATAATATACACTATTTTAATATAATTACTATAAAGTTTAAATTTAAATTTAATATTACTATTAAAACATAAATTCAATAATAATAATTGCGTTCATGTTATAATTAATTATATTTATGAATATCTACTATTTTGATTGGATATTATAATACTAAAAGTATGTATACCACGATTATTGTAGGGGGTCGGTAATATGGGAGGGGGGTCGGTATTAGGAACAGGTATCCGATTACCGACCCCCTGTTTATTTTTGTAAATATAATTATATCAAAAATTTAAAATAGCCACATTATTCATTACCATAATATAACCCTATTAACAAAATTTCAAATAAATATATTTAATATTGAATAAGTTATTACAAATAATCATTTAGGGGTCGGTATTCGGGGACTTTCCCCTATATATATTTAAAATTAAGTATACCTAACAAATAAAAAATAATACAAGAAATATTATCCTATACATTATTTAAAATAAATAGATAACATGAATAATATAACAATATAATTGAATAAATGCCAGTTCTGAAATTGGTTGTGGAGTATACATATATACAGTATTGGTGCAGTATTCGTAATATGGGAGGGGTAGTGATATATATATATATACAATATAAATGTTCAAAATGGTATTATATATCATTGATATCATCCGTATTGACATTTTGACTTTAAAGTGTGATTTAAAAGATTTGAATATTAGATCTGGTAGCTTATAATCTTATCATATATGATGACGAGCTAGGAGTTACAGATAGTTGATGTAACTTGGCTACATAGCTATCACTACGTGTATAGTTTATTTAATCATAGGTAGGATTATTATGGAAAGTTGTAATCATATATAATATTAATAACATGTATAATATTAATAATATATATTTTATATATAATATTATATATAATATTAATAAAGTATAACATATAATATATATATATAATAACAATAACATATATAATATCAATAACATGTATATTATAAATAACACATATATAATAGGAATACCATGTGTATACACGATAATATTAATAACACGCATATCCGCATTAACAACACTTACAAATACACGTTACAGGTCATCACATTTAAATAACAATAAAAACGTAATAATTCAATAATAGCACGTGATATGACTTCCGTTTTCTGTCGCCGGCTGAATGTTCTCGGCGCACGCGTGGAATGTTCTAGCAAATGCTAATATAATAGATGTGCGGCGCTGTGGCTCTACCTGGCGACCGATAGGTGTAACTATTAACGATTATTCACATTTCACGTGCAGATTTTATGACAAAATAAATAATCGATACAATGTAAAATATCGGTAAATATAATTATAAGTGTCCTTGAAGGACACGTCCCTTTAATATCGATCCGTCTGCTATGGCATTAGTTACATATTTTATATAGCGAAATAACGTAGTACTATAGTAACTAATGCCTTAAGGCTATGTACTGGTATGGGCTGTCTAATGTATAAGAATAGGGAAAAATGCCCTAATGCTAAAGCCTACTTCTCATTCAATAATTAATGGATCGACCTAAAATAAATTGTAACTTATTTAGTAAATATGGAATTACAAAAATTACTATACAAAATTTCAAATTTTTTTGGGGATAGTCAAATAATTTTTGGTTAACATTTTTTTAATTTATTTAATTTTTTTTAGTCATTTTTTTTATATTTTTTTTTAATTTAAAAAAAAATGTGTATAGTAATTATTATGTATTGGTATATAATATACATTCTCTGAAAAAATTATTGAAATCGGTTAATTATTTACAAAGTAGTAGGAATTTGAACAAAAAAAAAAATTATTCTGAGATAATCAACTTTAAAGTTTTTTTTTAAAGCTATTTTTCATTGAAATTTTTAAAGTACGTGTGTTAAAACGCTTTTTTTAACACTTATTCGTAATATTTTCGTTCAAAATTTTAAAATCTAATAGTTAATATATTAAATATTCGAATTCAATCATAAAAAAAAAATGATAAATTAATTTATTTTGATACCAGTACATAGCCTTAATTAACTTATTATATTATTTCCTAAATTCAATATTGTGTAAAGTATTATTAGAGTTAACTACAAGTACCGGTGTCGTTATATAATAAATACGTATATCTAGTGAAGTATCCAATATATCTAACATACCATTCACTAATCTATCCATATAAAGTGTGTTAATATACTTAAATTAATAATAATAAATATATATATATAAATATATATGATATTATAATGTATTATTAGTTGTATTCTTTAGAGTTATATTTTGTACAATACACAGTAAACAAGTGTAAAAAAACCCTATTTATTAGCCGATTCTGTGTGTGTATTTTACAACGTTAACCTTTACAAGGTTGTAATTTGATTCTAAATGTGAAGCTCATGGCTATGTAAAGAATACGCGTGTTAAAAATATGTATACACAATGCGATAATTTCTTTACAAGGTTATAATTTTTTAAATGCATTAACCCGCAGATTTTGTTTATATGTATGTTTTTACATATATATACATATATAACTGTAGTTTACATAATTTTTGAATATATACTAAACTAAAGTGTTATTATTTATTAGCTAACAAATAATTACATAATTATAAATCTATAGGTTTAATAGTATGTATACATTATGTATGCATAATATTATATTATATTACATAATATTATATTTACTTAATAATATATAGATATTTTTTGTTGATAACATTATGAAAATAAAGGTAAAACCAAACGAAAAATATATTTTTAAAGTTCAATATAATTTAAAATTGAACACATTTTTGATACACATAATATCAACTGGTAAATCCTTTCATTATTTATTTATCATATGCATGAATAGTATATTGTTATAACAGCGAAACGTTCAATAACATTACACATTTTCCACGTCGAGAATGGTTATTAGGTATAATATTAAGAATATCGGCTAGGTATGGGGGTGAATGCATATAAATATAAGATTTGTGAGAATATAATAATAATTTATATTTATATAATTATCTACATTTTAAACGATATTATATAGTTTTTATAACCGTATTTGATATGTTATATACTTTATTTCGTAATCATTTATTTGCATGTATATTGTATAAAACAAAATAGGTGGATTATATTATAATATATCTAGTTAACAAAATGTATATATATAATGATATGTAAAGTAAATATGGATATATTTATATATATATTTATGTATATATATATATATATATATATATATATATATATATATACACATATATGTATATATATATATATTGATTGAAAGTGTATTTAAACACATAAATAAAACATAAATGATTTCTCAAAAGTGTATATATAGAAATACAAATAATAAAAGTAGGTAAAAAATACATTCCATTAATAATAATAAAATAAAATACAATAGTCCGTAAGGAAATTAATAAATAAAATAATATGATAAATAATATTAGTATTACAGGTTACCACCTGTAAATATATATAAATATATATATATATATATTTATATATATATATATATATATATATATATATATATATACATGTATATATATATATAATAAGTAACATGCAACATATGAACATTCTCCATTATATAACATTGTATACACAGTGATAATACCAGTCAGCAATGTTAATTCGATTATGATTATATTTCTCTGCGCGAGGAGGTGTTGACTCTAGATTATGAGGCCAACGCCGAAATTAGATACATCCGGTAACGAATACGCATAACCGCATTAGCGCCCGGTGAGGATAACCCATATCGTCACCCCCCACCGCCGGCCCCACCCTATCACACCTCGCCCCCACCCTATCCTGTTCGCGGCTCCACCGCTAAGCTACTGTTTATTTACCTAATTAATGTATTGATCGCGAGCATAAAATACCCGATATCGGTGTGTGTACGTCGTACAGTGTACGTGTATGTGTATGTACGTGTATGTGTGTATATATATATATATATATATTTGTGTGGGTGTATATTCATATCTGTACTGGGAGTTGCCTTGCGTAGTGATACTAATAGTGCTTACTATTCATAGATGTCATTTCGCGTGACGACGTACATTGTATACATATATGTATAAATATGTGTATATTAGTTATGAGCGTATATATATATATATATTAATATATTAATGCATAGTGGTGCGTATACATGGAGTTGCGCATATGAGTAGTGATAACGTATATTTACAAGTGGTATGTGTATATATATATACCACTGTAGATGCATGTTTAGCATTCCCTCATATACGACGTATGCATTAATAATATAAGTTTACATATTATTATCAATAATAATAATAATAATAATAATAATAATTGTAATAATATATTTTTATTTTAAATATATCACTCAATAAAAATCATTTAAAAAAATTCATATTCATAATTTGTCATATAAATGAGCGTTATTATAACGGTTTTCGTTTATCATATATAAGTATCTTCATACGGATAGAAATACACTTAATAATAATAATACACATACAAAATAGAATAATACATTTAATAGTTTAGACTTAATATTTGTATATCTAATCATTCGTTGATAAACACCTTACATTATGGTTTTTATGAATAAAATATCTACTGAAGATCCATTATTACATTTAACTAATTCTATAATTACTAACAAAAATAAAATTACTTCGGTCATATCAATTGACATTAAAAAAGCTTTTTTTTGTTTAAATCATAAAATTGTATGAACAAAACTATGTCAATATAGTTTTAGAGGGACAATTTTATCTTTATTAACTCATACTTAAGTAATAGGAAACAATATGTTTATAATAATGATGCATCTTCGAAACTTAATAGTATTGATTATGGAGTTACGCGAGGTTCTGTACTCGGTCCGATTTTATTCATTCTATACATTAATGATATAGTAAATATATCCAATGAATGTAAATCACAATCAACATTAACTGGTATATGCACAGATGGAGCTCCAGAAATTCTACAATCAAAATCAGGATAGTAAAAAAATAAGAATCAAGATTATACATTGCATTATTCATCGAGAAGCTTTAGTGTCGAAAACTCTTCCTATATGATAATATATTAATATGAAATCGGCGTTACAACACTTATCAACATGGTTAATTTTATTTTATAAAGTGCACTTAATAAACGTGTTTTTTCGGCTTTTATGTCAAGAGTTGAATTCTACTCATAAGGACATTCTTTATTATACGGCTGTCAGATCGTTATCGAAAGGTAATGTTATATAACGTGTATTTGAGCTCATGGATGAATCGAAAATATATTTTAAATCTCAAGGTAAAAATGCAGAACATTTATTAAATGAGATTACCAATAATTTGAAACTTATTATTTCCCTGAAATAAATACAGAAAGCATAAAAATGAGACTAGCAAGAAATCCATTTATTATAATTGTAGATGATATTCCTGAGGAAATGAAAAATGAAATTCTTAGTTTAGGAAATAATACATCCTTGAAAGATGTATTCAAACCAGAAGAAAACATATCAGATTTCTGAGCAGCGATATCATCATATTATCTAAAAATGGGCTAATTTTCATTGCGAGTACTTATGCCATTTTCATCAACGTATTTATGCGAAAAAGGATTTTCTATATTGAATATAAAATTAAAAGCTAGAAATATACTTGAAGCATTAAGATATATGAGATGCGCTTTAAGCAAGATTTTGCCGAATATTTCAGATTTAGTATACAAGAAATAAATTCACAAATCACATTAATAAATATGTTAAGCAAATCTGTTTTTTATTTTCAAAATAATTGTGGGTAATAGTAACATTTTAATTCATGAAAAGGGTCATGAAAAAAAAGATTTATGAACCACTGTTCTAAGAGTATAAAATTTCTTGGTTTAATAATTGATGATAAGTTTTCATGTAAACAACAATTCAATAATGTTAAATCGAATCTATATTATGGAATAGCAACCCTATAGTGCACGACGTACACTGTACGCTGTATGTATACGTACATTAAGTAACACACTGCCTACGTACATCATCACACTTATTTATTATTCTATATTTCTCTAACTTATGATACCCGTATATGGGGTAACAAATATTATTCAACAATGAATGTATTACGTATTGAACAAAATAAAATGATAAGACTAATATTTAAATTTAAAAGCCGATTTAATACAACTAGTACATATATTAATACCAATAGTATGACTTTTGACAACATTATATTCCATAAAACATGTACTATTATGTATGTAATATTTATAAATGACTCTCATATTAATATATTAATATTATTTTATTTACATTTTTTTTTCTTATGTTTTTTTTTGATTTATATTTTATTTTTTGTTAGAGGCTATATCATTTTTATATTGTTTATATATATATATATATATATATATATATATTTATATATATAATTTGATCCGTATACTTAAGTGGAGAGAGGCCTGTATGTGGTGGATGATTGATGATAGGTCTCCTGGAGTATACTCCCTATAGGGATGTTAGCAGAATATGTTGTGGCGGAAGATAGGAACCCAAGACCCAAGATTATGTCGACCCTTTACCTGAAAGCTGAAATGTCATCAATTCATTTGACACAATATATATCTACTCTATCCTAATATATATATATATATATATATATATATATATATCAATTATTTATCCTATTAGATATCACATATATGAGATATATTACTAACGTAAATTACTTATTTAATTGTATTAATTTGTTAATTTTATTTTTTAAGTACACACTTTATCATTATCAACATTTTATATATAAATAAATTATAATTATAGTTTATTAGATGATTGAATAATTTTATTTATAATAGTATATATATATAATTAATTAAGGATACGAATAATAATATACCAATATTTCCCTTGAAACCAATACTTCTCCAACACCCTACAACGCATAATCTTGAATTCTCCTGTTAGCTGCTATACACAATCGGAAGACATCCAACTTTATATAAAATGTATAGAAAATAAAAAAATTGCTCTTGAAATCCTCTCATCTACTATAGTAGATACCATCTACTATAGTGGTATACCATACTATTACCATTCATAGCGGGCTCTCATTAAACTCCCTAGTATTCAATCCCACTACAACCGAGGATATCTTCCTTCACCTACCACTTTAATGTAAAAATTTACTCTCACCTCCTCTAATAAATATAAACGGAGAGTTTATCAAGTACTTAGGACCCTTGTCCATAATATCGGTGATATATTTGAAAGTACTTTTAATTTGTATCGACAACTTTCCCACATAACAAAGTTACTAAACTACCAACAACATTCACTACGACTTATTCGTCACTACATATCAATTTCCAACTCTACTATTATAGTTTCTTAACTCATAATTATTCAACATTATATAGCTAGGTGCATATTAAACATACCAAAAACCATATACGCCATAGAATCCTCTATAAAGCTCTACCGCTATCTCATAAAGCAATTCACCAAGACTCTCCTGACTACCTAGCATCCTTACTCAAACTTAAATTACCAACCAGTAACACTGCATGCTCCACCAATACGTATCTACTTATACTACCTCATAAACATAACTTATATTCAACTAACACTATAGAATGGGCAATACACATCCCATACTCCTGGAACACTTACCAGGCTTCCATTGGTACTACACCATCAAGTTAAAAACTCAATAAACTACTTAAACCCATGCATTTAATCTTAAACATTAACTTCTATAAGGACATCGGATTGATTTATAAGCACAGTTCGCACTCCTAAAAATGTAAATATATGTATATTTATATATATAAGGTTAATCTTATTACAGGGCAATACACTATAGTTAAAATACTATAGACTATTGAATAGTGTCTATAAACTATATGTTATAGTCTATTTGTTAGTTATATACATTGTTAAATTAAAAGAGTCACATTAAAGGTGAACATGTCAGTATTAGATTACTTTCCCCTATATTAAATGATGTATATATGAAATATAGTTTATACTTGAAATAGATGAAATTATATAAATTTAAATTTAAATCACGTGTTATAAACATATCAACACAGTATTAAGTGTCTCCATTAACATAGTTTAGTTGTAGCCTTTCTTTGTTGAGGTACTCAAACAAATGGAATATTTATTAGTATTATATTAAAGTTACAGATTAGTGTTTTATATACATGTATGTATACATACATATAATATACTTATTTTAACATATTTAAATTAGACAATACCATATGATATACCTGTATATACTAATGATTGGTGTAGGAGAAGATAAACTCCCATCCAACGGGTCCCCAGGTTGCGGATAGGGGAAACTCTGGCCTCTAGATATATAGGTTAGCTGCGAATAACCAATAAGCAGTCCCGGACAAAAATCACTGGTTATCCTTTGGCAAGATATAGCACCAGTTTTGCCACCCATGCAGGGTCACGTCACCGTGTGTATGGAGTGGCGACCGCACATGAAACCAGCCACAGAAAGCAACAAATGACATCAATTTCAAAACTATACACATCATCCCGCATCGCTCGTCGCGCGGAACAAGGAGCGCGTCCTGCAAAACCGATACAGGTTGCAGTCGAAAAATTAGTTACTGTATCAAACACAAACAAAATAACATGTCTTTTAAAAGGAAAGAAAAAGCTGCAAATATCAACTTTAAATGTACAGACCCTAAATAAGATCGGAAAAACGTCAGAATTACTCTTATCATCAATGGATACAAAACAAGATGTTATAGGTATTCAAGAACATCGTTTTATGCACCTTGATGTAGAAACCAAAGAACACAATATTGGTGATTTCAAATTGATTACATGTTCAGCCTGGAAAAACAGCATAAATGCAACCATAGGTGGAATCGGAATACTTCTAAATAAAAACGCGTATAACTCATTAAATTGCATTGAAAAAATATCAAACAGAATATTGGTAGCACATTTTAACGGAAACCCGAAAGCAACTATCACAGTGTGTTATAGTCCAACAAATGTTAGTGAACAAAGTGAAATAGAAACTTTCTACGAACAATTAGCTTCTAGCACTAGGCAAATAGCGAAACATAACGTACATATCACCACTGGAGATTTTAACGCACACCTAGGTCGACTGGAAGGTTTCCTTTTTTCATATCATGAACTCTCAAATAGAAATGGAGAATTGTTGAATGACTACCTAAAAGAAAATAGACAGATTTGCTTAAACACGAAATTCCAAAAGAGGAAGGGACAATTGTGGACACATAACTCACCCAATGACTTTAAAGCACAACTTGATTACATACTGATAAACAAGAAATGGAAAAACAGTGTGAAAAATTGTAGAGCGTATAATTCTTTTGTTAGCATTGCTTCTGATCATAGAATTGTAACAGCAAATATACAATTAACTCTTCGTTCAAGTCAAAAGAAGAAAAAAGAGAAATCTATACATTACGATTGGTCATTACTAAATTCTAACACAAATTTGAGAAAGAGTTTCACAAATAAAGTCACTGAAAATTTCAAAAACTCAACAAAAAACGATACACAGTTTTTGGCAAATATAGCTTACAACCATTTTGAAACAGCTTGTCGTGAAACAGCGAAAGAATTAATTCCGGAAAAACCAAAGAAAAGCCAGTATAAACCATGGGAAAATGAAGATATTTATGAAAAAAGAAAGTTATTAAAACAAGCAGCTGCGATCAAAGATGGAAATCCGACTCAAGAAAACATAAATTATTACAAACTCACACAAAAGATACTTTTCGACGCATATGACTGTGAACAATCAAAGTACTTACAAAATCGTATAGATGAAATCACATCAACCGTAACAAACAAGAAATCAGCGACAGCATGGAAAACAATAAACGAAATAAGTGGAAGAAAAAGTACAAACAAGGCAAAGATCAAAGCAACAGACAACCAAGATAGAATACAAAAATGGCAAGACCACTTTAAGGAACTTCTTGGAAATCAACCAGATATATCTGATCACGATATTACACCTATATTCACAGAGTTACAAGACATACAAACCGGCTTGTTTTCGATGACTGAACTAATTAAAGCATTGAAAAACATGAAAAATGGGAAATCTTGTGGACTCGACGAAATACCAGTTGAAATATGGAAAATAGAGTCTTTTCAGGAATTATTGCTAAATTTCTGCAATAGTGTATATGCCCAAGACAAAATCGATAAATGGAGAATGGGATGCATAATACCTTTTCCAAAAAAGGGAAATCTTAGTTCCACAAAAAACTACCGTGGTATTACACTGACCTGCATATCAGCAAAAATATATAATCTTATGTTGCTAAACAGAATACGGCCAGTATTAGATCCTTTATTACGTAAAAACCAAAATGGTTTCAGACAAAATAGGTCGACTACCGGACAAATTTTAACTATTCGTAGAATAATTGAAGGAGCAAAATCTAAACAACTACCTGCAACTCTATTATTTATAGATTTCTCGAAAGCTTTTGATAGCATACACAGAGGAAAGATGAGAGAAATACTCACTGTGTATGGACTTCCAGAAGAAATTGTTAAAGCTATTATGATATCGTATATAAATACCAAATGCAAGGTTAGGTCCCCAGATGGAGATACAGACTATTTTGATATAACGGCCGGAGTTCTACAAGGAGACACATTAGCCCCTTTCCTTTTTATTGTATGTCTGGACTATGTCCTAAGAAAATCCATGAATATAAATTTAGGTTTTACATTAGAAGTCAAAAAGAGTAGACGCCACCCAGCTATAAAGATTACTGATATTGACTATGCGGATGATCTGGCAGTTGTAACTGACAACATAAAAGATGCAAATACACTTCTAAATAAATTAGAAGAAGTATCAAAAGAAATAGGTTTAAACATTAACACTGCAAAGACAGAATATATGACTCTAAATATAGACAATACAGACAATACGAATAAAATAAAAAGCTTAAATGGAAATGAAATAAATAAAGTAAATGATTTCAAGTATCTAGGGAGCTATATATCATCAACCGAGAAAGATCTAGATATAAGATTGGCAAAGAGTTGGTCAGCACTAAACGCGATGAATAAAATTTGGAAATCAAATTTGAAAGATAAATTAAAAAGAAATTTTTTCAGAGCCACTGTGGAATCAGTATTGGTGTACGGATCTACTACCTGGACTATGACTAAAGCCATGGAGAAACGTCTAGATGGAAACTATACGAGGATGCTGAGAGCTGCTCTAAATAAATCATGGGAATCACACCCGACAAATAAAGAACTCTACGGTGACACCCCTAAATTGTCGAAATCCATAAAGAGTCAACGTCTACGCTTCAGTGGACACTGTTGGAGAGCCCGTACGGAGCTAGCATCAGAATTGTTACTATGGACCCCGAAACATGGAAAAACGAAACCGGGTAGACCTAGGAAAACGTTTATCGATCAACTAGTAAAAGATACAGAATGCGTATTAAATGAACTGCCCGCAGCGATGGAGGACAGAAGTGGATGGAAGAAAAGATGTTGTTAACTGCCGAGCAAGCTCGACCTGGTAAGGTAAGGTAAGTATACTAATGATGTAAATGATACTTGTAAATGATATATATATTTATATATATATATATATATATATATATAAGTATATACATATCCATTCTATAGTTTTAATTGCCGATGTATTACAATGTATAAATAATATAAATCTAAACCTTGACCTCTCATTATTATTGTTTTATTTCAAAGATACATCAATAATAATATATTTCGCTTTTTACTCAACGAGTAACTCAACCGCCGAGCACCGAATTCTATTGTTATGGTAGCGCCGTTCTACACACTAATATTCAATTGTTATTCTCGCAAGTGGATTAGCTCGGCGCAGGAAATCACTCTCCTCGCTTCCGGTTCATGTTTATACAAGCGCCGCCTATCGATTACATTCGGTATTAATTAGACTCGTCTGGCGGTGACGATTCGTCGGCAGTTTAATATCGAAATCGATCGCCAGGTGTAATATCTAATGCAACAACACTACTACTAGCAGTATTATTGATACGATTATTGATTTGTGTGGCGTATTATTCGTGTGTCGTGTAAATAGTAAAAGTGCATAATATATATATATATATATATATATATATATATAATATATATATATAATTATATTATATAACATCTATAGAAGTCAGCCTATAGGGGAGATTATCCTAATTCGTCCCGGTAAATTATAAAAGTTTCTAAAACCTTAAATAATTAATAATTTTAAAAGTTTGTTTATTATTTATATAGATATATATGTGTATACACATATATACATCAATTTTATGACATTGACATGCAACATATTTTCAGTTCAAAGTTATTTATAAAAAATAACCTAATTTTGCTTTTCAATTTTACGCAAATTCGGACAACTTTGTATGATGTAATTTTATATAAATCAATGATTAATAAATATATTACAGGTTAAACATCATTATTTAATATAATAATAAAGTTTATTTCATATATATATATATATATATGAAATAAAATGTTTAATGAATAAAATATTAAAAATTGTATAAATAGTCTAAAAATTATTTTTAATTTTTAATTATTCAACATATTGCTGATATATCACATAAACTGATTTTTGTATTACGTTTTTAAATTTATGAAAAAAAAATTCAACATAAAACCTTCTCAAGAATATACAAATGTACCGATATACAATATTACAGTATATTATAAAAAACTAAAGCATTCTAAATATTATTTAGATATTTCTATAATTGTTATCAAATATTCATTAAGTTATAAGCATATATCTAGAGATCATATAATTCCCTAATACGGACACTCTAGATGTTTTAATACGGACACCATATAACCAATCTGCCCGCAGCGTATGAACTATTCTGATTTTCATAAAAATTGCGTACATTAAAATATTAATACCACCAATAAAGCTAAATCTAAAAAAATTATTATTTAGATACTTAAATTGTATTATTAACTAATTAAATTAGAATAAATTGTTCATAAAATTAATTATAAATAATGTAATTATAATTTGTCTGATTGATTCATCAATAATATATGGTTTATCTAGTGGTATTTAGGGTGTCCGTATTCGGACACGGGTACCTAATACGGACACCTCGGTTATCTATGGAATTAAAATATTAAATAAAATTTTAAAATCACAATAATATCTATAATCATATAATATTAAAATAATGTAATTTTTGAATAAAAATAATGAGTTATACAATTTTAAGACCACTTATTGTTAAAGTATACGTTTTATGTTACTTTCCCATAGTATGTGCATAAAGTATATTAATACCTGGTTCAATTGTATCATGATTATCGTCATAAAATGCACTATATATACTATGGTGTATAATACACAGAAATAATGTTTCTATAGAATTTAAATTCTATAGAATTCTATTTTGTTTTTGCATTTCTAATAAATAATTGTTATTTTTTCTGTATTTCTAACATTTATATTAATACAATTGTATTTATATAATACATTAATGTATGCTTGTTAATGGATAAGTATATCGAATGTAAAATAATATAATTAAACAAAATAATATTCCGTCTATTATTATCCGCTATATATAATATCCAGATTTAAAATATCTATTACGTGTATTTTAATCTATAGATTTATATATGCCTGTATATAATACATATAAGAACCAACTGTACAGCAGATTCACGTACTAATAATATATGTATATACGTACGTTTTATTATTTTATTGTATTTATTATTACATTTTTTCACTATTAAAATATATAGATTTATAATTTTATATAAAAAAATCACGATATTTTTTCATTTCTTTATTTCTTAATGGCTATATTCATAAGCGTATGATTCATATATATATATAGTAAACTGCCTCCTATTAAAACTGAAGGAACAGACAAAATGAGGATATTACATTGAGTTTATGAGATATCGAATTATACTTACATATGTTTACATATTTACATTAACCAAACTAGCATGTATAATAAGTCTGAGTTAGAGTGGTTTCTGAGTTACTGGCATTGTATTGTATTATATATATATATATATATATATATATATATATATATATATATACATATATACATTTATCCATAATATATTTATATTGATGTGACACTTATTAATATACACAGTAATATTAATATTTACGTGTTCGAAAGCAGAAGTTCATACATATTAATATTGATAACATAGTGTAAACAAGTACGGTTTAAGTACATTTAACATTATAAACAAATAAACAAATGTATATATTAATATAATAATCTACACTACTAGTATAATATAGCTATATTATACGTACAATAATATATATATATATATATATATATATATATATATATATATATATATATATATATTATATAATACCTATATATAGGAATACGTATACGTATAATTCTAACAATACTTATACATAATAATAACATATAATACCTGTGTATATATTGCCATACTACTATATAAGATAATAATAATTGCATATACACTCAACTCCCGATAAGTCGGACTCGCAAGGGACCGGGAAAAGTGTCGACTTAGCGAGATGTCCGACTTATCCGAGATTCAGAATATCATGCAAATAAGACATGAGATGCAGAGCGTGAGTTAAATGGTTACTGAAATGTGGAATTATGAAACAATCAACAACATAAAATGTTGTATTTAATAATATTACTTACTAAATTATAAAATTCATTATTTAAAGTAAATATTTCTGACAATTTATAAAAAGTCCGACTTATCCAGTATAAAATCATAAATATGACAATAATATGTGTCCGACTTATAGAAAAGTCCGACTTATCCAATTCAACTTATCCGACTTATCCGATTAATTTAACATGGAACTAGATACAAATCCAACCAAACCAACTAAATATGTCCGACCTATCGAGAAGTCCGACTTATCCGTAGTCCGACTTACCGAGAGTTGACTGTACTATGAATACATGCATAACTATAGTTAAAGTAGAAATTGAATAGTTCGATACATTTACAAAATAATACATTTTATTTGTATTTTCGATTATTTTTCATTTATTTGTACTTTATAATTTATTTCTATTTTCGATTATTTTTTATTATATATAACTGTAAAACTTTTAATTTCTTTAATTTTTAAAATTTCATATTGGTTGATTTAAACATTTAAATATTTATACTTTCGATTATATATTACGACTATACATTTGCATAAATAAGGCGTTATCAATCTATCAATAGTTATAAAATTACTACGCATACTAAAATATTAAATAATTAGAAAGGATGTATTTTTTTATATTTATTTGTAAACGTAATTATATTGTAAAGGTATTTATTATATATATATAAATTATATTTATATACATTATGTAAGAAATAGAAATAGAAATTCGAGGAATTGATAATTGATGCACGAAACCATTATTACGGTTTTCACATAATATAATATTTATAATGTATTATTGACGACATAATATGTATAAATATTGAACTATATACATATTATGTATATAGAAATGTATACAAAACTTGTCGATAACAAATATTCATCGTTAGAAAATAAATAATATATATATAAATATTTATATATACTACATTAGTGTTAACTTATTTAATTTTTAATTATATAATCGAAAACATCTTATGTAATAATAATAATAATATGTACTATTTATTTATTAAATTAATATTAATATTAATTATATATATTATTTAATATACTTTTTATAGTATAAAACTAATAAACACATATAATATAAATTTTGATATACACTAATAATAATGCTACATATACTAATTTAATGTAAATAATTAATGTATAAATATTATTATTGATATCGAAACATATATTCATTATTTTATATAACCAGTTCCATCATATATTTCGACGTATAATAGGTCATTCGTATATTATATGTATGATCTACGACATGTGTACACTCATGTGTACATTAATATAAATTAATATATATATACCATATGAGGCACAAGTAATGCCAATAGTTCCAATGGCCAAGGGTCTCGAAGAAATAGGAGCTCTACCAATTGTTTTATTTTTTGAAATTACTCTAGTTATACATATAATATAAATATAGCATAGTTGACATCATATCGAATATTCGCGTCAAGGTTTATTTAAACTCATTTTTGTTGTTGTTGTAATTTAAGTTATCGTGTAATATAAAATTCAATGATTTATGGGAACCGTATTTCATTTTGCACACCTGTGAATTTAGTCTTAATTCGGCACTTATATACAATTAGTATAATATCGAGGTACTACATTACATCGTGAGAACAAGCTACCTCACACACACACGTACACACACACGCACACACATACGCACCTACACACACGCGCACATCACTACGGTAAGCTAGCCACAAGCGCTCGGCCACACGTCGCTAAGGGCTACCGTGTTCGCCCGGGCTCTAATGTGTTCGCCCGGGCTCTAATGTGTTCGCCCGGGCTCTAATGTACGTGTTTACACGGTAGTTCACTTAGTGCATGCGCGTACACCACCCTACGTGGGTAGCACTACCCGTAGCTCAATAACATGCTTGTAAGTATACTTATACACACACACATATTAACTTTAGTATATATTATTATTAATATTATCAGATTTAGGCAATGCTAAGGTAATTGTAGAATCAATGTTGCTTATCGAGACAATTACTCTTTATTAACATGATAAGTTTCATTATAGATAATAGTTAAAAATAAATAATAATTTTATAATATTATAAGATAAGTTAAGATACATTTTATTATTGCAATCATTGCAAGAGAGAGAAAAAAACAATAAAAGGACAAATAAAATGTTCAGAAGATTTTCGAGGTATTCAACCTTATGACTTACTGTTTACATATATATGATAAAAATAAATAAAATATATAATAAAATATAATGAAACTTATCATGTAACTAAATGTAATCATCATATAATAATGTAATCATGTAATAATATAAATAAATGATAAAAGTATAACATTAAAAGCTAATAAATACATCAAGTATTAAATAATATAATTAAAATATAATATAGTGGAACTAAATATGAGATAGCCAACATTTAAAAGTAAAAGAAACAAGAGAAAAAAAAGAGAAGAAATAAGAAAATATATTAAATAAATATAGGTTAACAATATTCGATGTACACACAGAAAAATATATAATCCAAAGTAATTTATTTAATGTCAAAAAATGTAAAAATAAAATAAAAGATAATACAATCTTAAAATCATATATAATAATTTTAAATAGTCAGTTTTTTATAATGTCAAAATTTAATATAACGTCAGTATTTTTATAGTGTAAAATAGATAAAATCAAAATTTAAATAAATTATAAAAAAATATTATCATAAGTCAAATATATTAAATAAAAATGTAAACTAAAAATAAATGTATTAAAATAGACTAAGTATTATATATAATTATTTTAAGATTTTACAGAATAATGATAAATAATTTGACTATTTGAATTGAATATTTTATACATGTACATGCAAGTCTTATATTTACAAATATCATATAAAGATAATATTTTATTTTCCTTAAAGAAACAGTTGCAAAATCATTTGGTATATTAAAAATTATTTGTAATGTCTTTTTTTGAATTAAATATATGCTATTTAAGTTTGATACATAATTATGACGCCATATTTCTATACAGTAAATTAAATTTTAATAAAATAAAGCATAGTATAGTTTGATCATGGCAGATGTATTTACAAATTATGAAACATTTTTTTATGATCCACAACATTTTTAATAATTTATTTTTAAGATAAACCAAATGACCTTTCCAATTTAAACAAGTATCTAGATTTATTCCAAGGAATTTTGTAGAAGTTACTTGAGATAAAAGTGTATTATCTATATATATATATATATATATATATATATATATATGTACTATAGTTAATAATAATTCATAGCGTAAGTCAACACATAATAAAGTTAACTAATCATATATGTATAATATATTATTATAATAACTAATAATATATATATATAGAGTATACATGGCTATAGACCGCATATATGCTATATATATACGCTATATATACTATAGTATACCATATAAATTACTGGTAACTACATATATTGCATCACCACAAGACACCGACATACCTAGCTACATTAATAAAGCCATATTCAAGTCTGAGAGTACAGAGACCACATAATCTAGATTACATTGAAAGACACACAACATAAGAATCAGCGCACAACAGTAGAGCATTTAGTATAGCAGCACCTATAGAGTGGAACAAGCTTGATATTGATTTAAGATCTTGTGAATCAACATCAACATTCAAGACATTATTAAAAACTATTTTATTTATAACTGCTTATAATTTATAAAGTATTTTTTGTTATTTAATATATCACGAGCATATATTACCATTTTATTTGTATCTCATTACCATTATAAACAATTTTGTTAATTATCATTCAAAAAATATATAAACTCAAATAAATAATAATAATAATATCTCACAAACATGTAAAATATTATTTAAAAACTATAGTTATTATCCGGGTTATTATAACTGTAATTTATAATTAATTAACATTCGATGTAACGCAATTTAATGTATATATATATATTTAATATTATAGGTATACTCACATGATAGTGTATTGTATACAATAGGTTGCCTATATATAAGCATATAGGTTGCCTATAGGCAAATAGTAATAAACTAAATAGGATAAATATTACTGCTATAGTAGTACGATAAGTATTAATTCATGTATATATATATATATATATATATATATATATATAAACTACTATATAATCATACTTAGTATTGTTTATATCCCATGCTACTCATTAGTATGTATTAGTTTATTAGGCTATGATGAGTATGATGTAACGCACATCTATAATTGACGATGATGATAAATGTAATGAAAACAGCTACATTAACGAATAACGAATGAAATAGTCATAATTGATAAGAGAAGGGGGGAGATCTCTAAGCGTTCAGCGTCTCTAGACGTATATAGATAACGTGATTTCGACGTAATTAATTAACGGAAGGTGGCAGCAGCGATGATGATGGGGAAGAGGAGGAGGAGACTGGTGTATTGGATGCACGACTGGGGTAAACAGACAGCCCTATCTGACAGGCGACCCCGAGAGCTCGGGTTATCATCACCACGTCGCGTTCCTATTCCCATAACGTACTGAGCGCGATAGAACGCCCGCCACGCGCGCGTGTTGTTACGTAACCAACGAACGCGATGTTACGTAATAGGGGCGGGGCCAGGAGTGGCGTGAGTCTGTTAGTTATCAAAACGGAGATATCGTTAATTCAGCGGAGACGCGCCGAATTAATGATAAACAGTTATATAATATCTATAATACATCCGATGGGAGTTATGGTGCAGGTATACACATCTAGGTAATACACTAACAAACTATATTTCGCATTGTATATACTAATATTAATAGTATACTACGAATATAATAAATGTATATCGATAAATATACATATAAAATCTATAGATGATATATAGATCTATATATAATATGAATATGTTATATAACTATAAATATTCATAATATAATATTTATAAAAAGTTGTTACTTTACTAAACAAATAAATATATATATATATATATATATATATAATATTGTATGCGATATGAATACGTTATAACGTATAAATAAATAAATAAAATATAATTATAAATTATATTAGGAATATTATATTAAAATTATATTAAAAGTACGCTTAGTCGATAAGAAATATCTTTGTATAATTAACTCTATAGAGTTATATATAACGTAATATATATACAGTAAAAGCCGCTTGTATCGATATCCCAGGAGATCCGATAATATGTCGATACATTCGTATGTCGTTACGTATGATAAAGGCGTGGCTACTTTAAAATTACGCCCACTTAACAGAATATGTATTTATATTATCGAATATCAAATATATGCTAATATATCGTTAATTATGTTAAACCAAACTAATAATGACATTTTTATTATTATAAGATATATAATATATTTTATACACATATTCATACCTATATATTGCGTAAATATGAATATATATTATAGATTATATTGATTATATTTGTAAAAAAAGCTTATTTTTCTTTGAATTCAAGTTTTAGATGCGATACTAAAAACTACCCTAGATAATTATTAAATGCATATCAAATTTATTGCAGACCAATTTTAGAATATGCTTCCATAAATTGGTCACCCTTTTTAAAAGTTAGTAAATTTCGTAATCTCGTAGACCAAATTGAATGAGTGCTACGATTATTTACTAGAAGATTAATTACAAGAGGAGTACTCCTATAGGATATACGTATACGTAGGCTTCATATTCATTAAATATTAATTATAAATCATAAAAAGAAAGATTGGAATATTTTAAATTAGAATAACTTTGACTTAGAAGATTGGGATCCTATGCTGAAGAACATTTATTTTACAATCAGATTGTAAACCTCAGTAGTTATGGGAAGGGAAAACACAGTAAATGTAGGTGTCAGAATGTTACTAGAGTTGTATGTCAAGTAGTTGTTTGTTATGTGTGTTTAAATTATCATATATGATATTGATATTATCATATATATATATATATATATATATATATATATATTATATATTATATATTTTATATATAGGGGAAAGTAACCGAATACGGACACTCTCGGTATCTTAGAAGCCATCAATCTTACAAAAAAATGTTTAATGAAACAAATATTCATCATTATATAAATAGTTTAACAAAGTATTTTTTATTTTTTAATTAATCAAAATATTGCTGATATATCTAATAAACTGATTTTGTTATTACATTTTTAAATATATGAAAAAAAAAATGTCAACTTAAAACCTTCTCAAGAATATACAAATGTATCGATATAAAATAATAATATAATATAATATATAATATGATATAATATAATAACACTATATTATTAAAAAATAAAGCATTCTAAAATTAATTATCAAATATTCATTAAGTTATAAGAATATATTTAGAGGTCATATGAGTCCCTAATACCGACACTTTAAATGTCTTAATATGGACACCCTAAAACCAACCAGCGCGCAGCGTATGAACTATTCTGATTTTCATAAAAATCGCGTGCGTTGTAATATTAATACCACCAATAAAGCTAAATCAAATTTGTTTATTATTTATATACTTAAATTGTATTATTAATTAAAAAAATAATAAAAATAGATAAACTATTAACTAATTAAATTAGAATAATTTTTTTTTAAATTTGTCTGATTGATTCATCAATAATATATAGTTTATCTAGTGGTATATAGGATGTACGTATTATAACACAGGGTATCTATGGAATTACAAGATTAAATAAAGTTTAAAAATCACAATAATATCTATAATCATATAATATTAATATATTGTAATTTTTGAATAAAAATAATGAGTCATAAAAAGTTTAGATAATGTATTGTTAAAGTGTCCGTATTAGGTTACTTTCCCTTAACTTTAATTTTATTTGAAAAATAGTCAGAGAAGGTATACTATAGATGCATATCCGGTATACCAGATAGGTCAGGTAAATGATCTTTTTAGTTTTTCAGAGGAGTTTATTCATTAATGTATAGAACTGTTTATAGTAATGTCTGTAAAAGTTGAATTTGTAGTAGATGGATTTTGCATTTTTTAGAACTTTGTGGTAGATATTTACGTCTAAGATATAATTCGGAGAGGTTAGGTTGAGGATTCATTAGCAGATGGGTTATAGATTATGTTTTTCTTTCTAATAAGTCATTTTTGGTGTCCGAGTTTAGTAGTAAACCGTGGTGTAAAAGTATGTATATGTAAAAGTATGTATATATTGGTGCGTGATTATTATTAGTAGGGTTAGTCAATAATGGAAGGACGATAATGAAGATTGTGTTTAATATGTGGAGACGTTGATGTGTACTGAAAATTGTTTAAAATTAAAGTGTTTAAGTTGTGATTTAATATTTAATTATACATTATACTGGTTCCCTAAGTTGCCCAGTATGTATTCATATATATATATATATATATATATATATATTCTCCTGATTATTGGTATTTTATTAATATGTACTCTATATATATACACACACACATATATATATATATATGTATATAAACTGGTAGTTATTATTACGGCCACGTATCTCTAGCTAGTACATATATCGAATCATATAATACTAAAGCATAACTACATACTATTAAAATCAATACTTAATTTACAATATTATTTCGTTATGTATAGGATGGTGTCTGACATTTTTTAAACTGAACATTATATATATATATATATATATAAAATAAGTAATTGTATAAATATAGATATTAAACAATTTCATTCTTTTAATAATTCGTTACCATTACAAATATTTAATTAACTAAATAAAAGACAGTTTTATAAACATATATTATTTAAATTTAAAAATGGATTGTTAAATATATATAAACCATAATATTATTATAAATTTATAAATACATTTTAAATTATTACGGAAATGACAAATAATATGCTATTTCAAAAATCTAAATATAAAATCTAGTATTATAAAAGCGAGTGATAACGAATACAGTGATATTTATCGCGACACTTTATGATCAATATTTAAGTTTCGATTTTGTTCGATATAATTACAGTATACTATGGGTATACCCCTACTTTTATTTCAAAAATACTACTCATATAATATATATATATATATATATCCCTTTCGTAACTGAGAGACTTGGGGTCAGAATGCTAAATATATCGTTATCCATATTACTAAATGGTGGGCTGATAATCATATGGAAAATCGAGATAAATCTATAAATTAGATTTATCAAAAAAAGTCCGTTGCCAATCATCGAAGACATACCTTGATATGATTAGTTTGAATAATTCGATCGTTGAATTTTATTATAAGTTTATTTTATTGTTATTATTAGTTTTATTTTTAATATTTTATTTATTTTTCTTATTATTAATTTACGTTTATTATATTTTATTTAGTTTGGCTTAATAAGATGATGAATAGTTCGAAATATTCAATTATAATATTCCATATATTTTTATTTGTACACGATTCTGAGATATATATATATATATAAGCTTACTTGCTTAATTTCGAGAATTATCTTGTTAATCTTCTACTCGAGCAACAGCATGTGACAACTCCAGCCAGATATATCTATCAAGCATGATGGTTCTTATCTCTTGAATCTCTAGAAGACCAGTGTCTTTACTTAGCATATCCACATAGTATAATCGCCGGCGACCTCGGTTAGCTTTACCTTGTGTAGGCTATGATAGAATAAGAGGGTATGCTGATAGTTCAGGATGCCGTATACAATGTCCAGTCATTTTTATATTTATGTATACATTAAATATATTTAATGTTGGAAGAAACATGAGGTAATTTACCATACACATTTTCGTTTATGAAGTTTTCCTGCAAATATATATTTAGGGGTTTACGAATCACTCGCGTGAAAGTGCCATCCAGTGATTTCTGCTGTTGAACATCCAGTGTCCATGCCTTAGACAACTAGATTAGTACACTTTCTACGGTTGGTACAAAGAGTCTTCTTTTAAATGGTAAGTTTATCTTAGACTTCCATATAATATGCATGATATGTAGTGCAGTACATGCTAGAGACGTTCTCACATTAATGTCCGCCTCTGGTGAGATTGTCCAAGAACCAATGTATTTGAAGTCTGTTTTTACTTGTAAAGTTTGACTATCAGCTGTTTTTAATAATATTTAGTAACGTGTGTTAAAGTCCATTTGTAGACAAGGTGATAGGCAAGGTGATAAAGTATCCCCTTACTGAACTCAGCTACTATATCAACCACTTCTGGTGAGTATAATTTTGATTTTTATCATGTTCTGTAAATAATATATATAACATTTATCATTTAAATATTAAACTTTATAATAAATAATTTATTAATATTACTGGGTACAGAGATAATAAGAAATATATAAAGTTAAAGAAGAAATTGAATATGTGGATGCCATTTACAAAATAATGTATTTTATTACTATTTTCGATTATTTTTCGTTTATTTTTACGGTACCTGTAAAACATATACATTTCTTTAATTTTTTAATTTTGTATTATTCTTTATTTATTTCTATCGTTAGCAAATATTTATACTTTATACTTTCGATTACATATTTAGATTTGGTGTTTGCTTAAATAAATTATCAATTAATCAATCAATAGAGTATTACACTAATATACATTACTATTTATTAAGTAGTTTAGTGTATTTATTTTACGTTAATTAAAACAAATTTAAATTACAAAATAAAATAAATATTATTTAATATAAATATTACATATATTTCTAACTAAAATAATAATCATATTTATATACATATTGAATATGTTAAAAATCGTATATTACATTTCATTGATTTTTATAAATGCAAATATTTGTTTTAAATTAAATTTATCCACTGATAATATAGTAGCTTATACGTTAGTAATATGTAGATATGTATTACATTTATCATGAATTTATTAATATAAATATATGTATATATATAAGGTTTATCGTGACGCATATCTATAAATCACTTACGGTTCATCATATCAAGTTATAACGTAGCGGTGATCTAACCCTTATTGTACAGTTGATCAATTAGTGCACCTCGTGACTTGACGTAATGAACTTAACGTACCTATAGGCATGCCAACGTCTGCAGACGAATTATAATCTTAATGTAAAGATAATCAATACCACTTTTTTAATTTTGATTATTTCCTACATTTAATTTGTATTATATATATATACATATATATATATATACATATATATATATATATATATATATATATATATAAATATATATATATATATATATATATATATATATATAAATATATATATATATATATATTTAATTAATTAATGTAATTAAATTTCAATTCGAATACCATAACTATTACACGAATGTATGCATTAGTGTAGTGTGCACTGTAGCAATGGCTGGTATTTATAATTATCAATTATACCATTATACAAAATAATTAATTAAGACATACACCATAATTAATTAGATATCAAATAACATCTTTATTGTGATTTCAAAATGTTACATTCGCTATGGTGTACATATTACACTTAACTATACATGTATACATACAAAATATAACCGTAGAATTATTTATAATTATTTAAGAAAAATCATATTTGAGTGATACTTTTAATAATATAAAATGCACCATAGAATAGTTTATAGAATTTAAGTTATAGAATAAACTATTTCTATTTAATATTGGTAAAGTATTCATATGCAAATAATAAAACCAAATATAAGATATAATATTACCACCTATAATTTACATTAAAAACTATTAAAATAAGTACCATTAAGTATTATTTTATTTAATATTTATATTTTAGTATTATTATGTAGGTATTATTATTATATAGCCTATATTAAACTCGGGCGTACGCAACATTATGAGTCATAACTTATAATTTGAAAAGAACACTTTATAATATATTATAATATCATACTATAGTATATATAGTAATATATAACTCAATAATTCTGAAACAATATCTTATATTAATTGATAATTTATAATCAAATATATATGTATGGCTTAATTTATATACAAATGTATACTATATATAATATTTATAAATTATTAAATATATATTTAAGTATAAATTTAAAAATAAATATCAATATGTATATTATTATAGAAACAATTATACCACAACTGGAGGGCAATTAAGAAATCTATTAATAGATAATGCTAAAACATTTTGGATAAAAACTACAACCAGTAATATTCCATGGATATCAATTTATTTTGATAAATATATAAAAATTTCAAAAATACTAATAAAGATACCTAGTTTAGTATTTATTATAATATATATATATAAATATATATATATATATATATATATATATATATATATATATATTCATCATTGTTATTTATATTATATTTAATTTAGTACACATATGGAAAACAATATGTTGGGGAGAGAACGGAGTAGTGGCCGATGTTTTATATGCCTCAGCATATATGCATAGAAGTATACTTCTAATATCTCGATAAATACTGAATTTTAAGATCTTCGTTTTTTTGAATTAGCTATAAATCATATAGATCTAGAAAACTATTATTTCACTTTTATATATTACTGAATAATATTAACGATTTATTAGGCATTCAAAACTGCATAAAAAGCATTAAAATAAGAAAAGTCCGGGGTAGTGGCCGCTATTATCAGAATATGCAATAGGTGTCTTCTAATGTAATCTATATATATTTTTAATTATGTAATATTACAAAATTATATTTATGATGCATACGCACCTTATATGATTCAATTATTTAATTATATAATCTTACACATAAATAAGCATAACTATATATAATCATATTTGTCAAAATTTGACAACAATTATTATGTAATACATTAGAGTAGGGGAAAGACATTTTTGAAAACATTTTTGATATCATTATATTTACAATAATAAACCTGTGGGTTGGTAATCGGATACATGTGCCTAATACCGACCCCCTAAAATAATCGTGGTATAAATAATTGTAGTATTATAATATCCAATAAAAAGAGTAAATATACATAAATATAATTAAATATAACATACACGCAATTTATTTTTTATTGAATTTATTTTTTAATAGTAATATTAAATTTATATTTAAACTTTATAGTAATTATATTAAAATAGTGTATATTATTGTTTAATTTTTAATTAATATTTATTTATCAATCAGTATGTATATAATCAACTGGAATCAAGACTCATAAATCTATATCAATGATACACAAACAACTTATGACATATTTTTAAGTAAAATACATATCTATTTTGATTGGATATAATAAATAACATGGGGGTCGGTATTAGGAAAATAACATGGGTTGCTATTAATAAGATATATTGGTTAATAGTTATTCAAATATAATTATTTTTAGATAAGTTATAAACATTTTATTGATCTACAATATTGTGTACAGTATTAAGTTTTCTTTTAATTAATAAAGTATTTACAATGATTTAAAAATAGGTATTATTCAAATATTTAAAAAGTAAAAACAGAATATTTCATTTTATCAAATAACAATTGTAGGATTGAATATTTTGTAAAACAAAATACTTATTCATATGTATCATTAAATTACTAATATTTCATGTATATATAATGTTTTGATATCTCTTATAGTTACTGAGATACGATAGGGGGTCGGTATTAGGAGAGGGTCGGTAATCGGAGACTTTCCCCTAATTAATTAATTATTAAAACAAAAATGTACTTTATATTATAGACATTTTGATTATCTAAATATTGTATATATAACTTTGAATCCTATTTAGCACCATTTAAGCTTTAATTAAAACGGTCACTACTCCGTTCTCGGCTATTATCCCGTTCCGTCCCCCATATATATATATATATATATATATATGGTAGTTATAATAATATCATTTATTTGTAGTTCAATATTCTTATATATATTTTTTTCAAATTTACACCATATTCATATATGAAATATATTTGATAATAAATATACATATATTCACCACAGAAAGTAAGAACGATAATAGTAAATTATTCACACGCGTTATCAATGGGGTACGTGGTGACGCGTCCTCCACTGATACTATACGACAAGTTCACGATCACACAATACACGGAGTGTTATGTAAACATCCTAAAATGTAAGCAATATATATATATATATATATATATATATATATATATATATACGATAAAACTACATACAACTGTAAGGAGATAATTTGATTAATGAAATGAAAATGTTATCCAATTGGATATCTAATCAATAGTAGACATATCTATAGATCTATAGATCCAAAGATATATATTTCACTTTGATCTTAATCTCTATAGAGATTAATAGCAAAGTGAAATAAATATCTTGCATTGGCGGAAAAAGGATTTATTTCATAGATAAAGAGGAAAGGAGTATTATAATGGCATCCTGGATGATAAATGGTACGCATTACAAGTAGGTCCGTAATATAGCGAGGGTGAATATACTGGTCAGGGTAAATAATAACCCGGGTTATGTATGATTATGAGGGTACAGAGTGTAAATATATTAAAGAAGGTTAACCAAACACGCTACATTTGTTGGAACTTTGTATAGTATCTATTTAATATGCATCCTAAGTGTACGCGGGTTAGATACAGGATAGAATTATGTGATGTAATGGAGAAATAGTGGCTACGAGAAGAGTTATTACTGAAGAGCAGTAATACATCCGATAAAGAACTAAAAGATAATTAAAGTAATAGTTAGATTACTGGTGTGTCACTTTATAATTCATTTATTCTATATAGATAAGAATTGGTAGTTTTTATATGGAAGAGATGTATTTATTACAAAAAATAAAATCTTATCGAATATAAGGTACATGTTTTTAGAGTAGAATATATCCTAACATAACAGAAGTAAACATATATAAATATATATATATATATATATATATATAAGATAATAGTTTTAGAGTTATTAAGAAATAGATTTATAACTTAAGCCATAATCCATAATTTGCACATTATATTAAGTGTGAGTTGAGTTTGTAGATAATTAATAGGTAAAAGGAATACAGTTAAATGTCATCCGCATGATTACGATAGAGAATACTAGGGAATATTTACTTATATAAATATGATGAATATAAATGTAGTGTGTGGTTTAGTACCGACTATCGTGAATTACCAATATTGAAGGACATAATGTAGAAAGAATATGTCCTATCGTAATAGAGATGCGATGATTTGTGAAATATAGGCGGAACAAATTATTAATAAATATACTTGACTTAGTTGCGTAGGTCTTAACGTCCCCTTGCAGAACACATTTACATTTGATTTATGTAGGCCTCTCGGGCTGCTGCCATTCATTCCAAGGTCAGAATTGAAAAACCACTATTATCTCTGATACCATCCGACCATCTTATTAATGGACGTTATCTTGGTCTTGGATTTGTGATGTTCAACTTTTAGCTAGCATTACTCATATCACTGTTTCTTGCTACATTATCGAACCAACGAAGTTGTTTTTTCACAATTACCTCTTCTATAGTTTCAACTTGAACGTATACGTTCAGTGATTTTCGAATCTCTATATTACTGAGTCTGTCACACCATGTAACTCGCAGAATAGCTCTTAGACAATTCATTTCGAATACTAGCAGGTAAGTAATCTCGTTTTGCCTCATTGTCTAGGTAACTGACCCGTATATAGCTATTGGGAGAATGAGAGCTTTGTAGATTCTAATCTTGAGTTTTTTAGATACGCCTCTGGAAGTCCATATTGTCACTCTCAGTCTGCCAAAAGCCTGGGATGCCATCGAAATTCTTTGCAGAACATCATCTGAACAGTTGGGAACGAGAATGCCCAACACCTTGAACTAGTTAACTTTGGGGACAATATTATTGCCGATTTGATATCCTTTTTTTCAGTTGTCAGAACTTATCATTTAATAAATAATAGAAAGGTTTATTGACTCAGAAAACGATGGACGTTTATGTGCGTCAAGTTGAAATAATAAAACAAATAAATAGTTACACAAATAATAATAAATTTAAAAAGAAGACATTATAATGATACCATATATGTATATACATATGTAGTCTACATTTAAAAGTAATATATGATGACATGGTGCGTAATTCATCGGGAAGACTGTTCCATTACTTCGGAGAAGCAACTGTGAAAGCAGCATCTGCATACATAGATGAGACAAGCGGTAAAGAGAGTTTCATCAGCTCACATTTGCGACTCGGACGAGTAGTTGTTCGAATTATGAGTCCCTTCGATAGGTATGACGGAACTTCCATATATATAGCCTTGTGAGTAATGCAAAGAAGTCGAAACTTGCATAAATCTCGAAACTGCAACCACCCGAGAGTCGCCATTATGGAATGTATAGATATGGTTAAATCACTACGTTTTAGCTTAAATAATATGCGAACAGCTCTACGTTGTATTGAATCGAATTTTTTCATCAATTTTTGCGGAATATTAATAAAAAGCGAATTACAATATCTAAGTCGATTAAAAACTAATGAATGTAATAATGATTTGGTTAAATTAAATGTTAGCTTAGAGCGAGCCTTGCCTATATTATACAGGAAATAATTAGCAGTGCGGACAGCGTTTGATATATGTACTGAGTAATATAATGCATTATTTATAGTAAAACCTAGAGTAGTGATGGTGTTTGAGTTAGGAAGTGAGATAAGGAATGGATGAGTGAGAGTAATTGAAGAAAGAGATCTAGAAAGTATAATGCTATCAGTTTTACTAATATATAATGAAAGTGAATTACAGGAAAACCAAGAGATTAAATCATTAATACAGTTAGCAATTTAAAGTTGAATTATGTCAATATCAGAACCAGGTGGAAAAAAAGTATAAATTTGTAAGTCATCAGCAAAGAGGTGATGACGAATATATGGGTATTTTTTAAAAATCAAATTAATGGGAAGTATATACAAAATAAAAAGAATCGGCCCCAGTACTGATCCTTGAGGAACGCCATGAGTGTGATCAAATGGAGCCGACAAAGATGACTTGATCTTTACCGAAGATATTCTATTAGATACATATGACATCAACCAGTTGTGATCCTGTCCATGAATACCTATTTCTCGTAGACGGTAAGAAAGAATCCTATGATTTAACGTATCAAAGGCACTAGACAGATCAAGAAGAACCAAATAACAAGAAGCCTTATTATCCATAGATAGTATATTATCGTTAAACACAATGTTTAGGGCAGTTTCAATTTAAGTGGATTGATCTTTAGGCCCCATTTATGACAATTTATATATCTGAAGTTGCTATTTACAATTTTTTAAAAACATCCGATACTAAAGTTGTGTCATCTGCGTACCTGATATCAATTAACATGTCATCATCCAGTCTGATATTTCTATCTAAGCATGAGAGGCCCTTCATTACATGATCTAGGGATATATTGAATAGGCTCGGCGATATAATACATCCTTGTCTCGTGCCCATGTTAGAAGTGAACCAGTCTGTTAGTTTCACACCAACAATTATTGCACAGTTTGTATCGTTATATAGGTTTTATATTATCGCAACATATTTTTGAGGGATGCCTATCTGAATAATCATTTTTCAAAGTGCCTCGCTCCAAAGTATTGTCTTAAAGTCAATAAAGTGGATATGTAGCGGAACTTGATGTTCTCTTTCCTTCTCTATTATTAGCCTTGTGATGAATAGTGCATATATTGTTATTCTGGTTGGCCTGAAGCCGAAATGCGAGTCACTATAAATAAACACACATATATATATATATCAAATATACGTAGTCGGGATATGTGTGTATTATTATTAATGGATTCAAGTGCACTAGCTATATCTAGGATAACTAGTTTGTAACACGTGTATAACGACATAATGTGTACAATGTGCATACTTGAGTCGGCTATACTAAATAGTGACGTTTCAGTTGAGTTACATAGATTAAATTTCTTTGAAAGGAAGCAATGCGATTGGTATTGTTAATATGTGATGATAATTGGTTTGAAATAACTTTCAATAAGTGTGGTTAGGGTTAAGGGTAGGCGCTGGAGTTAAAATGTGTTAAATAATTTAATTTTACCAATATTTTTTTATTATGTATTATCCAAGTTCTGTATTTTATTTATAATATCCTGACATATTTTTTAATATTTTTGAGTATTTCTATCAATATAAAGTGTTTTAGGAGTAATAAATTTATAAATATATTTTGTATTTATGTAAATACTTGTAATATGTAATAACTTTCAATAATTGTATATGGTGTTTTTTAAATTGGGATGATGATAGTAATTTGTGTTTTCATAAATAAAGAATATTTGCTCTAACAATATTTCTGAATCAATTTATTTATAATTGTATTCATTTTTTATAGATTTATATTTTTGTATATGTTACTAATATAATTGTTTATATATTTTATAACATATTTGTAATATGCTATATATTGAATTATATATATTGTATATGTTTAAATCCAATAATGTTAAACTATATATGTATATGCATATGTAGTATACACGTATAACATTCGATTGATTTATGTTGTTTATTCTCTAAGCAGACTTAACAGATTGATATATATATATATATATATATATATATATATTTATATTGATTTATGTTTCATTTTGTATCTTAATTATTTCATTATCTCTTCGGGGTTTTTTTAAAATTATTTTCGTTGTAAAATTTGTTTTTTATCTATATTTCAAATATACTATAATATAAAATTAATAATTCATTATTATTTCAGATTTTATAGGAAGTATTACTTTATTTTTGTTTGTTCTGTATTATAATTTTGTTTTATATATATTTTGTATATATGTTTCAAATGTATCATATTATTAAAATACAATATTAATAATTTACTATTATTTTTGATTATAGTGATAAATATTATTGTTTGTTTCATGTTATTATTAGTTTGTTTTATTATTAACGTGTTCTGTTTGTATATATTTATATTAGGTTAACCTGTTTATAATTTGTAACGTGTTCTATTTGTATGTATATATGTTTCAAAGTAATTATACAATTAAAATATAAAATTAATAATGTACTATCATTACAGATAAGTATTACATTATTTGTTTGTTTCGTAGTATTGATTTATTTGATTTTTAACATGTTCTGTTTACATTATATTTAAAATTTATCATTTAAATATTAAACTATATAACTAATAATTTATTACTAATGGGGTAAGAAAGATAAGAAGAATTCTATAAAGTTAAAGTAGAAATTGAATATTTCGATGCGACTTACAAAATAATGTATTTTATTTCTATTTTCGATTATTTTTACGCTATCTTTTATTTTATTTTCGATAATTTTTCGTTTATTTGTACTTTATATAATTATTTATATTTTCGATTGGTTTTCAAGTATTTTTACGGTAACTGTAAAACGTTTTAATTTCGTATTATTCTTTGTTTATTTCTATAACGTATGTTATCGTTAGAAAATATTTATACTTTATATTTTCCATTAAATATTTCGACTATGTATTTGCTTAATAATAAATTATCAATCAATCAAATAGACTTCTAATATATTATCTCTAATATTATCTATATTTATATATGTATATATATATATATATATTAAAATAATTTATATAATTAATATTAAATTATAATGTAAAATGTATAATATAAAATTATAATGAATAATTATCATTAATGATTTACATGTATCGTTATTGCATTAGAAATGCGTGGACAAGCTGTGTTATGATGGTAGGAAATGGAGTTAAGATTTTATCTAAATCTAGAAATAGTAATGTACATATGTTGAATATTATATTTATTTCAATAAAGGCTTTCAACATACATATTAAAGGTATATTATATATAATATTATATATATATATATATATATATAAATAATTTTTCTGCCAACAAACTTAAAAATAAATTACAGTTGATAATTAATTATATAATTATATGGGTAAGTACACATAAGTTGACAATTAACATTTATATACCCACTGCATGTCATTTAGAAATGATATAGAATTTGAAATAGTAATTGAAAACAAGCATTTAGTGTAAGTGTCTGAAACAAAGTTACTTGGGATAATCATCGATAGTTCATTGAACTAGAAAACTCATTTACAATTTCTAAAGAATAAATTATTAAAAGTCTATTGTATTATACAAAGTGTATCATTCTGCCGTAATGAATCAGCTATGTTTAAACTTTATTATGTACTTATTTATCCCCATTTAATTTATTGTTTGTAAATATGGAGGCATACTTACAAATCCAATATAGACTGTATTCATGTTATACAAAAAAAGTATTGACATTATATTTTTCTAAACCTATTGATTTTAGTTCAAAAAAAGTATTTATGATAATGAGTTATTAAATATCTTTGATATGTGTAAATATAAAACACTAATATTTATGCATAGAATATATTATAAAACGTGTAGTCCATGTATTTAAAAACATTATGAAATAATAATTTAAAAAAATGAATACAAGAAGTACTTTTGAATTCATACAACGTTATAATAAATATAACTATATGAATAATTCGTTAATGGTATATGGACCAAGACTTTGGAATGAAATTAATATTGATAAAAGAAAATATGTATCTATTCAGCAACAATATTTTTAATAATTTTGTAAACTTGTGATTTTGTTTGTTATGCTATTAGTTTCTACCTCAAATTATATTTTGATAATTTTTATTTTTTAATAAAGTTAATATTTTTAATATTTTCTATCTTTACTTATACTTTTACATTAAAGTATTCTTTTAATTCATGTTTTATACTATAATTACGGTTCGATTTATCTAAATTTAAAAAGCTAATATATTATATTAAATAAGTAATTAAAAAATAAGCACGTAGGCAATGCCACCTACACGACGTGCGTGGTACGTGGTAGAGCTCGCTTTCAATAAGTGGCATTAGTTGTTTAGGTCATATCGTCATAGACATATGTTTTTAGAGAGTTCACTGGTTTTATAGAATAGTGTTACATTATAATAACTTAATTTAAATCTAAATAAAAAAAATTAATTCTATATTTGACTTGATATTAGTAAATATATACATTTAAATTCGATCAAATATGTCCTTAGATAATTTCTTTATAAACATTTAATTATACTAACTTAAATATAAAATAAATAAAATAATTGTATTAAATAGAACATATCTATACTTTTTTTGTAATAGTTGATTTATTATATTATTATATTATTTTATATAATCCTAGAAAGAAATATAAAAATAAATATATATATATAAGTGTGTAATATGGCCTAGAGTTATAATGTAATATGTTCAACGATAGTTGATGATTATTATAATGAAGATAATATTCTACGCGGGCATATTGCAACTGTACAAAAAATATACTGTTCTGTCCACGAACAATATGAGCCTTTGTCCACTAGAATGCTAACGGATGGTAATGTACTACTGGAACGAAGTAATTATTTTAAAATTGGGATAAAATTGTCAATGGTTATTTATTATAAATTATAAATCTATAAAATATGTTATTTATTTTACATAAATATAATAAATTTTAAAATTAATATAATTAAGAAATTTAAAATGATAATAATTTAGAATACTTACATACTATATATATATATTGACTTACTTCAAATATAATATAAGCATATTATATACCTATGAAAGTAATATAATATAAACGATGTAATTCGAATGATTATTATTATTATTATTATTATATGTATGTAGGTTATTGAAATGAATAATGAAAGTGACGGTGTTATCGTGAACTGTAATATATCTCACTTGCGGGAAATACACATATGGTATTATAATACTTCTAGGAATAATACAGGTTATAATAATTACTATTGATACTATTTCAACTAACTAATTTAATATAATATAATTTATATTATATTACATCTATTATTGGTAATCATATTTTTCCCACCAATATAAAGTGTTTAGATTGTAATGTTAAAATAGTCAAATAATAAAAATGTTATAGATAATGTATTATGTTAAACATTTTATAGATTAAAAAGAAAAAAACTTATATTAATTTTGTAAATCTCACTATATATGAACTATACGATTTTCATGTAGAATTTCCAATGCAATTTTAAGTAATCTATATAGATTTAACATATGGTCTATATCTTTATATAATATATGTGAAATAGCCATTATATAAACCTATTTACCATTATCATAACTTTATGCATAAATATACTAAAGAAGTACCTTATTGTTCATGATATCAAATTTCAAGTATATTCGTTTTCACTACGGTATATAGTCCTATAGGGTAAGTACACTTGTCTGTACTAATTATTACATTTAGTTATTGTTTTTTATATATTATTGTCACAATATTAGAATTTTATAATTTAATTAGTGTTTAAATAAAATCATCATCATCTTCATCATATATATATATATATATATATATATATATATATATATATATTGTAGAATATGTCAAAGTTAATATCTATTCAAATGAAAGAACATACGAATGTAAATATTTGTGTCTGGATAATTCGAATTTAAAAGAATGCATGAATTTAAATGTAGGTTATTACTTACATTTATAATCTAGAATATTATTATGTATATATATATATATATATATATATATATATATAAATCAGACAAATCACTGCAAGACAAATATACACTGTTAAAAAAAGAGTTTTCCAGCGTTTATTAAAATATAGAAAACTCTTTTTTTATAATCTAGAAAACTCTTTATTTAAAAACAGTTTTCTATCTACTAATACGGCCAAATACTCTACAAAAGAGAATTCCATATCATAACAGATATAAAAACTACCAAAAGAGTTTTCCAGCGTTTAAAATTTAGAAAACTCTTTTTTTTATTATGTAGAATACTTTTTTTTTTATAATGTAGAATACTCTTTTCTGTAGAATTGATGTAAATATTACCTAAATTAAAGTTATATTAATTATTTAATATAGAACAAATAACATATTATACCTTTTATTTATTTTATTATATTTATTATATTGTTATTTATCAAAATTAATTATTAATTATTTTTTTAATTCTATATTTAAGTTAATATACTGTTTAATAAATAAAATATTTTTTTTTAAAACTTAAATTATTTAAGATTCCTATAGATTTTTCTAAATTATCAACTACAATTTTTATCATAATTATATTGATAATACAATTCATGTTGAATAATTGCTCGATATTGAATATGTATCAATTGAATATTGATTAAATATTGTATTCGATATTACAATTTTATTATTATTAAATTTAAGTTTTAATCTAACTTAAATGAAATTATATAATATATTGTTATATACGAGTTAATACTTTCATGTTACGATACTATTTACTACATTAAGATATTAATATTTATTTTAATATTTTATTTTATATTTAAAACTACATCAACAACTTAACTTATTAATAGCTAGAATAATATTTTAATAAATAGTTATTATATTTATTAAAAATTAGAATACTCTTTTGCAAAAGAGTTTTCTATTTGATTAATGCTCGAAAAGAGTTATAATACAGGGACACTTGGAAAACTCTTTTTCGGTGGTATAGAAAAACTCTTTTTTCTAACAGTGTACAGTAGAAATCAACAACCGATTCCATTTTCTGGATGGTGAAGATATCTCAGA
Organism: Osedax fenrisi; assembly: GCA_964019155.1. Classification (NCBI taxonomy): domain Eukaryota; kingdom Metazoa; phylum Annelida; class Polychaeta; order Sabellida; family Siboglinidae; genus Osedax; species Osedax fenrisi. Next base: position 66,859,234 of record OZ025244.1, read on the forward strand.
AGCATACGAGCATTTCATAAAAGTAAATTCTGAAGTTGCAAGTAAAATAGTTCCTATAAAACCAAAGAAAGTATATATCTGACCATCCACTGATGAAACTGTTAATACAGCCAGACAAGATACACATAAAGCATGAAAAACGTATGAAGATAAAGTAAATGACACCAATCAACATAATAATACAGAATCAAGAAATAAACTCTACACAGCTTATAAAAACATTTCCATTGGAACCCTAGAGGAGAATATCGAACACATAGAAAAAGGTGATATACACAGAAGGTACCTACTCAGCTGGGAACTAATAAACGATCTCAATCGAAGAAAATCTACTCAAAATGTATGATAAAAGTAAGATATCAGAAAGAACGACTACAAACATGGCACAATCATTTTCAAGGCTTACTAGGCAGGCCACCTTAAATAGAGAAGGATGAACCAATTACTCAAGTTTTACCACCACTGGGAATAAAACGTGGAACTTTTGATATCAATGAATACACCACCAAAGAAGGAAAAAACTCTAGAATGGATGAATACGCCCAGAAGTTTTAAAACGATGTGACCTAGACGCTATCGTTCTCCAATTATGTAACAGAGCACTTATAGACAAAAAGAAGCCCAGACAGTGGCCATTGCTGAATATAATTCCGATACAAAAATTCGTAGATCTAGTGTGGGTGGCAACTACAGAGGTATAAGTCTGAGCACATTAGTGGCGAAAACCTATAATCGTATGATAATGAATAGAATTAGACCGTACCTAGAATGTCATCTGAGAACAAATCAGAACTGTTTCAGAAGTGGAAGAACAACTACTAGTCAGATACTCACTCTAAGGAGACTGATAGAAGGGTTAAAGGAAAATAATCTTGAAACTATACTTACCTTCATTGACTTTAAGAAAGATTTTGATACAGTTCATAGAGAAAAATCTGCTAATATTAAAAGCGTATGGAATACCGGAAGATTTTGCGACATCTATCAGTATCATGTATGAAGATACGTCTGCCAAAGTCATAACACCGGACGGAGAGACGGAATAATTCAGTATTCTTGCTGGTGTTTTACAAGGGGACACACTTGCCCATACATCTTTATCATTGTTATTGACTATATCATGAGAAAAGCTCTAATGGGAAGGGAAGACAATCTTGGTTTCCAACTAAGGAAGAGACAAAGCCGAAGGGTACCACCCATAATAGTCACCGACATGGACTTTTCGGACGATATAACCTTAGTTAGTGATGGTATCAAGGAAGCAGAGGATATGCTTAGAAGAGTTTAGATATCAGCAAAATGTATAGGACTAAGCATGAATACAGGCAAGACAAAGTACATGTCATACAACAACAACCAACAGTATGATATCAAGACTATAGATGGAACAGATCTGAACAGAGTTGAAGATTTCAAATATCTCGGGGCATGGGTAGATAGCAGCGAAAAAGATGTCAAAATTATAAAAGCGCAAGCTTGGAGAACATGCCACCAGATTAGAAACATCTGGTATTCAAAACTCAGTAGGAAGTTCAAAATTAGGCTAATGATTGCAACTGTTGAATCCAATCTGTTATACGGCTGTGAAACATGGTCCCTAACAAACTCACTACTCAACAATGTATGTATGTAAATATATCGATTATATAATAACGAGCGTATTGAAATGAATTAAATTAAATTGAAATGCATATTTCATTAATCGATATATCTTCATACTCCACTTTATAACACACACACACACACATATATATATATATATATATATTAATACATTAACTATAGGTGCATTTTTGTTATTATAATTACAATTATATATACATATAAATAATAATAATCACTACGATTAAAATGTATATACACAGAATAATGTCGATAGAAATATTAACAATTTGAGACCGGCAAGGTACATTTGTGATGTGGACGATACTGTACCATTCATTGATAGTATACATATACATTCCACTGAGTCGTATAGTCTATCAGAGATAATGGCGTATTCTTCTATTAAACAATGTTAATATGATATTAATTTCATAAATAATTAAAGTATAGTATATTATTATTAGTTATATTATTTTTCATATATATATATATATATATATATATATATATCAAAACCTATGCACCGAATCAAATATTAATCACATGACTAATATTGATTATCCATTTCAAAATTTATAATATTAAGTTGTATTTCAAAAATGTTACGGATTATATTTATAGAGAATCGACTAAGTTTATTTGTCATTACGTATTTATGTAATATCCCTAAATTATATAAAATGTGTATTATAATTAACCATTAATATGTAATATTATTTAAATTGTACATTAGAAGATCAAGATTTTTCATATACATTTGAGAAAAAAAATTATTATTTATAACATCAATACCTATTTTAATTTTAAACATTTGTTTATTGCAATTATTGCTATAATCGTACTTTATTATGTATGTATTTTAATGCAATATTAATTAAAATTTAGCAAACAAAGGTAGGTATACCTATATGCATATCATTTAATTTATTTTCAACACGAATTAAGTAGAATAGCATGTATTTGTATTGCTAGTTTGATATAGGATGGATCAGTTCCTAAAGTTTGGTCATTCCTGAAGTTTAGTTATAAGTTATAATTAACCTAAAGGTGACGTAAATCAAGTAGAAATAAATGAAAATAAGTATATTTTCTATTTCTGGAATTCCATCTACTTTAAAATTCAAAATAAAGTACCGTTCCTATATGTATACCGATCTTAATTGCTGGCGCCACTATTATAAAACTCCACCTGAGCTCAATGTTCCCATTATTGGGTCGCATATATTAATTAGAATTACACCTAATATGTACACATATGATATCATATAGCGGCGTGTGTTAACATTTTGTCTTAACTATATTGTTACTTATAATTCACAGATATTTAATTATATATGTGTGTGTATTATAAATACATATTTATATATATATATATATATATATATATATATATATAAATTATATATAATATAAAAATACATTTAAAAAAAGATTTAAACTAAAAATACGCGAATTTCAATAAGATTAAAACTAAAATCATAAACTATGGCCAACATTGAACATAACTAAATACGATAATAGTTACTTACTTTAGTTAATGTATTATAATATATATATATATATATATATATATATATTACCTGATTACCTATCCCGTAGCGTTGAGCCGTATGGGCGCTTATGAATCTCTCACAATTTTCCTCCACTTTTTTCTATCTGTTACTGCTCTCATGACGTCACATACATTTAGTCCTTTCCACTCGTATATGTTGTCGGACCATTTCAGTCTTGGACTATCTCTATTTCATGTGATATATATATATATAGATAGATAGATAGATAAATAGTTTATTGTTTAGCAACACGAATACAATTATAATAATAGTAGTGAAATTAATTTGAATTTAAAATAAAGCGAAACACACCGACACGAAACAAAAAAAAATCAATTTTGAAAATCAATTTAAATTTTGGAGCGAATTATTTAATACAAAGTCCATTTCTTTCAGACATTCATTCGTGAATAATTCTGTAAATAATACCCAGCCTATAAGTTATAATGAAGTTCAGGAATGCTTTAATGCATTACATGATGGTGCACCCGGTATCAATAACATTAAAAAAAATGATTTAACTAAAATAGGTTTAAAAAACTTAACTGCACGTTTTAACGTTTACTTATTAACATCGACTGCACCCTCTATATTTAAATATGGATTGACTTCATTAATACCTAAATGTAAACATACTAGATATCCTTCAAAATGTAGGCCTATTACTATGTCATCATTAATAAATAGGTTATTTCATAAAATATTAGCTAAACGTATTGAAAATACCATAGTGTTGGATCCTCATCAAAAGGCATTCATTAGAAGAGACGGTATTGCTGAGAATATATTTTTATTAAAGAATATTATATATCAACATAAACAAAACTGCGTCCCTTAAAAATATGTTTACTCGATGTATCTAAGGCATTTGACTCAGTTTCTCACGACGCTATTATTTCTATTGCTAATAGAGCTGGGTTACCGAAAAAAATCATAGAGTACATCACATATGCTTACACTAATTGTAATACTCAGCTTAAATATAAGAAAGGTATATCGCCTAGTATTTTAGTTAATCGCGGCGTAAAACAAGGTGACCCTATGTCACCCATGTTATTTAATGCAGTAATTGATTACGTAACTTCTGATTTACCCAGTTCTATTAGCATACATAATAATAGCATCGTTAAATATATAGAATTCGCTGGTGATCTTGTACTCTTTGCAAAGGATGAAATATGTCTTCAAGCCCAGGTAGATCATGTTTTACATAGACTTAAAGAATGTGGGCTTGCTATTAATCCAGCAAAGAGTGCAACTCTTAACATTATTATTAACCCTAAGAAAAGGCAGTGGATCTGTAATCCAAATAGCTTTATAGTAATTGATAATATTCCCCTTAAACCCTTGACTATTGATGATACATATAAATACTTAGATATCGAAATATGACCTATAGATAATAAAAATAATGCAATATTAATAGAGTTAACATCTAAATTAATATCAATAACTAAAGCATTATTAAAACCTCAACAAAAACTTGATATACTAAAATATTATCTTTTACCAAGTTTATTACATAGGCTAACTTTCTCTAATATATATCTTAATTCATTGACAACTATGGATAGATCAATTAGGTCCTTTGTTAGACGGTGGTTGCGACTACCCAAAGATACTTCTCTTGGTGTATTTTATGCACCATGTAGTATTGGAGGATTGGCGATCACCCGTCTATTTTTAACAATACCAGTTATGCGCCTCAAACGGGTAAACTCTATACGTGGAAATGATGATCCCATAATACAAACCCTCCCAAATAATATTATATTAAAATGGTCATTTCCAAGATACTATGATAATACATAATTTACTACTAATATCGACATTAAAGCATATCATACTACATATCTTATTAATTCGGCGGATGGACGAGGTCTCGATTATGTTAACCACGCACCTTTTATTAATAACTGGATTAAATTCCCTACTAGATTACTAAATGGTAGAGACTTCGTCGATTCGATCAAACTAAAACATGCATTATTATATACAAAATTTAGATCTAAACGAATGTTCCCTAATACGAATACCACATTTTTAATGAGGGGATGTAATTATAACTACGATTGCTTGAGCCATATAATGCAAACATGTAGTTATAATTACAATAATAGAATACATAGACACAATTATGTAAATAGTTTACTTATGCCAATACTAAACAAACATAATTATATCACTATTCTAGAACCACACATCCAAACTCGAAATGGCCTACGTAAACCAGATTTAATAATTTATAAAAATGATACTGCATATATAATAGATACACAAATATCAATAGATACAATAAATACTGATATAAACTACACAAAAAAGACTAACTACTACAATACTAAAGATATCATCGCTTATGCCAAGCAAATAACGGGTGCGAACAGAATATTATTCAGCGCATCATGCTGGAATTGGCGCGGTATTCCTTCGGCGCTAACCACACAAGACCTACTAAACCTAGGTCTTAATAAACGTGATATTGAGTTACTCAATATACGTGTGATTGCCGGTGGTCTCGATATTTATCGAAATTACTGCCGTAGTGGATTATTGTAATATCCACATGTTATCTTGGCCTCTTCCTTGACAACATTCGTTTATAACATTATTATTTTCTTATTTTGTTACGTAATTTTAACGTCAATAAATGGGATAATTGTAATTGGTTGTCAAGCCAGCCAATTTCTGAAAATAGATAGATAAATAGTTCATTGTTTAACAACACGAATACAATTATAATAATAGTAGTGAATTTAAAATAAAGCGAAACAAACCGACACGAAACAAGACATTAAAATAAATATATTATAAAATTGATAAAAAAATTGATTTAAACGGGACGTGTACTAAACATATTCCAAAATAAACATGAATATAGTGAAAGTGTTAAATACAACAAACTGAATGTGTGAAACAAAAACTAGAGCGGAAGTATCGGGGTGAACAGGCCCATACGGGATGGATATAGTCCCCGATAAAGAGTGGTATGACATAGCCTGCCCTCTAGAATTAGGCTGCACACAATCCAGATGTGTAAAAAACTCTAGCAAAATATCACAATCAAATGAAATATATGTAGTGTTAATAAAAAAAAAAAAAAAAATAAGCACATATATATATATATAAAGATAAATAAGACAACATAAGTGTGAACATTTATAAGAATTTAACCAATAAGAATGTTTTAACATAACACGAAAGCAATTAACAGATTTACATGATGAAATATTATTGGGAAGTGAATTCCATAATGAAGGAACTCTATTTCCAAAATAGTTTAGGTAATACGTAGATTTACATTTTCTGGGTATTAGTTTGATTAGAGAGCCTAGATTAGAGAGCCTTTGCATTGTCTGCTATACGCATAGATTTATAGTTTACATAGATGTATAGTAAACTCTAAAACATATGGCTATACGTATCAAATATAGATGTAGACTCGACATCCACAAGTCCATTCAGAATCTTGATTGTGAGTACCATGTCGCTAATTAATCTGCGGTGAGATAGAGATTTAATATTAAAATAAATTAAACGATTAGAATAAGGAGCCATGCTAATATTACATCTATAGAATAATCTTTTAGTAAATAGTCTTTGGACTCTTTCTAGAGCTTTAGCGTTACCTATATAATTTTTATGAGGATTCCAAATTGATGAATTATCTTCTAGTTTTGGGCGCACATAGCTTATATAAGCTTGTAAAAGAAATACATATTAATTAGTAATAAAGCATCTATAAATTATATTAATAAGTATATATGCTTTTGAGCATATTGAATTAATATGTATATTGAAACTAAGATTATCACAGAAATTGATACCCAGATCTTTGTATTGCTTAACAACAGGTAAAAGTACTCCATTTAATGAGTAAACTGTGGGTGGTCATTGCATCCTATTCTCATAACAACGCATTTAGAAGGAGCCAGTTCTAGTTCCCAGTCAAACATCCATTTGCCTAGACTATTTAGATCTTCTTGCATATCATTTGTCACGTGTAATTTAAAGCTATTAGCTAGCTTCACATCATCTGCAAATAACGATGTTAATACATGTGGATTTATTGTATCAGGAAGATCGTTTATGTATATAAGGAATAGTAAGGGACCTATCACAGAACCTTGGGGAACATCAGAAGTAACATATTTAGGTACATAATTAGAATACGTTTTATTGACTTTAATGATTTGAGTTCGATTATATAAATAAGAAGCTAACCAGTTATGTACATTCCCCCTAATACCATAATAATCTAGCTTATATAACAATTTGGAGTGTGATACTTTATCAAAAGCTTTAGCCATATCGATATAAGTAATATCCGATGTCATATATTCATTTTTTGATTTTAAAATTGAACCATAAAAGTTCAAAAGCTGTAACTCAGTGGATTTACCAGATAGAAACCCATACTGGTGCTCAGTTAGGATACCATTGGTTCGTAAATAATAGGATATATGGTAAGAGAGTATTTTTTCTAAAACAATTAAAACTTAGGAGTAAGCTAATTGCAATTAGGCCATGGCCTGTAATTCACAGTGAGAGATGGATCACCTTTTTTAAATATAGGTATAATACAAGACTTTTTCCAAATACTAGGACAAGTTCCAGATTCAAGAATAAGGGTGTATATAATCGATAAGGGATAACAAATTTCATAGGATACTTTTTTTTAAATAGCCTTTGGTAACACGTCAGGGGAGTTATTATATTTATTAGGCAGTACACATAGACATTTCTAACATTATTAAGAGATATAGGATAATTAGTGAATTGGTTAATAGTAGGTGTAGGTCTAGCTATAAAAGGAAAATTAATACTAGTAATATTATTATTAATAAATACAGAGCTAAATTGGCGAGAAAGACAGACAGCGTCAGATGTTACTATATTATTTGTAATTGAGCATAATAAAGGTGATATAGAGTTAGATGTATGTAGCTTATCATTTAAATACTTATAAAATAGCGATTTATTATTTGAATTTAATACTAAATTTTCTTTATCAATAAAATATTGTTCTAAAAGAATATCAAATTCTGATTGACATTTTCGCCATTTCACATAACCAATAGAATTGTTAATATTTTTATGCAAATGTCTGCATTTATTTAATAATATTTTGAGATGAATAGGAAATTTATATTTTTTGTGCGAATATAAAGGGGAATAGTTATTACAAATTGTAATAAGTAAATTAGAAACATTATTTAGCATAACTGATCCATCAATATAGTTATTGAGGAAAGCATCCCAATCAGTGGACATTAGTTCTGATTTAATAGTAATAAAATCAGCTTTTCTAAAGTTGATAGATGGTGAACTTCCAGAATAATGATTAGACGTTTTAGAAGATGAATAAGGATGAAAAATACACGAATAGATAGAAATATGATCACTCACATGTTTATCATATTCAATTGGATTTATTGGAGATATTGATGAGACAATACAAAATGTTGTTAGTAAGGATCAGATCAAGGATATTAGATTTACGATTATTAAAATCAACTAGCTGTACTAGAGGCTCTTTTTGAGTAAATGAGTAGAAGTATTTCTCAATCCTAGTGTGTCCAGATCCTGCTAGCCAATCAATTCCGGTTAGATTGAAATCTCCATATATTAAACATGAATTCGACAAAACCAATAAATTAGAAATAAAGTCACATAATTCAATAGTATTGATTAGAGACATTGATGGTGGTCTATATACCACAATCAGTAAATAATTATAGAATAGTATACCGATTAGTTCAACATTATGAACTAAAGATATTGTGCGTGCATAGTATGATTTGTTGATATATAATAAAATACCACCACCATGAGTGTTAGTGATTCGATCAAGTCTGAATAGTGAGTAATACTTGCAATTAGATAGTAACATATAGTCAGTGAATTCATCAGATAGCCAGGTTTCGATGAAAATAAGAATATCGTAATCACGTGAATTAACAATAGCTAAGAGAGTGGGAAGTTTATTACAGATAGATACCTACTATGCGAATTAGAATAATAAACTTTAATAGTAGGACATAGTCAATTATTTGTTGTATTAGGAGTCGACTTATTTTTATCGCTTTTTTTAAATGATAATTTCCATTTCGTAAAATGCGAATTAGTATAATCTACAGAAGATTTCCAGTCAATCATAACTTTATCATTATCTAAATAGAAATATTTTAGCTCATAATTAAGAGTTCGCTAGTTAAAAACACACTTAATATTACCAGGAATAAGATCAGCACCAATAGTAAGTATATTTCGCTTAGTTCTGTCATCATATGATTGATCAGGGCGAAGAAATATATTAGGGTAATAAGTAATCCTATCTGATAAATTTATGAAAGCACTTAAAATAGATTGAACATTATGATGATTAGTATTTAAATTAATTTTATAAATGAAGCCAGATGAAATAGATATTTTATTAATATGGTATAACAAATAACCCTATAGGGTTATTTGTATTAGTATACTAGTTAGGTTTAACAACCCTATTGCTATGTGGTTGCTATTATTTCCCGGAACTCTATAAAAACTTTTCTATATTATAGACATTTTAGATATTTCAGTCAAACATTCTTCTCTCCTACCAATCTATGTGTTAGATTATTCAAACTTTTCACAAATCTTATTCTTCTTTTTCTTTCTTACTCTAATCACTAAATCATCTAACTTATTATTTTTATACTCGTTATTTTCGTTTCGTTTAACCATATTATTAGATAGTTTTTATCGAAAAATGTGATTACATCATTATATTGTTATTTTATTGTCATTGAATTATTATATTTTTCCTACAAAAGCGAGGAGCCTATATGTCCATAATTCAAAACTTAATCATTATCATTATCATATGCATATTATATATATATATATATTTATATATATATATATATATATATATATATATATATATATATATATATATATATATTCATATATATTGTTATTTGTTATTTTTATTTGGTGGAGTCCTTTCATCCCATCCAGGAACTTAGATGAAGTTTTCATTTATAATCATATGGCTCTAATGTCCCTTCGAAGCCGCTATCATGTTAAGGCATCCATGGTTTTAACGAGAGCCGATCATTTATTTATACACAATTATATAAGATCAATTCTAAATAATATTTTAAGACCCATTTTATAAAATTAATTAATGGTCCGGATGAGAATCGAACCCATGTCCTACTGCGTGTGTGTGTCTGACGCCTTAGCCACTGAGTCACGCAGGCAGTTATGAGTCACACAGGCAGTTTATATGTATACACTAATAGTGTAAATATATATAAAATGTATATTTTAATATATATAATATATATTAACTTTATTTGGTATCATTTCTGTAGTTGTAATTATATCAGAAGTTGACTTATTTATATACTTATCTATATACAAATATAATTTATTTATATGTATATATATATATATATATTAAAAAAATATATATATATATAATATATATATACATATAAATGAATTATATTTGTATATAGATAAGTCCACTTCTGATATAATTACAACTACAGAAAAGATACCAAATAAAGTTCCTAATGGTAAGTAATTATACAATATGTGTTCTGTATAATTATACACATTATATAATTAATTGTTTATAATGATATTTCTATTGTAAGATTAGTATAATACTAATATGTATTTACAGTATTAATTTTCAGTATTATAAATTATAACTGTTATCATTTTGTTGTGATTTGTATGTATACATATAATATACATCTAGATATATCTAATAAACTCTTAATAAATGTTATATACAATGATTCGATTTATATTTTATTTATTCCATTCGCAATTTTGATAAAATAAATGAAGTGTATTGTACTTGTTTAATTATATATCAAGCCTAATAGTATTTTCTTAATACAGAATAATAAATAGTGTACATTTACATAGTTATAAAAAAGTAATAGGATATAAAATTTAATTTAAAATATTATTTTAATAAATTGTATTCTTTACAATATTAGTATTCAGTAGTATGTTTCATAAATTGTTTTATCATATTTATAACTTAAACATATAACATATTTTATAATAATATAATAACTATTAGGTATACCATTAATAGATACCACATATATATGTTGTTAATATTATTAGTTGTATATAATTTTAATATATATTTTATATAATATATTATATAGTTGTATTTCTCCATTTAGATTTGTAGTTTAATAAACTAATTATAATGATTTCTTATATATCTTATATACATAATGTGTTCAGGTCTATAGGTAATTAAGCGTATATGTATATCACCACTCTCCTTATAATAATCATCCACAATGACCATCTTACAGAATATTTCCGTCATCTATAAATATTAATTACGTATATTTAGATATAGCTAAGAAAACCACAAATATTATTACAACTACAGAAAAGATAACACATAAAGTTACTACTGGTAAGTAACGATTGACATGTGTGTAATGTATACATATATGAAATATATCACATATATATTTTAAATATATATATATATATATATATATATATATATATATATATATATATATAATACTATAGGGGCCCGACGTTTTCTGGTTATAGTTAAATTATACATATGTAATAATGTATATATATATGTCACATATAATATAATGATGATAATTATGATGATATACGGTTTAATAGGGACTATACGTATAATAAGGACTCATTCGTTCGTGCGGGCAGAAAATAATAATAAGATAATAATAATTCGATTAAATAATAATTAGATAACAATTAGATAATAATAATACGTTGTAGATAACACGACACAAAAATAATAAGGTGGATGATTTAATGATTAGAGGTAGAGAGAAAATAAGAAGTTAGCTTTATAAATCTTTTGATGGATATAATAGAACGAATGATAGAAGAGAGTGAATTCCATAGGGTGGGACCGGCATTTTTTAAATCTCTAGAATGTAGGGTACTTTTACTAGAGTTACGGGATATAAGGTGATGAGAATTTTGGTAACGAAGAGAAGGTAATATTGTACGTTTTTAATTAAATCATAGATATAGCTTGAGGTTAAAGAATATATTTATTTACGGATTATAGATAGTACATGTAATTTACACCTGAGGGAGAAGGGTAACCACATATTGATGATTGATTAGATGTTTTAGTAGAGTGATCCAGTCATGTTTTGTGTAAGTAGTGCGTATTTAGGAATGGATCATATTTAGTTGAGTATATATATTATATATATATACATATATATATATATATATATATATATATATATATATATATATATATATATATATATATATATTTACATATATATAAATATACATTTTGTATATTTTTATATAGATAAGAAAACTACTATTATAAGTGAAGCTACAGAAAAGATAACAGATAAAGTTACTACTGGTAGGTAATGATTGAAATTTGTATAATGTATAACACTAATTATTGTAGATAACTAGTATAGCTAGTATAACAATATCTAGTATAAAAATGTATAAATATCCACCATTAAACGTACATCAAAACTTAAGTTCAGCTGAAGTTAGTAAACTTATATCAGAACTTAAGTAGGGTAAAGTAACCTAATACGGATACTTTAATAATAAATGGTTTTAACATTTTATGACTCATTGTTTGTATTCAAAAATTACAATATATTAATATTATATGATTATAGATATTATTGTGATTTTAAAATTTTATTTAATCTTTTAATTCCATATATGGATTTATATGGAATATTTATAGATAACGGGGTTTCCGTATTCGGTGCCCATGTCCGAATACGGATACCCTGTGTTATAATACGGACACCCTGTATATTACTAGATAAACTATATATTATTGATGAATAAGAAAAAATACAATTACATTATTTATAATTAATTTTATGAATAATGTATACTAATTTACTTAGTTAATAATTTATTTATTTTGTTAATTAATAATACAATATAATTATCTAAATAATAATAATTTTAGATTTAGCTTTATTGGTGGTATTAATATTATAACTCACACGATTTTTATGAAAATCAGAATAGTTCATCTTTAAAAATAGTCTGTATTAAGACATCTAGAGTGTCTATATTAGGAACTTATATGACTTCTAGATATATGTTTATGACTTAAAGTAATATTTGATAAAAAATATAGAAATTAAAAATATAATTTTAAAATGCCTTATTTTTTAATAGTATATTGTTATATTTTATATCGATACATTTGTATATTCATGATAAGGTTGACATTTTTTTTCATAAATTTAAAAAATAATAAAAAAATCAGTTTATTGGATATATCAGCAATATTTTGAATAATTAAAAACAAAAAAATACTTTTTTAGACTATTTATATAACTTTGAATATTTTATACATTACACATTTTTTTATATGATTTATGGTTTCTTAGATACCGAGAGTGTCCGTATTCGGACACTGTCCGTATTAAGTTAATTTACTAGGTAAAATTAAGTTGATAATGTTGATAAGTTATGAAGTCTATTTTTATTAATATAAATTTAATAATGTATTATTAAGTAGAACTTAAGTTAATATTAAGTTTTTATGCAATATTAAGTAATTTAATATTTATATTTATAAACTTATGTCACACATCTTAAGTTATGAACTTATGTTCAACTTAAGTGTAGATGTAAGATCACATATTAAAATAAATATTATTACCTGATTTATGTGTAATGGGTTAATATGTTGAAAATATAACTATAAAATAAACACTTTTGAAAGTATGTCATTTAATAAATAATAATAAAAATTAATAATCGTCATAATTTTATTAATAAAATTATAAAATTTCAAAAACTGATATAAATACTATTATATATATATTTAAATAATCAATATTCATAGATAGTTCTTTATTCATAATAACATAATGTTAACTTAGCACATTATATAATTATCATCATTATATATATATATATATATATATTTCATACATTTTTCATAATTTTATTGTAAATCTTTAGAATCAATATACTAAGAATAATTATTTTTACTAATTTCAATCATTCAAAACTATTAAGTTTTTCAATAATGATTAAAATAAATTGACATTTTCAGATAATTTAGAATATATATAAATACATACTATTTGCATTTTTTTAAATTTAATGATTAGTAAAATATAAAATATTCATAACTATATCACTTATTTTCAAAAAATAATAATTTAGTAGTTAAATATAATTTATATTAAATATTTTCATTTATTTTCTATAAAAAATACAATTATATAGATCTATATAATATCTATTGGTATCTTAAATATTGTATTGGATAAATAAAAAACCCAACAAGTTAATACATGTTTAGTAGACCACTATTGTTCTTATTAAATAAATGTAAAACATCTATTTATAGAATAGAGGTCGACCTACCCTTAAGTTCAGATGTAATATCACATATTAAAATAAATATTAGTACCTGATATTAAATGAGTATGTTGAATATGGTTATGATATAAGAACATATATTTTAATATATAATAAACTTATGTTACATGACTTAAATTTAACTTATGTAGGAACTGTAGTTATTTATGTAAGTATAACTTAAGTTAATTTAACATAATTATAGGTGTAATATTTGTTTAATATAGATAAAATACAATATTACACATTTTGTTTAATTTAATATATCATTAATATGGAAAATAATCATTAATTATTATTTTAATTTGATATATAAGTTAATAATCTGTAATTATGTAATTTCAGTAATTATTTTAAAAACAAAAATCATTTAAGTTACACATTGAACTACAATTTTAATCACATTGTATTGATAATAAAATTGGAAATTCAGTTGAACTAATTTCTCAATATTTAATATATAACAATTTATAATTGATAAACTATTGTATTCAATATTAAAATATTATTATTATTGAATTTAAGTTTTAAATATAACATAAATAAAATATAAAATAATATATAATTATAATATATTAATAATAATATATAATGTAATCTATGAGTTAATACGTTGCTAATAATAAATATAATAGAAATTGTACATATATATTTATGAACTTAAATTTAACTTATGTTGTTGATGTGAATACAGCTTAAGTTACATGCTGGATACGTATAAATATATCTAAATACTATATGGGCAAGTCGTATCCTTATTATACACAACGATTTTGCGAAGCAAAGATATAACACTCCCTATGCATGCAACGTAATTTAGTAATATCCCCAACCGCTGCTAGCAGTAGTATCGAAATCACTGAAATAGATTTAGGTTCGGCTCTGTTTGCATACAACAATGTTTTCGTTGCTCTATTAAATTACATGCAATATAAATTAACTTTTACTTACTAAATATATACTTATAGCATTTAAAACATAAATATCATATTTTTTTGTTATATATTAGTAATGAACATTTAGTTTTCATCATATAAATATTAATTTAAAGCATATTATTTAACATTTTAAAAGTGTATAGTTAAATACGAATTTACATTATAAACAACGCATAGTTCCTAAAAGTAACCCGCTATAGGTGGCACTGGGGTATTTTGTATACAAATTCGAATTACACGATTTCGCGTAAGTGTTATATCTTTCCTTCGGAAAATCTTTGTTATACATATGTTTATATAGTTAGATTATATATATGTATACATGTATATATTTATGTATATACATATATGTATTTATTTATATATATAAATATAAATTTCATATATTTAGTTATGGATAAGAAAACCACTAGTATAATTACAACTACAGGAAAGATAACAAATAAAGATACTACTGGTAAGTTATAATTCAAATTTATTTAATATATAAAATATATATTATAAACATATATAAATACGTATACATATATTTAAATACTAGAAAGGCGCGAATTTCCCAGTTATAAATGAGTTATATAGTTAAATTATATATATATATATATGTATATATATATATATAAATTTAATATATACATATATTGATATAGATAAGAAAACCAATACTATAATTAAAACTTCTGAAAAAACAACAAATAGAGATAATTATGGTAAGTAAATATTGAAATATATTGAATGTTTAACAGATTAATAGATTTATATTATATGATATATCTAGTATATATATATTGGGATAATATCATAATAGGTATAGTGTATTAATACAAACACACTTTTATATCTATATATTATCGAAATGCATAATTATATATGTAGTATAAATAGCGTCAAATATAATATATATTATATTAATATTCTGATTTTTTGATACATTTTTTAAATTTATGAAATCAAATTTCAATTAAAAACTTATTAATTATATACGAATAATTATTCGTTTTATTCGCACTTAATTAATTATAATTAATAACAAAAATTTAAATATATATTTTTAATAACCATAAATAATAACCATCAATAATAACCATCAATAACACTCTACAATACATTTTAAAAAGTGTATTAATTTATTAAATATTGAGAAGTTATATATTCTAGAGTTAATATAAACACCTAATACAGATATCTTGCTTACTTACTTCGCTTATTTCGGGAGTATTATTTACCGGACAGTAAAAGTTCTTCAAACATCACGGTTCATCATAGCTACTCTCATTTCGCTCGCCGGTATACCAATTTCGCGTTCAGGAATTTTAAGGTAGCTTTCATGTGGCCTTCCCCGTTTTCTGGTTCCAAGAGTAGGTTCTCAAATAACTAGATCCGAAACAACCTCACCACCTCTACATAGGCAATTTACAGCAAACTTTGAGCGTCGTCCTCTGATATTTGTAGATTCTTTTTAAATATCCCCATAAAGTACCTCGTTTGTAAATTTATGAGACCAATGTACATTCGTATAATTCGAGTGTTTGTGCCATAAAGTTGTTTGAGTAGTGTTTTGTGAGGTTCCAAGTCTCACATCCATACAGCAGAACCGATTCAACTATGTTGTGCATGTGCCCGATTTTTCTAACTTCCAACAAAGATTTTTTTTCCAGATATTCCTTATTTTATGACATGTTCTCCAAGCAAACACTTTTTTGATTTTCAAATATTTTGAATGCTATCTATCCATGCCCCTAGGTATACCCTAAGTATACTTGAAGTCTTCAACAATTTTCAGAAGTAATAATTTTTATTTCAAACTATTGATTGGTATTGTAGTACTTATGTATTTCGTTTTAGCTATATTCATTCTTAGTCCTACAAGTTTTGCTGATGTTTCTACTCTAGTGAGCATCTCTTGGGCTTCGTTAATTTCTTCACTTACTAATGCAATATCATCTGCGAGGTCCATATAAGTAACAGTGATAGGTGATAATCTTCTGCTTTTTATTTTCCTAAGTTGGAAATCTAGCTTATCTTCACTTCATAGTAAAGATATTCTCATATATGTTATAACATATTCAATAACTATGACAAAATTGTAAAGAGCTAATGTATTTCCTTGTAAGCCACCAGCTAGAATATTGAAAGTTTCCGTTTCTCCATCTGGTGTAATGACCTTAGCAATAGTATATTCATACATCATGATAATAGCCGTCACCAACTCCTCCGGTATCCCGTAAGCTTTCAGTATCGTAAGCATGTTCCCTCTATTTATAGTATTAAAGGCTTTCATAAAGTTGATGAATATTATGATTACTTCTAGATTTTTATCTTTAACTCCCTCAATCTGGCGTCTGATTACTAGTATTTGATTTGTTGTTGTTCTGCCACTTCTGAAAATATTTTTATTTTCCCTCAGATGACCAATTAGGTGAGGCCTAATTCTGTTAATTATCATACTATTATAAGTTTTCGCTACTAATGAAATAATACTTATAACATGATAATTACTACCTAGACAAAGATCTCCTTTCTTAGTTATTGGAATTATATTCAAAATATACCATTGTGTTTGCTTCATGTTATCTAATAGTGTTGTATTACAGAAGTAGAGGATAATTTCATCTATATTGTATCATTTTAATATTTCTGGCTGTATTTCATCAAGACGGCAACTTTTACTTTATTTGATTAGTTTATTTTATTTTACCTCTTTTTCAAACTTATACTCATACATTTCAAAAGCTCCAAGCATTATGTCTAGAGGTAGAATAACTTATATTATCACTTAATGTTCTTATTCAATATCTGGTGGTTTGTTTAATAAGTCCTGAAATTTGTTGTACCACGTTTGTAGATGTTCTTTTTGGTTCTTTCCTTTGATCACTCCTATTTGAGATGTTTTCTAGCAGAGATTTCATTTATTATTTCCCAGCTTAATAAGTATACTTTCTGTTGAGATCAGAGATCTCAATTTGTTTGATCCTTTCTAGTGTATCAGCTGCAATATTTGTATATGCTGTATATTCTGTATTGCATGATTCAGTATTGTTATGTTGATTAGTCTAGTTTTCTTTATCTTCATACTCTCGATTTGTAATATGAGTGTCTTCTCTAGTGGATGGACAACTTTTATTTATTTTGATTAAAAGTGGAACTAGCACTTTTGTAACTTTAGCATTTATATCTATGAATCGCACATAAGTATCTGAAATGTCTTGAAGTATAAATCTGATACCTTGATGTATTAATACGGACACCTTATAACCAATCGACACGATTGAAATATACACTTATATTTGATTGAATAATCAAAACTATATTATATTAACCTAATTGTTAATCTGTAATGTGTAGTATTACAGATTATACCTTTATTCGGGCATAGGTAGAAACTATTATGTATAAAATAAAAATAGTATAGAATTTAAAGAATACTATAATATTCATAATAAATATATTTTAATTCACTTATTAATATAATTATGATAAGTGTTATCGAGGTGTTCGTATTTGTATCCTCTCTCAGTAAGCATCGGTGTTAATGATAACCTTCACGTTGATGTACAATAATCATCGATGATGTATATGATGATGATGATGATGATAATGAGTTTATTAGCACTAAAATAGGGTCATGTAGACCCCTTCGCTCGTGCGGGAAGAAAATAATAATAAAATAATAGTAATACGATAATAATTTAATAATAATATACATTCAATATACTAAAAGGACAACAATACTAAATAATATAAAGTACTATTATATACTACAGTCTGCATTGATATGGTGTAGTTTTATATAATACAGACTGCATTGATATAGTATAGTGTTATATAATAATAAGATAATAATAATACAATAATAATGTAATAATGAATTAGTGATACCAGGTGTAGATATGAAATATAGCTATCGATGACGGTCGCTGTTTAATATAGGTATCGAGTATTGCCATCACGTGGATGTAAAGTAGTCATGTTCGATGGACATAATTAGTACGTGTTAATGATGTCCATCTTACATACATGACATGGCTATTTAAGGGGATCTAAATAAATATATATACATACATATATATATATGTATAAATTTCAAATATGTATGTACTTATCTATTAAATAGGTACGAATACTTTTAGCATACTTGAAACTACAGAACACGTAACAAATAAAGACACGAATGGTAATTAACGATTTAAATGTATTCAATTTATAAAATATCTCATAGGTTCACTATCTACGCTACGCTATAATATAGGTAGACGCCTACTCTATAAATGCTGTCCACTAAACAACTTACTTTATTAATTGGCCACAATGTGTATATATATTCAACTAAATTACGGAACTCCATTTTTCATATAATAGATGATTAGAATTAATAAAAACATTGGATATTATGTTTTATTTAGTTGTGAGAGTTATGGAGTCCCTTAATACGTTTTTTAGATATCGTAACTTAAGCGATAGCGTATATACGCTATATACACACTATAGTGTAACACGTAATTAACATGTAGTTTTACGAAGGGATGATAAAGGACATCGGGTAGAGAGGGAGGTGGAGAGATAAGTAGATAGTGGATATTTGATTTAAAAATTAATATTATAATCGTTATCATATATTTTTATTAAATTGAAACCATATAGGTAACACCGATATGAAGATGTAATGTATTAGTTCCTTATTTGTATTGTATTAATGATATAAATAAAAGACTGAATTATATATATATATATATATATATATATATATATATATATATATATATATATCTACTATATAAAAGAAAGTCTATTTAATTATATATATATATGTGTGTGTGTGTGTGTGTATCTGGTGAGGTAACTCGAGAACCGGGGTACGTCGCGAAAATATTTTATACCCGATCTTAATAAATTTGCAACAGTATGGTCTTGGTCCGGAAAATTTTTTGAATTTGTTACCGCGTACCCCAGAAAAACCTGAAAAATTGACTTTTTGCCATTAAAATGATTTTTTGTCATCCAAAATCTTCGGCGTCGCTTTTTTGAAATATTTTTTTTACATATTTTCGAAGTATTTTTTTGAATTTTTTTTTGAAATTTTTGGAAATTTTTGAAATTTTTTGAAATATTTTTGAAATATTTTTGAGATTTTTTGAAATATTTTTGAAATTTTTTGAAATATTTTTAAACATTTTTTTGAAATTTTTTTAAAATATATTTTGTAATATTATTTATATTTTTTGTATTTTAAAAAATATTATTTGAAATATTTTTTTATATTTTTCAACTATTCGTTGAAATATTATTATTTTAAGATATAATTAAAACATTATAATTATATAATAAATATATAAATATTATAAGATATAAATATTATACTTTTTAAAATATTTGTAGAACATTTATAAAAAATATATTTTGTAATATTTGGAAATATTTGTTGTATCAGAATCAGGAATAGCTATAATTATATATATAATTATATAAATATGTTTCTACATATGTTTAATTTTATTTAATTGTATATACTAGAAATGTAGGATCAGGAATAGCTCTAATTAATAAATAATAAATAGGCAAACAATCAAAAACCGATAAATGTCGAGTCGAGTACTGTTTGGATTTGGGTTTAGGTTTGAGTTTTCGACATTTTTTTAAAACATATTTTGTAATATTTTAAATATTTTTTGTATTTGTTAGCAATTATATATTTTAGAATAATCAGGAATAGCTATAATTAATAAAAATAAATAGTCAAACAATCAAAAACCTAGCAACGCCGGGTAGGGTATGACTGCTAATATGTTGAAATATTTTTTATATTTAAAAAATATTTTTAGACACTTTTTAAAAATATATTTTATAATATTTTAAAGTATTTTTGTATTTTTGTATTTTTACAAAATATTTTACGAATAAGTCTTAAAAAGAACAACGCTAGATCTACATCGGATACAGTTAGATTTATTAAATATTAGTTAGAAGACAACAATTAAAGAATAGCTATGCATAATTAGGAATAACTATAATTAATAATTGATAGGCAAATAATAAAAAAACGAGCAACGTCGGGTTGGGTTCGGCAAACAATTCTAAATCAGGAATAGTTATAATTAATAAAGTATATTGAAATTTTTGGAAATTTTTGAAATTTTTTGAAATATTTTTGAAATATTTTTGACATTTTTTGAAATATTTTTGAAGTTTTTTTTAAATATTTTTAAAAATTTTTTTGAAATTTTTTTAAAATATATTTTGTAATATTATTTATATTTTTTGTATTTTAAAAAATATTATTTGAAATAATTTTTTATATTTTTCAACTATTCGTTGAAATATTATTATTTTAAGATATAATTAAAATATTATAATTATATAATAAATATATAAATATTATAAGATATAAATATTATACTTTTTAAAATATTTGTAGAACATTTATAAAAAATATATTTTGTAATATTTGGAAATATTTGTGGTATACTAGGAATACAGAATCAGGAATAGCTATAATTAATAAATAATAGATAGGCAAACAATCAAAAATCGATCAACGCAGGGTGCGGTTTGGGTTTTCGATATTTATTAAGAAATATTTTGTAATAGTGGAAATATGTATTGTATTTTTTTAAATATTATTTGAAATATTTTTGAAATATTTTCCACTAATTTTTGAGATATTAATTTGTATAAATTTGTTTGAATTTTAGCAACAATTTATGTTATTGTATATGAAAAGCAGAATCATGAATAGCCATAAATAATAAAGAATAGATAGGTAAGCTATCAAACAACGAGTAAAGCAAAGTTGGGTACTGCAAGAAATTCCAAATCAGGAATAGTTATAATTAATAAATGATAGATAGGCAAATAATAAAAAAACGAGCAACGCCGATTTGGAACTGTTTGGGTTTAGGTTTTCAACATATTTTGGAATATTTGAAATATCTGTTGTATTTTTTGAAATATTTGTTATCTAATATTAAAAAAAATATGTTTCTACATATGTTTAATTTTATTTAATTGTATATACTAGAAATATAGGATCAGGAATAGCTCTAATTAATAAATAATAAATAGGCAAACAATCAAAAACCGATAAATGTCGAGTCGAGTACTGTTTAGATTTGGGTTTATGTTTGAGTTTTCGACATTTTTTTAAAACATATTTTGTAATATTTTAAATATTTTTTGTATTTTTTAGCAATTATATATTTTAGAATAATCAGGAATAGCTATAATTAATAAAAATAAATAGTAATACAATCAAAAACCTAGCAACGCCGGATAGGGTATGACTACTAATATGTTGAAATATTTTTAGACACTTTTTAAAAATATATTTTATAATATTTTAAATTATTTTTGTATTTTTGTATTTTTACAAAATATTTTACGAATAAATCTTAAAAAGAACAACGCTAGATCTATATCTGATACAGTTAGATTTATTAAATATTAGTTAGAAGACAACAATTAAAGATTAGCTATGCATAATTAGGAATAACTATAATTAATAATTGATAGGCAAATAATAAAAAACCGAGCAACGTCGGGTTGGGATCGGCAAACAATTCTAAATCAGGAATAGTTATAATTAATAAAGTATAGATAGGCATATAATTAAAAACCGATCAACGCCGTGTTGGGACGGTTTGGGTTTGGGTTTTCAATATATTTTGTAATATTTGAAATATTTGTTATATTTTTTAAAATATTTTTTGAAATATTTGTTCACTAATTTTTAAAATATTATAAACAATATTTTTCTATATTTGTTTGTATTTTAAATAAACTTTATTTAATTGTATATACTAGAAATATAGAATCAGAAATTGCCCTAATTAATAAATAATAAATAATAGATAGGCAAACAAACAAAAACCAAGAAATGCCGGGTCGGGTATGGTTTGGTTTTAAAACATATTTTGTAATATTTTATATATTTTTTTGCAATTTTTAGAAATTATATATTTTAGAATAATCAGGAATAGCTATAATTAATAAAAAAATAAATAGGCATTCAAAATCAGGTATGGCTACTAATATGTTGAAATATTTTTTATATTTCTTAAAATATTTTTAGACACTTTTTAAAAATATATTTTGTAATATTTTAAATTATTATTTGTAATCTTACCAAATATTTTACAAATAATCTTAAAAACGAACAACGCTGGGTCTACATCGGATACAGTTAGAATTAGTAAATATTAGTTAGAAGAAAAAAATTAAATATTAGCTAAGTATAATCAGGAATAGCTACAATTAATAGGCAAATAATCAAAAACCTAGCAACGCAGGGTAGTGTACGGTTTGTGTTTGGGTTTAGGTTTGGGTTTTAGAAATTTTTTTAAAACATATTTTGTAATATTTGAAATATTTGTTGTATTTTTTAACATATTATTTGAAAAAATGTTCTACTTTGTTTTGCATGTCATCTAACATTTATTTTATTATATATATATATCAATTAAGAGTCAGGAATAGCTATAATTAATATATAATATATAGGAAAATAATCAAAACCGAGCAACGCCGGGTCGGGTACGACATTTTTTGAAATATTTTTGAAATTTTTTGAAATATTTTTAAACATTTTTTTGAAATATTTGTAAACATTTTTGTGGACATTATTTTTAAATATAATTAAAATATTATAATTATAAAAAATATATTTTGTAATATTTGGAAATATTTGTTGTATTTTTTATATTATTTTTTGAAATATTTTTGAAATATTTTTCCACTAATTTTTGAGATATTAAACAAGAATATTTGTCTAAATTTGTTTGAATTTCAGCACAAATTTATGTTATTATATATGAAAGGCAGAATCATGAATAGCCATAATTAATAAATAATAGATAGCCAAACTATTAAACAACGAGTAAAGCAGTGTTGGGTACGGCAAGAAATTCCAAATCAGGAATAGTTATAAATAATAAATGATAGATAGGCAAATAATAAAAAACCGAGCAACGCCGATTTGGAACGGTTTGGGTTTAGGTTTTCAACATATTTTGGAATATTTTAAATATTTGTTGTATTTTTTGAAATATTTTGCACTAATTTTTTAAATATTAAAAAAAATATGTTTCTACATTTGTTTGTATTTTAGATAAACTTTATTTAATTGTATTATAAATATAGAATTAGGAATAGCTCTAATTAATAAATAATAAATAGGTAAACAATCAAAAACCGATAAATGTCGGGTCTGGTACTGTTTGGGTTTGAGTTTTGGTTTGAGTTTTCGACATTTTTTGTTATATTTTAAATATTTTTTGTATTTTTTAGCAATTATATATTTTAGCATAATCATGAATAGCTATATATTATAGCCTATAATTGATTTTTTTATAATTGATTTTTTAAAAATATATTTTGTAATATTTAAAAAAATATTATTTTTTATATTTTTTATATTTTTCAACTAATTGTTGAAATATTGTTATTTTAAGATATAATTAAAAGATTATAATTATATAATAATTATATAAATATTATAGATATAAATATTATATTTTTTTAAATATTTTTAGAACATTTAAAAAATATATATTTTGTAATATTTGTTGTATACTAGCAATGCAGAATCAGGAATAGCTATAATTAATAAATAATTATTTATTATAAATGATAGGCAAACAATCAAAAATCGAGTAATGCAGGGTACGGTTTTGGTTTGGTTTTCGATAGTTTTTAAGTCATATTTTGTAATATTGTAAATATTTGTTGTATCTTTTGAAATATTTTTTGAGATATTAAAAACTAATATTTGTCTAAATTTGTTTGTATTTTAGCAAAGATTTATGTTATTGTT
Organism: Osedax fenrisi; assembly: GCA_964019155.1. Taxonomy (NCBI): domain Eukaryota; kingdom Metazoa; phylum Annelida; class Polychaeta; order Sabellida; family Siboglinidae; genus Osedax; species Osedax fenrisi. The sequence goes on from OZ025244.1 coordinate 66,884,532, forward strand.
TATACTAGAAAGGCAGAATCATGAATAGCAATAATTATAATTAATTAATAGTAGATATGCAAACTATCAAACAATGAGTAAAGCAGGGTTGGTTACGACAAGCAATTCCAAATCAGGAATAGTTATAATTATTAAATGATAGATAGGCAAATAATAAAAAACCAAGCAACGTCATTTTGGGTTTGGGTTTTCAACATATTTTGTAATAATGAAATATTTGTTGTATTTTTTAATATATTTTTTGAAATATTTGTTCACTAATTTTTGAAATATTAAAAAAATATATTTTTACATTTGTTTGTATTTTAGATAAACTTTATTTAATTGTATATACTAGAGATGTCGAATCATGAATAGCTCTAATTAATAAATAATAAATAGGCAAACAATCAAAAACCGAAAAATTTCGAGTCGGGTGCTGTTTGGATTTGGGTTTAGGTTTGAGTTTTCGACATCTTTTTAAAACATATTTTGTAATATTCAAAATATTTATTGTATTTTTTGAAATATTTTTCTACTAATTTTTTAATTATTAAAATATTTTTCTACATTTATTTGTATTTCAGCTAACATTTATTTAATTGTATATATAACAATGAAGAACCAGGAACAGCTATAATTAATAAATAATAGATAGGCAAACAATCAAAATCCGAGCAACGCCGGTTTGGGTTTAAGTTTGGGTTTTAGACATTTTTTTAAACATATTTTGTAATATTTGTAATATTTGTTGCATTTTTTAATATATTTCCACTAATTTGTTAGATATCAAATAAATATTTTTCTATATTTTATTTGTATTATAGCTAACATTTATTTTATTGTATATATAGCAATGCATAATCAGGAATAGGTATATAATATATCTATAATTAATAAATAATAGATAATAGGCATATATTCAAAAACCGAGCAACGCCGGGTCGGGTACGGCTAGTATATGTATATATAAGGAACTAATACATTACATATTCATAGCATTGTTACATATATGGTTTCCATTTAATGACAATATATGATAACGATTATATATATATATTTATATATGTATTAAAACTAAATATTATATAATTAAAAATGAGTTAAACTTATCTAAATAATATAAAAGTTATGTATTAATTAATATTAATGTAAACAATATATTATATTAATTTCATTTACATTTAAATATATAATTAAATGAATACATTGTTAATTATCAGTTCACTTGTAATGGTAGATTCTATTTCACAGGGATCATATATTTATATATATATATATTGTAGAATTTCATTATTAACCATTATTAACACACGAATACATATAGAGTAAGTACCCTTATTTTGAGGAAACCCCAAACTACGCGTGTAGTTATGTCTCAATATCTATCGATTCCACAGAATAACTTTACATGTACAAATTATAGAGAATTAAAAAATGTTATGACATATTTAATTTTAATGTATCAATAATTATTATAATTATTATAATCAATAAATTTTGAATCATATTAATTTATATTATGGTCGAATTTATTACCTTTTTCGTTAAAGGAGGATGATGATTTCAAAATAATTAAAGTATATTTATTATATCTTAATATTGAATAACGTATACGATTAACTATAGTTTACATTTTGTATAATTATATATTTTTTATAAAGCCCTTTTAAATATCATTCTATGAATATCAAAAATAAGATGTGGTAATGATAAATTTAGTATTCGTTTGAATCGAATATATAAAGGCATATATTTGTGGAATTATTTAAATATAATCATATCATCTTTAGCTAACGTAGATACGTTTACAATGCATATTAAAATAATGCTTTTACATAATTATACTGAGTCATTATTAGTATTATTGTATAGTAATGATATACCTGAATATCTGTAAGTATTATTCTTTATTCAAATGATCATCTTATTTTTTTAATTAAACGTTTTTAAATTTATCTTTTAAATGTAATAATATATATATGTTCATCTTTATAGCTTTATTTTCGGTTTTCTTTTATTTGTTATTGTTTACCTTCATTTATTATTTTTAGTTTCCTTTTACATTTTTTAATTGTTTTTATTCAATTGAATTTTATTTGATTATTATTTAAATATTACATACATGATGATACTATCTGTATTGATAATTTATTTTATTTTATTATTTAGTATTTTATGAGACATAACACGAAGGAAATATATATATATATATATATATATATTTACTATTATTTTCTTTATTTTATTTGTTTTATTTCTCTCAAACAGGTTGATATATCGATACGTTTATTATAACTTCTATACTATAGAATAGTATTTGATATAATACATTACTACATATTAGATTAATATTAGTATTATTATAACTATATTACTTGTTCAAATATTAATTAATTTTATATTATTATATTTATATTATTGTATAATTTATACAGATAAAAACGATTATAATTTAGATCGAAAAAATAAAAATAAAAGAAATAATAATAAAAATAAGATCCCTACTGGTAAGTATTGTAATTAGAATATTAATATTTAAATATATAATATAAATAGTTCCTATAGATATATATATATATATATATATATATTAGGTATAATATATTAGGTATATACTATATATATATATGATATTAATTTTAATTTTATATTTATTTTGTAATTGTCAATTTATTACTATTTGCAATTTTTTGTATTTCATTTATTCAGTTATTATAATTCACAATTTGTATATACTAAACATACACTAGTCAATTCATTTCTTCAAAATCTGATCTAGAGAGTTTCCAATCACTTTAATCAAACTTAAATATAAATTGTAAATATAATATATATTATTTAATTTTTAAAGTATTTGAATACATTTAATTATATAAATATAATATATACATACCACCCTATTATATTTGGTGTCGTTTATCATTTAATGTTACCTCAAATCCACAGATTATATTCATTTAATAAACTCATTATACCTATCACAACATTTCAATTTACGGAATTGTCGGTATATCAGCTCATATAAATCATAATATTATTGATGTTATATTCCTAGTTCTCTCCATTTTGAACTCATGGTAAGTAACATTTCTATGACCTAATTTCCGACCACTCTCTCATATCCTTCAAAAAAAATTACATTAAAGTCCCTCAATAATTAGAAAATACGGATTACAAATACACCTATTAAGAATATTAATTATAGGATATGTTTAGCTGCTGTACATTCTGCCCCATGTAACTATTGTTATTCTCAAATTGTATAACATTCCATACTATATCATTTACTGGATAACCATGCCCATTCAACAACCATATCAGTTACTCTTCACCTTGACACCCTATGGTTTACTTCCCAATTCGTATCCTTAAAACGATCAATTCTTAAATCTGAAAGAACATACCTATCCTTACAATCTTCATATTCTAGACGTTCATTAATTGAGCAACGTAACATTTACAAGATAACAATTTATTATGCCAATTCTAGCTACTTTACTCGGTGTATAGCTGATCTTACTTCTGATAACCGACGTATTTTCAGGTTGGCTAATAAGTTATTATCTTCCCCAGATTCTATTTTACTATCATCTATGATTTAAATTTCTCCATTACAATTGGTATGTATCTTATACATTTACTAACAAGAATGGCTCTATCGTGATAATGATTAAGAACCATAATATATGTTAATTTAATAGGTATATATATATATTGAATGTATTATAATTAAGAATTATCCAATTATTCATCCATAATGTTTAATGTATTATGTTTTAATTAATTATATGTCTAAATTAATTATATTCTGTATATATATATATATATATATATATACATATATTATGTATATACTTTAAATTATATACATTGAATATGCTAAATGTAGATAAACCTTAGTATAATATTTAAAATATAATGATATAATATTATCGTATGTTTATTAAATCCAAATGAATTCCTAGATATGTATATGTATTACTACGTGGCGGTTTGTGTTATACTATTATATATAACCTACTACACTATCAACTACACGATGCAATATAAATCTAAAAAGTTATTAATATTAATATTTTATTATCATATTAGTAATACAGAAATCTAAATATATATATATATATACATATAAACATATCATTATGCATTCAATTATAATTATGTATGTATAATATGTTATTTTTTAAATATATTTGACCATATCACATGACTTCTATTTACGATGACATAACTTGATGTGACGTCACAATGTGTGGTATTTTAAAGTGCAACACTATAATATATTCACCTTGATTATACGTTCGAGCAAGGTGCAGGTGAGGGTAATCGTAATTCGATCGATTGAAGATAATTTCCCTCGGACAGATAGTATAATGGATACAACAAATAGGATTAAGTACATCAGCATAAATCATTAATTGTAAAATATGAATGGAAAAGTACATGGATTATAAGGGAATACTAATATATCACAACTTGTTGAACATTCCACAATACATCGAAATGATGTATTGTGCAAATCTAATAAATCTTAAAAATAATAATACTATTAATAAGTATAATATTATCAATTAAAATATTCAAAAAATGTACTATTCGATGATGATATGAGATATGAAATAATCATATATGAAAATATGTTATAATAATAAGTAGACATAAGTAGTTACTTAGCTGGTTATTGCCTATAGAAAATGTATGTATACATAACATACAACGATAAAGATTCTATAAGACACGTTTGATGAAAAACTAAAATAAGAAAGTAAAATAAGTTATTATAGGAGATGTAGTGGCGGGTCTCTTATTGTACGGAGGATTGGATAAATATGTGAATGAATATATTGTTATCAATATATAATATGTCCCTGTGCTGAGTACGGTACGGTAATTAGTATATTAATATATATATATATATATATATATATATATAATGTAGTTTTATGTTTGTGTATCAATACATTAGTTTAACAAATTATGTATCTAAGCAATGGTTAATTGTATCATATACTATATTATACAATTAGTATACTATTATTAGTATACTATATATATATATATATATATATATATATATATATATATATATATATATATATAAACTATAGAAACCATAATAATTAAATATATTTGATAATTAATTATACATACATAGGAAGACTGTAAACGCCTACGTTTCGGCGAGGAATTTAAACGCTTCGATCCTGACGACCGGCCAGCTATTACAGATATCGGAACTGGCGAATATGTATCGGACGGCGGCCATATGTCCGCCGGTCATGTATAGAGTTAGCCCGGGCGGCACGGCGTTCGGCAGTCCGGTAATGCGGACCGGTCAAGCCGACGATAACACGTCGCTGGTCAGCGCGACCGCGTTTACGCCGGGCACTAGCACATGCGACTACGATAGGACCGATGTGTCCAGTAATACTCGGCTGTAGTCGACGTTCTAATAATAAATGATTAACGCGCGTTCGAATTTATATAATATTATTTAGAATATCGAAAATATGTGCGTGATGTAATATTCATTTAAGTATTATATATATAGTGTCCTATATGCATTTATATTTATTTTTTTCGTATTAATAACATTTTATAGTTTGAGAATTATGTATGTAATTAATAAAGTGGTCCCGGAGTTTTCCAGTTATAAATATATTTTCAATATTTATAATATATATATATATATATTATATATATTTCAAATTATATATATATGTATGTTTTTATATATTTTAAAATTAGATACATACATATAAAGTCTTACAATGTATAATACATGAGTCTCTGAAGTAGAACTGGTTTGCCAATATTTTGATTTATATACTATTTAAAGTGAATATAAATATATGTACACATATATCTTATTCCTCTTCTCTACTTTACCTTGAATTATCAAAACAGCTTCCATACGTATGTGGACGATATTCAACGTTATATAAAATATACAGGAAACCAACAATGCATACCTAACATCCTCTCCACTAGTATTACTGCCATTCACAACTATATCACAATAACATCCTCATCTTCAATATAATTAAAACCGGAGTTACATTCCTTCATATTGCACTCCGAAGTAATACGTTATAAAAACCTGCTTTAATCAATGTTAACTGACACATTATCAAGTGCTCAACTCATTTCAACAATATAGGTATTACATTTCACAATATTTTATTTGTATAGACGACTTTCCATTATCACCACGTAATTGTTTAACATCCCTGTCAATATTTAAATGTAAACTCTCCACGTACCTATTAACATTGTAACCTACCCTCCCTTTTCCTTCATTTTTATTGTACTTTATTTATTTTATTTTTGTTTCCTCCTCATGACGCCCATAACTACTACGTGATTTTGTAGTCAATAAAACATTTTAAAATAAAATAAAATAATTAAACTATCAACTACAATCACTACGCATTATTTATTATTCAATACAAATATCCACCGTTACTATGATATTTCCTAATTAAATCATAAATATATTCTTCTACTTCAATGTCATCATTTACGATACCCCTTCATCATATATTTATAAACTCCATACTCTTATATCACTATTAAAGCATATTCTATTGGATTATATTCCTATACGCCATAGTATCCTACCAAAAAACTCTATAACCTGCATACAAAGAAATTCTCCATTACTCTCCTGACTACATAGAAATCATGATAATACTTAAATACCAACCAGTGCAAAGTAGTGTATCGTGTTCCCTGTAAATGGCTTTCTATTAATCCGATCCATTCCTCGAAGATCTCATCTTGTCTAGCGAACACTGGTATATCCGCGATATCAGCGATATTCAAATGAATAATCATGGGACGCTTCTTGTATTACTAGATATATATATGCAGCATTCGATACATTAAATCACGATGCACTGATCAATAGATTATTTGCTATCGGCTTCCGAACCAAAGCATACATAGAAAATAGATTCAGTGAAGTAAAAATTGGATCAGAATGCTCAAAACCACGTCTCCACACACACGACCTTGTTATGAACTGTGTTACTGAACCTTGGGGTACTCCGGAGTACCCCAAGGTTCAGTACTTGGACCGATATTATTTAATATCTACTTATTTCCAATTTTTTAAATATTCTTAAATCACCCAACGATTTTTTTCCACACGTTCGCCGATGATTTTCAAATTTATACCAAGGCCAATAGTCATGACGACATATCTTCACATGCACGTCTAACTAGTTGTATACTAGTATTAATTACCTGGTTCACGATTAACTCGTTGAAAATTAACCCTACGAAAACTCAAATCATTTATATCAGTCAGAATAAGACCAGTAAACCACTTCCATTCACCTTTACGTTTGCCGGCACATCCATTAAATCATCACCATGTATTACTAACCTCGGTATAATTTTCGACCATTCGCTTGATATGAAAAAGTTTATTTCACACAAAATACGCAACATAAACCACCAACTTTATTGTATACAACAAATTAGGAAAATTCTTAACTTTTTTCTTGTAAAATTTTAGTGACAAGTCTAGTTCTTTCGGTTTTTGATTATTGTAATTTACTTCTATGCCATTCACCTATATCTACACTCAAGCCGCTTATAGCACTACAGCGTTATGCCGTCCGTATCATTTACGACATACCACACAGAGCTGATAATAATCATATCAGCATCACATCATTATTGTGCGATCTACACTGGCTACCGGTAATGAAACGAATCGTGTACAAATTATGCACACTCATGCATGCGGCTATCCACTATGGAACACCTGATTATGTATGCCTGTTAATATCCGTAATTCAGCAACATAGGAGTCTCCGTTCTCGTCACATATTCCGAGTAAAGGCTATAGAAGTTCCAGCATACAATAATACTGGCTCATTCATCGAATATGGAGTAAAGGCATGGAACGAACTTCCCGATAGTATGCTGTGCACCACATCAAGAACTGAATTCAAGAGAGAATTAAAAACTCACCTTTTCTCACCTTATGAATGATACATTTAACCCTTATTTATTTTCCATCGTTTATATAATCCATTTAATCACATATTTTTTATGAATGAGTACACACCTTTTTTAACGTTTTTTTTCCGTTTAAAAAGTGTTTAAATAAAATTTATAATAATAATAATAATATCGTGGCGGGTACTTACATATTGTACCCTATAGGGTATAGACTATAGTCTCAGATTCGGATACTTTCTCGTCTGGAGTATTCTAAGGATAGATCTCATCTGAAGGAGATCCTACAAATTATAAATGTGTTCTATATGTGATACGTATACAATGATATATGATAAATAATAATAATTATAATAATACTTATACCAATACACGGATACTGACATTGATGTTAATATAAAAAATTATATAAATATAACGTAATACTATATTTATAAAAATATTGCCGTCACTGAGATTATAACTCAAGCTCCTCTGTTCTCAAACAAAAACCGATGTCACTCGCCCGTCAGGGTATATCTATATATTTACACTAATATATTTTAAAATCATATCATATAATTTATTAACAGGAAATTGATTTACTTTTTTTTTAATTTAGTTTAATATATTTCATGATAAATATATTAGTATATATAATACATATACATATATACAAGAATAAATAAAACTTTATTTCTATAGAAAATATCTTTAATATTCAACTTTAATGTTCAATTTATATCATATATTAGTGATTTAATATATGTTTTACTACACTTTTATTTCAATTTTTTAAAAAGAAAATCGATTTTTTTTATTTTTTACATAGTTTTTTTTATTAATAGTTATTAATTTTTAATTAATTTTATTTTTACTTATTTGAACAATTCTTACCAATGCGAATATTTCATGTATACATTTTTTGGATTGGATTTATAGTTTATGAGATAAGCCAAGTGGACACATTACCCTCCTGGCCACATTACCTTCCTGGACACATTACCCTCCTGGACACATTACCCTCCACGACACATTACCCTCCCTGCCACATTACCTTCCTGGACACATTACCCTCCTGGCCACATTACCCTCCTGGACACATTACCCTCCTGGACACATTACCCTCCTGGACACATTACCTCCTGGCTACATTACCCTCCTGGCCATATTACCCTCCTGGCCACATTACCCATAGTTTCCCAACTGTTAGTATCGGTAAAGTTATTAGTATGGTATGCAGCTTCAGTATCGTTATTAGGACCATTAGTTAGTAAAGTGTCTATGTGCAAAACAGGCTTTACAATATGATTCATATTAACATTTAACTGGAGTAATTGAACCAGTGATTTATACTTCGCAGATGACCGATGAGTTGTGATAGCATGTAGAGACCTCTCTGTTAACCTCTCGCTATATTTAACCTCTTTTTGATTGGAAACCTCTTCGAACAACCTTTTTTGAATGAGTATATCTATTTCGATGATCAAAAGCTTTCTCGAGACGTCTTCAACCCAACGCTGTCTCGACTGGGACATGATATTTTTTAATATGTACTCAATATGGTATGCATGTGCATGCGTACGTCGACGGTCAATATCAAGTCCACGAGTACCCTTGAACTGCTTACAACAGGTTAAGCAATATCCTTCATTGGTGTGATATATGAGGGCGTATAGAATCTATACTTAAAGTTGTATTAAACGAAGATCTACTTCAGCCAGTTAAAGATATACAAAAATGGAATTAATGTATATAAAAGTGAATACGTCCGTTATCGATGAATGATAGGACGCGATGAATATAAATATATATATATATATATATATATATATATATATATATATATATTTATAGAAAGGTGTTCAAAATAAACAAATATATGGATATTTCTAATTTACTTTTTTAAATATTCATTATAGAATTGAGAATATAAATATGATATAATAAACAAAAATTAATAATAATAAAATAACTAAAAACAATAAAATAAACTATCGAATTTAAAAAATAGAATTTTCGATATAATCACATGAGCATTTCCTTGGCTACGGAAAATGTCGATATCTCTACATTCCGGATGTATCCTTATGCTCTCTGTATGAGTATCATCCTATCATTTAGATATGCATAATCATTAGATAGCTCGAATAACATGTAATACTATGTTAATATTGGAAGGATATTGTAATATACTTTATATTTTTTAAATAAATTATAATAAACTTTAACATTTTTCATAACAAAATGTAAAAAATATGTCAACTATATTAAACTATTTTTTTTACATAATTATAAATAAATTATATTTGTAAAAGGCCAATAATATTATGTAGTAGAATAATATCTATTGAATACAAAAAAAAATACTTCATTATCTGTATTATTTTAGTATCCTTATTATTTTATCTAGAGCTAAAATTAACATGGTAAACCCCCAACGCCAGCGTACACCCTTAAAATGATGTCCCATTAAGGAATTTCGTACTTCCAGTAATCATGCACACATATATGACCTCCAGATACATAGAAAATAATCTAGCTATATTTAAATTAATTGAACGATTAAGTAGGTTTTCTTTATATCTAATAGGAGTACGCGTATACGCGATATATCAAGTACTTGATTTATGTTGTAAGCCGACATGTTATTATAGAATAAGAGTGGTTCTGGGAGCATACTTAAGTTCACAAACACATATGCCTGAAGAAATTAGGTAATTTGTTATATTATGTTTTGCAATATAACATAATACTTTACACACACACACATATATATATATATATATATATATATATATATATATATATATATATATATATATATATATATATATATATATATGTGTGTGTGTGTAATTACTGATATGTTTGATGTAACAATTTAATAACCTATATAAGTTAACTATTTAACTTTCTATAATATGTTGAAGTTCATACTTTCGTTCACCACTTTCAAATATAAACTCAAGGAGCTATTCAAACGTTCCCCACTAAAATACCACATATCTACCCTCTTTGGAATGTAATCGTGTTATTATATTATTATTATATTATTATATTTAAGAATGTTATTTTATTTTATTATATTATTTTTACGGATGATCGTTAAATCACGGAACCCACACCTGTAAACTGTTCGACAAACAGTAAAACACATTGTAGAATATTATATTAATCTTTGTGTATAAATAAATACTATTACTACTACTACTACATACATTATTAAACTATGCATATTAATATATCATTATTTAGTTTAGTAGGATATTTAATTTTCTTTTATATTTTAATTCATTTATTTTTAAAAATTATAAAATAAATAAATTTAAGATAAATTTAAGATAAATTTAAATATATTTTTAACTAAAATAATAATCATATATTATAAATATTGACCATGTTCAAAATCACATATTATATGTCATTTATATTTATAAATGCAAATATCTGTTTTGAATTAAATAAATATACGGAAGAAATTGTAGTGTATCCGTTGGTATTATTTTAATATGTATTAAATGTATTGTGAATTTATTAATAATATATATAACTGCAGACTGTAGTATATAACAATCCTCTATATCATATATCACTTATCTATATTGTCCGTGTTATATTCAATATATATTATTATTAAATTGTTATCGTATTACTATTATCTTATTATTAATTTCCCGCACGAGCGAAGGGGTCTACATGACTCTATTTTAGTGCTTAATAAAACGTATATCATCATCATCATCATCATCATATGTAATGATATGTACTAGTGATGTAAATGATGCTCAAATATAAAGCATGATGCAGTCTCAGTCTCAGTTACCTAAAGTCTCAACTCGGCATAGGCTCGTTTTGTGTCTTAGCTCGGCTCGGGCTCGTTTTTTTTCCGAAAATGAATGTCTCGGCTCGGCATCAATAACCAAAAGTCTCGGCTCGGTATCAAAAAGTTCGGTATTATTTACACCATTAGATAAAATGTACACATTATTCACTGCATCGCGAAGTTGGTGCAGATTATTTTTTTAAATTGATGTAAATGTAAAATATATAAAAATTAGTATTAAAATGTAATTTCAAAAAAGCATCATTTCGACTCGGTAATGTTTATAAAAGTCTAAACTCGGCTCGGGCTCATTTGGCTAGAGTCTCGGCTTGGCCTGGGCTCGTTTTTTTTCCGAAAATGAAAGTCTCGGCTCGGCATCAAAAACCAATAGTCTCGGCTCGGCATCAAAAGCTCGGCATCATTTAGTACATATTATGTACCGTGACGCATAGCTATTGATCAGATGTCATACATCATAGCGAGTTATAATTTATCTATAATCTAACTTACGCTGTATACTTGACCAATTGTATTACGTAGACCAGCTAGAGCGAGATTATAACTACTATTGCCAGTCGAATTAGAATACAATTTTAAAGAATTGTCAATACAACTTTTTAATTGAAATTAGTTCTTTACTTTAATTGTATTATATAGGGGAAAGTAACCGAATACGGACAGTGCCCGAATATGGATACTATATGTATCTCAGAAACCATACATCATACAAAAAAAAGTGTAATGAATAAAATATTAATAATTATATAAATAGTCTAAACAATTATTTTTATTTTTTAATTATTTAAAATATTGCTGATATATCCAATAAACTGATTTTTTAATTACATTTTTAAATTTATGAAAACAAATTTAAACTTAAAATCATCTCAAGAATATACAAGTGTATCGATATAAATATAACACAATATTATTTAAAAAATAAAGCATTCTAAAATTGGACATGGGTACCGAATACGGACAGTGTCCGTCGGACACCTCCGTGATCTATTGAATAACAAAATTAAATTTTAATATCACGATAATATCTATATCATATAATATTAATATATTGTAATTTTTGAATAAAAACAATTAGTCATAAAATGTTAAGACCATTTATTGTTAAAGTATACATATTAGGTTACTTTCCCCTATAGTTAATTAATGTAATAACATTTTACTGAAAAATGTACTTTAAACGTTAATTTATCGTGATAAAGATTGATGCCTTTCTACAAACTAAAAATACAATATAATATACTAGAGATCATATAACTACTGTATTGTGATGACAGAATATCACATTCGTTTGAAGGTATATATAACTATATATAGTACACTTAAATAATGATGATTGTATAAGTACATGTAACTGTAGAATGATTTTAATTATTTAGTGTTATAGAAATTGTATTGGCGTGTGATATATCAAAAGTATATGTTTAATAATATTAAATAAAATACTTTAATATAGAAAACATATTCATATGTAATATTAGTGATGTATTCATAGAGAAATAACATAATTATGTTAACATAATGTACGATTTAGTATTACACCTTCTGATTTACATCAACAACTATTAAAATAAGTTTAATTATTATTATAAGTTTAATAAGTATTATTTTATTTATTATTTATATATTAGTATTATATGTTAGTATAATTAAATATATTAGAATTCATATTAAAATTAACACGTCTGAGTTAATTCATGCGTGAACGACATTAATTCATGGGAAATTCATGCGAAAAGGACACTTTATAATAATATAGTAATCTTTAGCTTAATCATTCTGAAAACAATATATCATATGTATGGCTTATTTTTTTTACAATATTTACATGAATAATATATATATATATAACTCTCTTTGTTATATTTGAGTATAAATAAATCATCAATCTATCTATTTATCTATTTATCTATATATATATATATGATTGAATGAATGAAATTAGTTTATAGACAAAGTCTAATGAGGATCAGTTAAAGCGATAAGCTTTATTGATTAGATACCCCCTGACACGTATGTTCAGTGTCATATATCATCATATTCATTCGGATAAAATAAAATATAATAACATAATAATTCAATTTTATTTTAAAAATAAAAATAGAATAAATGACACTGAAATAATAAGTTAGGGTACACCCCATAAGAAAATATATAATTAAGAATAAATCAATTTTTTATAAAATATTATAATTAATTTGAAAAAAAAAACAGTATACATCCATAGATGAAAATAGTATACTAAACTTAATTAGCAACAATGGTGTATCGAATCCTGGAATAATAGAAGTTGTGGTGACAAATTATACGTAGACATGAGTAATAGGCATACCCGTAGGCGCACAGTTGGTGGGACATCTTCAATAAAAAAGTAGTCAATCTATTGTGAGACGTGCTATGCCGCAACTATGTATACTCAAATATAACAAAGCGAGTTATCATTGGTGTTTTTACAAAAATAATAATACATAAATAAATAAGCGATAAAATAATATATAAGTAAAATAAATAGGATTGTTAGATCATTAAACATGAACAAATATAATAATAAAATATACGAATATTAAAAATTACCAATAATAAAATTATTAACTTTACTTCTGAAAAGTTCTATGGATTTCACAAATATTAGCTATCAATGTCGACCATTCCATATTACAACTGTATATATATATATATATATATATATATATATATATATATGATGATTATGATGATATACGGTTTATTATGCACTAAATAGGGTCGTGTAGACCCCTTCGCTCGTGCGGGAAGAAAATAATAATACAATAATAATTATATAATAATAATACGTTGTAGATAACACGACACAAAAATAATATGATTTAATGATTAGACGTAGAGAGAAGAGAATAAGTAATATTTATAAATATTGTGTGTGATCTAATAGAACGAATGGTAGGAGGGAGGGAATTCCATAGGGTGGGACTAGACTTTTTAAAAGCTCTATAATTTAGGGAAGTATTACTAGAGTAATAATTTGAAGAGTAATAATGTTAAACGTTCTCTATCGTGTAAAAAAAATAATCAGTTGGAAATAATAAAATTAATATTTACGAATTAATAACAATACATTAGATTTAAAATACGAATAATTTACACTATTTCTTAATGGTACAGGTAACGCATTCCATGGATCGGCTGCAGCAACACTGAAAGAACGTTTTCCCTATTTTGATAGCTTGGAATTCCTCTTTTGTAATAACCGAGAAGACGAGTTTCATAAATCCCTCTTGTAAACTCTGAATTGTAGGAGGTCATTCAATTCTCATTCATAACTCTGAAGACGATTCTTCAGTACCTTAACAATTATTTTTAAATAGCTGAAGGTAGATCTCTGTTAATATTTAACCATTTAGAATTAACTAAGTGATAATTGACTGATTCATGGTCATATAATTGTACATTATGTAAAACTCTTATCTATGATCTAATAATTCTATCTAAGGATTTAGTATAAGTAGGAGGAAGGCCATAATATAGAGAACAACAATAATTTATACGTGATATAACTAATGATTCTATTAACATTTTAGATATTCTAAAAGGTAAGAATTTCCTTATTGATCATATTTTATATAATTGAGAATTAGTTGATGCAGCTATATAATCGGATAAATGTAGTTTACCATGAAAAATAAAAACAAGGTTTTTGACATTAACATTAGAGCCATTACTAATTTCTCTTTAAAATATTATTTCTAATTTTCCCTAATATATTTTACCAAATAATAAATTATTGCAATAATTATAGCATGGAACAATTGTGATAGAATCAATGATGACAGAAGTAAAAAATAAAGATGTTATAGATATATTTAGAAGTTGAGTTTTATTCATATTCAACATAAACTATGTTGTAAAAACTAATTTGTAACCATATTAATACAATCAATTAGAGCTATCAGATGAACACCATTATCCGCAAGCCGTTTAATTAAAATATAATGATCAATAGTATCAAATGCCGCAGATAGATCTAATAAAATAAGCTGTATATTAGAATTATTATCAAGCTTTTAATAAAATCATCAAGAATAGAAACAAGAATTGTTTCAGGATATATATATATATATATTGTTATTTTGTTATTGTTATTTTTATTTGGTGGAGTCTTTTCATCCCATCCAGCAACCTAGATGAAGTTTTCACTTATAACCATATATATGGTTCTAATGTCCCTTCGTGAGAGCCGATCATTTATTTATACACAATTATATAAGATCACTTCTAAATAATATGTTAAGACTCATTTTATAAAATTAATTAATGGTCCGGACGAAGCTCGAACCCGCGTGTCCTATTGCCTGTGTGTCTGACGCCTTAGCCACTGAGCCACGCAGGCATTTAATATATATATATATATATATATATATATATATATATATATATATATTATTATTATTAAATTTGTATTATTAAATTTTATTTAAACACTTTTTAAACATAAAATAAACGTTAACAAAGGTGTGTACACATTCATAAAAAATATGTGATCACATGGATTATATAAACGATGGGAAATAATAAGGGTTACATGTATTATTCATAAGGTGAGAAAAGGTGAGTTTTTAATTCTCTCTTGAATTCAGTTCTTGATGTGGTGCACCGCAGAATATCGGGAAGTTCGTTCCATGCCTTTACTCCATATTCGACGAATGAGCCAGTATTGCTGTATGCTGAAACTTCTATAGCCTTTACTCGGAATATGTGACGAGAACGGAGACTCCTATGTTGCTGAATTACGGATATTAACAGGCATAAATAATCAGGTGTTCCATAGTGGATAGCCGCATGCATGAGTGTGCATACTTTGTACACGATTCGTTTATTTACCGGTAGCCAGTGTAGATCGCACATTAATGATGTAATGCTGATGTGGTTATTATCAGCTCTGTGTGGTATGTCGTAAATGATACGGACCGCATAACGCTGTAGTGCTATAAGCGGCTTGAGTGTAGATATAGATGAATGGCATAGAAGTGAATTACAATAATCAAAAACCGAAAGAACTAGACTTGTCACTAAAATTTTACAAGAAAAAAAGTTAAGACTTTTCTTAATTTTTTTTATACAATAAAGTTGGTGGTTTATGCTGCGTATTTTGTGTGAAATAAATTTTTTCATATCAAGCGAATGGTCGAAAATTACACCGAGGTTAGTAATAAATGGTGATGATTTGATGGATAGGCCAGCAAACGTAAAGGTGAATGGCAGTGGCTTACTGGTTTTATTCTGACTGATATAAATGATTTGAGTTTTCATAGGGTTAATTTGCAACGAGTTATTTGTGAACCAGGTAATTACTTCTAGTATACAACTGGTTAGACGTGCATGCGCAGATATGTCATCATGACTATTGGCCTGGGTATACATTTGAAAGTCATCGGCGAACGTGTGGAACAATATCGTTGGGTGATTTAAGAATATTTTAAAAATTGGAGATAAGTAGATATTAAATAATATCGGTCCAAGTACTGAGCATTGGGGTACTCCTTGTGTGTGGAGACGTGGTTTTGAGCATTCTGATCCAATTTTTACTTCACTGAATCTGTTTTCTATGTATGATTTGAGTAAGGATAGCGCTTTTGTTCGGAAGCCGATAGCAAATAATCTATTGATCAGTGCATCGTGATTTAATGTGTCGAATGCTGCAGACATATCTAGTAATACAAGAAGCGTCCCATGATTATTCATTTGAATATCGCTGACTACTTTGCAAAGTGCGGTCTCAGTGCTTTTGCATGGTGTGTATGCAAACAAATATTATTAATCGTGAGATAGGACACTATTTGATGGCTAATGCAGCGTTCGAAAATTTTTGAAAAAATTGTTAATTGCGAAATTGGTCGATAGTTTTTGAGATCATTGGGATCAGACTTAATGTTTTTGATTTGCGGGGTTATAATAGCATGTTCATGCTATCGGGAAATGATGCAGTTAATAGTGATCTACAGATGATAGATTGAAGGTGAGGAGCTATTAACCGTGCTAATTGGTGTAAAATACTTATAGGCAGAGGATCATTTAATGAAGTCGATTTGCTAGATTTAATCAACTTTATTATGAGATCAGTTGTTGGTGGGATAAATGTTTCGAATAAGCAAGTATTGTCATATAATGAGTGTGGTGTCGTAAAACAATGTGGTAACGAGTTAATAATAATATTTATTTTGCTATTAAAAAATGAACTAAAATTCTGTGCACAATTCAAGTCGGTTTCATTATTTGGTAATTTATTTTTTACAATTTCTACCTAGTAGATCATTGGCGAGTTTAAATAACTTTTTCTGATCTCTGCCGGCATCTGTGATCGATTGAAGGTTGTAATTGGATCTTTTTTTCTGTAACAGGTGATTATGTTGGCATTGTAATTGTCGGAATGATGTAAGGTTCTTCATGGTATTAGATTTGCGGTATTTTCGTTCGAAACTTCTAAGATGTCTTCTATTGTTCGAACATTCTTCATCGTACCATTCATGTTTATATCTTTCAGTGATGTTTAGTGATTTCAATGGGGCGAATATATTTAATTGTTCGCTTAGACTGCAGTTTAATGTCTCAATTGAGTGGATGCCAGTTGAGTTAGAGAGTTAGTTTGCAACGCTAACTTTAAATTTATCCATATCAATAGAAGATAGTTTTCTATAGCTGATGTTTTTCTTTGCTTGTGATGGTTTTGATGAATGTATTAAAAACGTAATAGCATAATGTTCTGAGAAAAGAATTGATTGCTCAAAGTCTGATGCTATAGTATTATTTGTTCTAGTAATGATTTGATCGAGGATATTTCCACATGTATGTGTGGGAAAATCAATATGTTGTTTCAAATTGTTATTCTCCAATAGATCGAGGAAATCAGTACTTGACGCCTGACTGATTTTGTTGACGTGGATGTTGAGGTCTCCGAGGATGATTGTATTTTGAGTTGTGTTTGGTGTTACAAATTCTATGAAGTCACTTATAAAATTTTTTAAATCTAGGTTAGGAGGTCGATAAATAATGAAAACTTTGATGGCTGGATGATATCTTCTTGTGATTATAGATAGAAATCAAGCCATATCATATATTGTTTTAACAATTATTAATTTAGAATATGATATTATTATAAAATTCCATATATATATATATATAAAACTTCTAGAATGCTTACTGAAAATCATTTTCTACTGAAACATCTCTTACCCATATTACTGACTTAATTTAAAAATCACTTGATTCATCAACTTGCATATAGCTACTTTTGCTTGATCTATCTAGTGCTTTTGATACACTCCATCACTTAATCCTTATTAATCGCATCAAAGATATAGGTATTGAAGGCTCTCCTCTAGAATAGTTGACTTCGTTAATCACTAATCGAACTTCATCCGTCAAAAGTAATGATGTTATGTCACCTCCTACACAAATTATTAACTATGTATCAGTGCTTGGCCCACTTCTATTCGTGACATATGTGCATCCTTTTTCATACATTATTCGTAAATATTATAATATTATCTATCATATATCATATCTATATCCTATCATATTTACATTGATGATATTTAATTATTATTAACATTATTTATTGTTTCCATTCATTCCAATTTTGAGATTTCTGATTGTATATCTGATATAATTTATTGATTACTAAAAAATATCTCCTAGTAAATACTACACAAATCGAACTTATGAACATCTCTAAGTTACCTGTAATATTTCCTACTTTATCAATTGATGGTAACATAATTCAGCCTTCTGAATATGTACGTAATCTTGGTGTATTAATGGGTAGTACTTTATCGTATAGTGCTCTTATCAATGTGATTTCAAAATCTGCTAATTTCTATTTGAGAAAAATTCGCAATATTAGAAACTTTTTCTCTACTAATATCACTAAGCGCCTCGTAAATGCTCTAGTGGCCTCTAGATTAGATTACTGTTGTTATCTTTTTTATGGTATTAAGAATACCGAAGCTACAAAAGTTGACCGAATTATTCGATCATCTGTCAGAGTAATACATAGGCGATGCGATCACTCTTTAACTGACATGCACCAACACAATATTAAATGGTTACCGTTTAAAAACGGTGTGAATTTAGATTACTATGCTTAATACATAAACCGTTAATTCTAGGTAGACCTTGATATCTACGTGGCTTTCTTGTGCGTCGTCAGATTATCTAGAATATTTTTTATTTGTTTGGTTTCCACACCAGTGAGGATACTTGTTTACCATATTGGTGTTAAAATAAACAATCCAATCCAATCCAATATATATATATATATATATATATATATATATATATATATATATATATATATATGTATATATATATATATATATATATTTATAAATTATTAAATATTGATGTAAGTATACATTTAAATATAAATATATAAATATGTATATCATTATAGAGACAATACCACCACTAGAGGAAAAGTAGAAGATATATTAATAGGTAATGATAAAACATTTTGGATGCAAACCACAACCGATCATATTCCATGGATATCAATTTATTTTGATCGATATTATCAAATATTCTATATATTTATAAAGATACCTAGTTTAGTATTTATAAAATGTAATATATATATATATATATATATATATATATATATATACATATTCATAAACAATATACACATTATATTTAATTAATTACAAATAATAAATCAATATTTTATATACATATATAATATTGCTGAACACTGTACGCTGTACACTGTACAGTGTACAGTAGTATAGACTGTTTTGGTAATGTGTTTAGTTCCCTTCATATAAAAGTGTCAACTAACTCGGAATAACTCCTCTTAATCATTCTAGATATAATACAAAAAAAAATTAAATCGACAACAATTTTGAAAGCTAAAAATATTTAAAAAAGATATGAGAAAGATATATGAAAAGAAATTTTGTTTACAATTAAAAATTGCCTTTTAGCATAATCAGTATATAAAAAACATCCTTAAAAAATGTTTTAAACATTTATATTTTAAATAATTAAATCGAAAAAAAAAATGAGCAATGAAATAATAAAAAAATGGTTTATATTATATATGTCTATAATCATTATATGAATATACAATTATAAGTATTAATATACTAATAGCATATACTTATTCAAAAAATTACTTTTATTAAGAATTTTAATACAAAATTAATTATGTAGTAAACTAGTCGTAAACAAAATGTGTTAGAAAAATAAATATTTTTTTTGTATTATACCTCGTAGTTATCCATTATAAGCTCACAACAAATGTTGATGCTTTATTAAAATAATTTATCAAAAAAATAATCGAATAAATTATATTAATATAAAAATATTAAAAATTAATTTTAAATTTGTACGTAATTTATTACTTTATTAATATTATAATATATGTATACACATATATTTCAAATATTTTATTTTTATGAAAATGCACACTTACACAAATACATAAAATATATAAGTAAAATAGAAATTTACATTAAATATAAATGCAAATATGTCATCATTACCGTGCACCTAGCTTTACCGATATTAAATATTGTCTGATGAAACTTCACAAATATGTTTATTATAACATGTACACTGTGAGCGAGCTAGCAAAACCTTCAAAAACGGGATATACTAGTGTACATGGATATTGTAATACAAATAAGTAACAGTATTGCAAGTTTCCTACTATACATGTATAGTTGCAACTTGTAATAATATTATTCATTTGTATTACAATATCCCTGTACATATTTTTCAAATTGACATAACAATTTAAACATATTTGTTTCGTATTTGATAATTAATATACATATATTCACCACAGATCACATGAGCGATAATAGTGAATTATTCACACACGTTACCAATGGGGTACGTGGTGATGCGTCATCCACTGAAGCTATACGACAAGTTCACGATCACAAAATACACGGAGTGTTATGTAAAAACGTGTTCTTGTAAGTAACTTACACATATATATATATATATATATATGGTGATAATGTAAAGTTTATATTCTTTAAAATAATATTTAGGATCACTTCGCTCCTGCACGATATTAAATAATAAATAAAGTAGTAATACATAAGAAATAAAAAATAAATAAATAAACAAATAATACCTAGAACAAAAACTAAACTAATAAATACGCAATAATCCAGTTAAACGGTACACCTATATGTGACGATATTGTTAATACTGATTGAGATGATGAGTAGGGAGATCATTAGATTACAGACATGAGAATACGCATCTATTGGACTTTAGTTTGTAGAGAGTTCCAGATATTAGGATCAAAGTGAAGGAGAATCCGTTATCAATGAAATAATTATTCTTAAGGATTAAGTTCATAAATAAAGAGGTTATTAGTATTACGCCATGCGACAAGCCATTGATGGACGAGAAGCAGACTTTGGACTCAAAATGATACAATGAAAAGGGAGACGACATCCAGCAATACAGCTAACAAATGAGAAAAAAATAAAATAAGAACCTTCGAAGCTTCAATCTAACCCATATTATTATATGATAGCGAATGCTGTGCAACTCCACAATAAGTAAGAAAATATATGGTTGTTATACTTATAATGTCTACAAATATATCATGGAAAGATAAGGTCACCAATACGCAAAACTACAGGGGAATGCCATCACTTAGGTTATAAAACTAAGAAGATTGAGACTAGCAGGTCACTGCATAAGGTACACCGACGAACTAGCACACAACCTAGTGTTATGGAAACCAAGTAATGGCATACGAAACAGAGTGAGAACACCCAATATATACATAGACATCTTAAAAAGTGACTGCGATTCTGAGGAAGACGAACTAAGAACGTTGATGATGGATAAAGAAGGATGGATGGCAATTGCAAGATCTGTTCGAGTGAGAACTAGATTAAAGTAAAGTAAGTAAGTAAAAAACTAGCTAGATTAATGTTAATATCATTATAATTCTTTATATTCTATATTATCAGTTTTTATATGTAATAGTAAATTAATTGGGGATATATATATAGCTATAGCTATAATAGTTTATAATTTGCAAATTTTATTAAATGCGAATTAAGTTCGGATGATAATTAATAGGTAAAAGAAATATTCTGAAAGTTATTCGCATAAATATCATAGAGGATACTAGGGAGTTATTTAATTATATAAATATGACAAATATAAATATATAATATAGAAGGGCCTAGTACCTACCCTTGTGGAATATCAATATATGTAAGGGAAATAACGGAGAGCGAGTATTTTCGACGATTATGACGATAATATGTAATCTGGGATAATCAATAGAATGATTATAGTTGAGTTACCTAGGCGACACGAGAGTAACGAGATTACTAATGCTAACACGTAATAACTTGTGAAACTTATTGTTCAATATTTGTTCTTATGGGAGATTGACATAATAATTGTAAGTATACTTAAAGTATACTTAAAGTATACTTTCAAAAGGAGTTATCTAAAAAATGGTATTCAGTATTGTGTTATTGATGGTAGGCTAATTTGTGTAATGGGAGTAGATTATTAAATGTGTATTCTTCATAACCGTATATCGACTACACATTATGTAACCGGTCATCGATAATTTCGGAATATTTTATCGTCGTAGAATAATATAGTATTTACCCCGATTGAATTTGTGAATCAATCTTATTATTTTTTCGTTTTTTATAAAGTTATTATTGCGTATATATTATTTATATAATTGTTTATATATATATATATATTATAAATGATTTGAAATATGCTATACATTTAATTATATAATATTTATGAAGTATATAAATATATCATATAAAGTTAAAGTATATACTTATACAAATGTGCATATTATAAGTAAGTAGACCTACTTAACTCGATTTATGTTATTTATCAGACTCTTAATAACCTACTAATCATTTTAAGTTGTGGATTTTCTTCTAATATTGCCTTTATCAAATATTATCTATATAAATATAATTTAATAATTATTAAAAAAATATATATATAATTTAATAATTATTAAAAATATAATAAAATATGATTAATAATTATCATTTATTATTTACATATATCGTTGATCCATTAGGAAAGGCGCTTACTACTGTAATATGATGGTAGGAAATGGGGTTAGGATTTTATCTAAATCTAAAAATAGTAATGCAAATATATTGAATATTATATTTATTTCAATAAAGGGTTTCAACATAAATATTAAAGGTATATTATATATTTATGTATACATATCTAATAGCCATACTATTATATATATATATATATATATATATATATATATATATATATATATATATATATATATATATATTTATATATATAGGATATATACCTAAATATATAATCATTATAAATGTTAAAATGTATTATTTGTATATAGTTTATAAATTTACTTATATGTATTCTATAAATGTTATATATGATATATATGTTATATAAATTGTGATCAAATATTTTTTTTCATACTCATAGATTATTTATTACGCATCTAGTTAGACCATTCTATAATCTTTGAATGTAAATTTATGATTGGTCTATAATTATCGCTATTTTTTTTGTTGAGTTTTCATTATTATAAATTAGTAATAATATTTAGATTGTACTTATAATTATTAGTATTATAAGTACTAGTAGGTATACATAGTAATTATAATACTACATATCTCTTTATATAGTTTATATATAAATACTTTATTAATATTATATTCATAATAGATACCCAGTATGATACTATTATATAGTATTCTATATATATATAGTCTAATATATTTAATATTATTCTATTATAAACTAAATTTAATATTTAATATTATTAAACTTAATGTATATAATCCATATAATTTAGACTAAGTAATGCATTGATTTATTGATTGAGATTTTATTTAAACACTTAAATAAATCATAAATGATTTCTCAAAGTGTGTATTAATATATAGAAAAATAAATAATAAAAGTGTGTGTAAAACAATAAATACCATTAATAATATTAAATAAAAAGAATAAACCGATACAAACAGAAAAGTGAAGGACAGAGTACTGTTGCCTGGGGAACACCATATTTCATAGGGGAAGGAGAAGAACAATTATTATATATGTTTACAATGCTGCTATAGTCAGATAGATGTGAAGTGAACCATGGGAGGGCAAGGTATCTAACTCACATGTAGGTGGGGTAGGTGGGGTCTCTAACTCCACATATGTAGGTGGGGTAGATGGGGTCTCTAACTCCACATATGTACAGTTGCATTTGGTGGTCAAACACGTTTTGAAATCGCTGATTATGTTCAGAATGACTAGTTGACAAACAGTATTAGTATTAGGGGTATACTTGATGACATCAATTACGTTTAGTTGTTCTATTTCTGTGGAGTGTATTTGGCGAAAACCATTTTTCAGACGAAGATGGGGATTATTGGCAGTTAAGGAGATTAGATGACGAGAGACAACTCTTTTCAACATTTTACTCACCAAATATAACTGATAAATTGGGCGATAATTAAGAAGCGATTCGGGATCTAGTAAATGTTTTAAAAATCGGAGTGATTATTGCTTGATTAAAAATAGAAGGGAAAATACAGGAATGTAGGCAATTAATCCTATCCACAATTAATAATATATTTACAAGATATAAAGATATTTGGAAGAATTTCAGATATATCTGAAATTCTTCCAAATATCTAGTAGAAAGTATATGAGAAAGTTACTAATTGTATCGAATATTGTTATATTTCTAATACTGTTAACTCAGTTAACAGTAAGAGCAGCATAAAAGCAGTATAATAGCATATCTGATAATAATAGCAGCATAATAACAGCATAATAACATTACAAATTAATAGCAGCATAATAACATCATAATATACTTAATATGGCAGCATAATAGCAGCATAATTATTAATATACACAAAAACAAACTTTATAATAGCAGCATAATATATTTAATATGGCAGAATAAAAGCAGCATAATAGTAAAAAAAAACAAACGTTATAATAGCAGCATAATAACAGCATAATATACTTTTAATAACAGCATAAAAGCAGCATAATAGCAACAAACAAAAATATTTGAGGCTATTATGTTATGCTATTATGCTGAACTTACTGTTAGCTGGGTATGCAAATAATATACACTATTTAGATATGTTAGTACAAAATATACATTTAAATTCGATTACATTTTAATTATTTACTTAGATGTAGACATATTAACAGAAATATAAAATGTACAACAACACAACGTTACTAAATATAACATACAATGTATGTCATTCATATACTTTGTTTCAATAATTGAATTGTTATATTATTTTATACACTTTTATAAATACATTTATATATATATATATACATATATATATATATATATATATATATATATATATATAAGTGTGTAATATGACCTAGAGTTATAATGTAATATGTTCAACGATAGTCGATGACTATTACAATGAAGATAATATTCTACGCGGGCATATCGCAACTGTACAACAAAGATACTGTTCTGTCGACGAACAATATGAGTCATTGTCAACCACAATGCTAACGGATGGTAATGTACTAGTGGAACGAATTGCGCATCTGGAAAGTTCTATAAAAATATCAATGGTTATTTATTAATACATTATCAATATATAACATATTTTATATTATATATTTAAAATAATATTTAAATGTATAGGTATACCTATAGGTGACTATATATATAATACATCTATAGTACACCTATGATTAATATATAGTATATATATATATATAGTAAACCTATAGTACACATATAGTACACCTATAGTATACCTATAATACACATATAATATACCTATAGTATAACTATAGTACACCTATATACACATTTAGTGTTTGCTATGTTTGCTGTGTATTATGTGATTTTCATAAACTTAATAAATTCTAATATTAATATTACTTTAGAAATTGCAATGATAATAATTTAGATTATCTACAATAATATATATATACTCCATACTTTGCTTATTTCGGGATTATTATTTCCCAGACAGTAAAAGTTCTCTAAACATCACGGTTCATCATAGATACTCTCATCTCGCTCGCCGGTATACCAGTTTCGCGCTCCAGATTCCTGATGTATCTTTCTGATGGCCTTCACCGTATTATAATTCCATGAGTAGGTTCCCAAAGAACTATATCTGAAACAACCTCATCATATCTACGTATGCAATGTCCAGAAAACTTTAAGAATCGAGATATGATCTTTGTAGATACTTTTGTATATCTTTGTAACTATCATTCGTAGAATGCGAGTGTTTGTGAAATCAATTTGTTTGAATAGTGTTTTTGTGAGAGTCCAAGTCTCACATCCGTACAGCAGAACCGATTCAACTGTGGTGTACATGAGCCTGAGTTTCATTTTCTTACTAAGAGTTGACTTCCAGATATTCCTCATTTGATGACATATTCTCCAAGAAAGCGCTTTTCTGATTTTCAAGTATTTTGCACTGCTATCTATCCATGCCCCTGTGTATTTGAAGTCTTCAAACCTTTTCAGATTTGACCCATCTATAGTTTTTATTTCAAACTGTTGATTGGTATTGTAACTCATGTATTTCGTTTTCCCTGTATTCATGCTTTTTCCTACTCGTTTTGGTGATTTTTCGACTCGAGTGATCATCTCTTGGGCTTTTTTGATACCTTCACTTACTAATGCAATATCACCTGCGAAGTCCATATATGTAACAGTGATAGGTTTTACTCATCTGCGTTTTATT
Source organism: Osedax fenrisi (assembly GCA_964019155.1). NCBI lineage: Eukaryota > Metazoa > Annelida > Polychaeta > Sabellida > Siboglinidae > Osedax > Osedax fenrisi. Next base: position 66,912,048 of record OZ025244.1, read on the forward strand.
TTCCTTAGTTGGAAACCTAGATTATCTTCCCTTCCTAGTAAAGCTTTTCTCATGACATAATCAATAACTATTATAATATATGGAGCTAAGGTATCTCCTTGTAAGACACCAACTAGAATATTGAAAGTTTCCGTTTCTCCATCAGATGTAATGACCTTGGCAGTAGTATCTTCATACATTATGCTAATAGCCATCACCAACTCATCCAGTATTCCGTAAGTTTTCAGTGTCGTATGCATTTTCCCTCTATGTATAATCAAAGACTTTCAGGAAGACAATGAATATTTATATTGCTTATAGATTATTATCTTTAACTCCCTAAATCAGTCGTCTTAGTGCTACTATTTGATTGATTGTTGTTCTGAAACTATTTTATTTTTGTCCTTAGATTACCATCTAGATGAGACCTAATTATGTTCATTATCATAAGATTATAAGTTATAGCTAATAATTAACTAAGTCTTATATCACGATAATTACTACCCTAACTAAGATCTCCTTTCTTGGTTATTGGAATTATATTCAAAATTTACCATTATTTACAGAAGTAGAGGATAATTTCATCTATATTGCATCGTTTTAATACTTCTTGCCTTATTTCATAAATACCGTAGCTTTTACCTTCTTTGATTACCTCTTTTGCCAACGTGGGCTCATACAATTCAAATACTCCAAGCTTTATATCTAGATATGGAATACTTGTATTATCATTTTAGTTTAGTCTTCAATTTTGGTAGTTTTCCTAATATATAATATAAATAAAACTTTTTTACAGTGTAAATATTATGATAATTTATCAAATTTAAATATATGTCGTAAATTATTTATTATTCATTTTAATGCTCGGAGTATTTCTAAAAATGTCGATTCTATTACTGATTACCTTTTATATTTAATATAAACTTTATGATTATTGTAATAACTGAATCATGGCTAACTACATCTAATAAACACTTATTTAATATTCCTAATTATTCATCTGAACATATATTAAGAAATAATAAGCGTGGAGGTGGAGTTTCCATTTTCATTAATAATAATATTAAATATAAATTAATTGATAATTTATCATTATCTGTCAATGATGCTTATGATATGATTACGATCTCATTTATATACAAACATATTAATTATTTACTATCAGGTATATATAAAGCACCTATATTTAATATAATTTAATTTATAAATTCAGTATATCAGTATACTGATATTATATATAATACATTTAATCGTCATCTAAATAAATCATTAATTTTAACAGGCGATTTCAATATAAATATAAATAATCATAATTCCCATACAAGTACTAAATTTGTTATTGATACTCTTTATTCCCTAAATGTAATAGCGACAATCACTAAACCAACCCATATAACTAATCAAACAAATTCTATTATCGATAATATTTACACAAATTGTTTATCTTTCCCACTTGTTAATGGCGTTCTCTTGACTGATATCAGTGATATTTACCGATATTCTGTATTTTTATAAAAAAATATTAATACAAAAACGAAAAACTCTTATAAATATATTAGGGATCATTCAGATCAAAATATTTTAAATTTTAATAATAATCTGACTAATATAAATTGGTCTTTCATTTTAACTCAATCTGATATTCATATATCTTTTAAAAAATTTATTTCTACATTAACTAATTCATATAATATATATTGTCCATTAAAAAAAGTTAAAATTAAATCTGGAGATTTTGATAAACCATGGCTAACCCCTTCCATCATTAAATGCATAGGTAAAAAGAATAAAATGTATACAAAATCTTTAAATAATCATTCACTAATAAATGTATATAAAAATTATAAAAATTGTTTAATGAAAATATTAAAATATACAGAGAAAAAATATTAAGAAAATAAAATAAAAAATAATAATATTAAAAATACTTGGCGTACAATGTACAACGTACAATGTACGCAGTACATTAAATAAAGTTATAGGAAATAATAAAAAATCAGGAACTATTATTGATAATAAATTAACAGATTTACAAAATGTTAATATGTTCAATTCATATTTTTCAAATATAGGTGTTGAATTAAATAAAAATATACAATACTCTAATACAAATATATATGAAAATATTACTAGTAATAAGAGTTCAATTTTTATAAAGCCTGTTTCATCAATATAAATTGAAAATATTGTCTATAATTGTGATTCAAAATATAGTACTGATTCCCGTGATTTAAACTTTTTTTTAATACGTAAACATTATGTTATCCATTAGTTATATTTTATCAATTTTATTTAATAAATGCATTGAAAATGGTGTTTACCCTATTGTACTTAAAACATCTAAAGTTATAATGTTATATAAAAAAGGAAATAAAAATGATTGCTCGAATTATAAGCCAATATCATTAACATCACAATTTTGAACAAATTTTGAAAAAATTTTAAAAGTAAGAATGTTTTCATTTTTAGATAAAAAATTCTTTAATAAACAATTCTCAATTTGGAATTCAAAAATCTATATCAACATGTGATGCTTTGATAAATTATATCGATTACTTGAATATAAATTACAAATTATTCATATCCACAATATCGATTGATTTAAAAAAGACTTTCGACACTATTAAACATGAAATTTTATTAAACAAATTATATATATATATATGGTTTCAGAGGTATCACTTTGTCATTATTAAAAAGCTATTTGACAAACAGGTATCAATCATCGATATAAAGAAAGTGGATAAGCAATTGACGCACGCAATGCATGTAAAAGATAGACACGTGAATGACAATTTTATCGATAAATTAACAAAATGGTATCAGTGATTTTGATTGGATATTAGTCATATTATATATGTCAAATATTGAAACAGTAGTCTTTTCGTCGAAATAGATTAAAGTGACTTCTATCTATATCAATGGATTTAAATTATAAATAACAATAAAATCAATAAAATAGTATTATAACTTCAATTTAAATACACAAAATTACGAGGAATGTTGATATTATGTATTTTAAATATATAATTTTATTTTTAGTATCGATAGTATATTAAAATTGGTAGTGATTATCAATATATATATGATAAATACATATTATTATAAATAAAAAGTAGTGGGCCAGATAGTGGGTTTCGACTGCAGCGCTCGTAGCGGAAAGTGCCATACACTACATTCAATTGCTTATCCACTTTCTTTATATCGATGGTATCAATACGTAAGCTATAATAATACCAATTCTAAAATACTTCCGATTAAATGTGGTGTACCACAAATGAGTTCTCTTGTACATCTTAATAGTTTGGCATTATTACCTACTCGTTTCTTAATATCTACCCATCCTTGCGGTTTTAAGGTAGGTCCGTCATACTTCTCACTCGAAATCGTTTCGTTATAAGGAAAGGTTATATTAGGGACTTTAACCCTAGTGTTTTATATTATACTTATCATTTCTTTCATTTGCTAATACTGCTATGAGCGCAACTACTATAGCAATGCATTTTATTTCAGAGTTGCACTCTCATAGCCTTTAACTAAAGAGATCGTACTACAAGATAAGAACGATTTGAAATTAGAGTCACATTCTCCTAGATTCCCTATAATTTAGCCTGCATACTAAGTAAACAGTATACCGTGGTAGGGCCACTTTGAGGCATTGAAGGAGTCTTGACTTGTTGAACCATAAAACCATCAGGAAAGGACTTACACGCTCGGCCTTCCTTTTTGTTTATTAAGACTATATGGTGGATGTAGCTATAGCTATAGAGGGATACTATATATATATATATATATATATATATATATATATTTATAAGTATATATAATATAATATAAATGATTACATGTGAATGATTATTATTATTATATGTATGAAGGTTATGGAAATGAATAATGAAAGTGACGGTGTTATCGTGAACTGTAATATATCTCACTTGCGGGAAATACACATATGGTATTATAATACTTCTAGGAATAATACAGGTTATTATAATTACTACTGATACTATTTCAACTAACTAATTGAATATAATATAATTTATCAATTATTGGTAATCACATTTATTCCACCTAGTAATGATTCGCTATGTATATATATAAAAAACTTATAAGTTTTTTAGATTTTAATGTTAACTTTTTATATTAATTGTAATGTTAAAATAGTAAAATAATAAAAATGTTTTAGATAATTTATTATTTTAAACATTTCATAGATTAAAAAGAAAACACTTTATTAATTATGAAAATCTCACTATATATGAACTATATATGTATTCGTGCAGAATTATAATGCAATTTTGAGTATTCTATGGGATATAGGGGAGAATTCTCTAATATCGACATGCACGTAATATCGACACCCTCGAGATCTAATAAAATATAATTCTAATCAAAAAATAAATAATGTATAAAATGTTAATCAATATAATTCTAATTCATATAAATATAATTTTTTTTTTTAATTATTATATTTTTTTAATTATAAACAAAAAACTGATTTTTTCGTTACAACTCAAACAACTAAATTTATGAAATTTTTGAATTACAATATCGATTCTTAATTATTTACACATCTATGTATTTTAAATATTTAAAATAAATCTTATATATCTAATTATATTTTACAATGTGCCACAAATATTTTTATTTATCATAATTTGTTACAAAGTTATACATTTTTACCTAAGCAACATACATTTTCATACATTTTCACCCTAATTGCACATAATATCGACACCCCTATTATCTCAGAGTTAAACAAACTAAATTAAATTTAAAATAACTATTATATGTATATATCTACTTAATAATTATAAATAACATTTGAAAATATTTAATTGAGAAATAATAAAGTTATGGTGATTTATTGTTAGGGTGTCGGTATTCGAGTACTCTCCCCTATATCATTATATGGCATATGTTAAATAGCTATTTTATAAAGCTATTTACCTATAGTATACTACTAGTATATGTTTTAATAATAAAAATATAATATAAACTTTACGCTATATATATATATATATATATATATATATATATATTGTAGAATATGTAAAAGTTATAATCTATTCAAATGAAACAAAATACGAATGTAATTATGTGTGTCTGAATAATTCAAATTTAGAAGAATGCATGGATTTAAATGTAGGTTATTACTTAAATTTATAATATAGAATATTATTATGTGTATATATATATATATATATATATATATATATATATATGTATATAATAGATACAGATGTATGTTTATTTATTATAATTATAATTATATATAAATGTACATAATAATAATCATTACGATTAAAATATATACACACAGAATAATTTCGATAGAAATGTTAACAATTTGAGACCGGCAAGGTACATTTGTGATGTGGACGATACTGTACCATTCATTGATCGTATACATATACATTCCACTAAGTCGTATAGTCTATCCGAGATAATGGCGTATACTTCTATTAAACAATGTTAATATGATATTAATAGTTCCATTATTAATTGTATAGTATAGTATTAGTATGTATATGTTGTATTCCTATTAATATAGCTATATATATATATATATATATATGTATATATATATATTTATATAAATCAATATATCAATAGTATGACTAATATTGATTAGTAAATTCAAAATATAATACATTATTTTAAATCTTCGTGATTCTTAAAATAAATTCTCAATATAATTCCACAACTATGATTAATTTCAATTACATATTAATTTACTTATGAGTCATAATTTATGACTCATGACACATGACTCATAGCATATATTAGTATACCGTACTCCTTCCGGTATTCATCTGGTATACCAGATATACTATAGTAATACTTGTCCTTGTGGATAATGTGTTTATGCCCAAAAATTAGTGTATCTATTTATAAATATAGCGTCTATTTCTGGTATTATATTGTTTGCTACATAATATTATATATCTGCTATTATTGATGTAAGTGTTATATATATATATATATACATATATATATATATATATATATATATTTATATATATATATATACAGGTATTACTTCTATAGTTTTAAATGGGTATATTTTCTTTTTTTAGAAAAGGTAACATATATCCTTTTGTCCATATCACTATATTCTCTTGCACATTTAGTTGCACAAAAACCTATTTGATTACAGCAAGTAACGATATGTTTGTATAGTCATTCATCATCCGAACTGCTACTGGAATCTCATCAAGGCTACATGATTTTTCATATTGTGATGCTGTTTTGAAGTTAAATATTGTAAAAGTTATCTTATTTATATGCAGTTATATGTGTCTGCATGGAGATAACTATTTCTATAATGTTTATCTAACGGCTTCTATCCGCGTAAATTCTTAACTTTATTTTGCCAAGTTTTGAAACAGTTTTTAAACTCACATCTAACTATTTCATCTTGATTTGATCAATAAGTTTAGGCTTATTTGAACTTTTTCTACTACATATTTCATTTACTATATTTCATACATAGATTATCTTTTATTGCTAATAGCATGTTCGCTATTGGTAATATTTCTTTTGATATACTCCACTTATTATTAATCACATATAAGAGTTAATTCTTCTTTAGAAATTGTGGAATGTCTGATGTTTTATTGTTTCTGTATCTCTCAGATTTGTTGCGTGTTGTAATAATTTATAAATGTAGTATATACGCTTTTGACAAATAACAGATGTTTACCATGAAGACCTCTTTTTATATATGGCTTCAACGGAATTTGATTGGCTGCTGTTTTCTTGCATGCTGTTTAAAAATGCTAATATATGTAGTTGTAGGAATGTCGCAAAATGTTAATGTATACCATTCTGTAAAGATTGAAATCTGTTTTTCAATTCATTAATACAATACATTTCTTTTGTATTTCTGGATTGCTATTTAGTTGATATATATATATATATATATATATATATATATATATATAAATAGTTTAATATAGTGCAATACAGTTAAACTTATTACTATATGATACAAGTATTAGTCGTATATGACCAGATAAAATTCGATGATATACCATATATAATACCACGCTAATGCATTAGTTGTAAACTCTACCATTTACGCCACCTGATTCTTAGATAAGTATGTAATCGAGATGTATTTTTTTTAAATTCGGTTCTATGTGTTTAAGATTATTTGGTGATGTATGTTTAGCATGTTTCCATTTATATTTGTAGCCTCAAATGTTTATATTGTGCTATTACATATGCTGTTATGCTTCTATTATGCTGCTATTACTGTTTGCTGGGTTGGCGATGAATCGTGTAATTATATTATTATTTAGTGTCCTGTTTTATTTCAATATCTGGTTGACGTGTGGCCCCCGTTCTGTACACGCGTAAACAGCACCTAAATACGTGTAGTGGGGTACCCCCTTATACCAAGACCCCCTATAACCTCAGGTTATAGGAGGTTATAAAGAGGTTATAGGAGGTCTTGCTTATACAGAGTGAATATGCCTCGCCGATAAGAAATTTCCCAAATATACGTATCGCCTTATCATAACTAACACCCTGCTTCCGATGACTTAGCGTAACCCTGTTCGGGTGATTAACTGTTACTGTATACCATACCGATGGACATCCTGGATTATGTTTGATAGTGCTTACTAAGTATACGTATCCGCCAGATACTATCTGGCCACTATATCTAGTAGTCGTTCTGCTATCCGAATTAGCCGGTGAATTGGTGCTATCGTCACCACAATACCTAATAAATAACCATGTTGTATAGCTTTATCTTTGACGTATATGTATATATATATAGTGCATATAGGTGTTCGATATCATTACCGGTATTAAATAAATATATTAATGTAAAGAAGTATTTAAATTTATAAATGCATAGTGTAAATATACATAAAATGTATAATATAAATATATATGAAAATAATATTTTCATATTTTGTCATAGATAAGAACACCTTTGAAATAAATAACACTAACTTAAATATAAGAAAAAAAGATACTAATGGTAAGAATGGTGAATAATTATTGCAATTTATTCACTTTATAAATGTATAGGTATAAATATATATATATATATATATATATATATATATATATAAAATGTATATAATACATATTTAAATATATATCTATCTAAATGTGTTATATTTTGATATAGATATGTCCATTTCTGAAATAAATGGAATTATACAATTTATATTAAATAAAGAGTACAATAGTTAGTAATAGATTTGTGTTATGTATAATTTAAAAATATAAGAACTTAATTATAAGAAATAAAAATACTAATGGTAAGAATGGTAAACAATATTATATAAAATGTATATACCACATATATATATACCCAGTAAGTAAAGTAATCAAAGTTCGTAATCAGATTACAATCCAACAAGTAATCAGAATACAATCATGGGGCTATGTATTGACAAGCACTGATTACAATTCGATTACGATAATTGATTATAGTTTGATTACTATCATTTATTATAGTTTGATCGGGAAGACTTCCCGATTTGATTACGATACTAAACTAAAAGACTTTACGTGAATAACAAATAAACATAATAAAAGTTGTGTATACAAGTAATTATTTATTTATTTAATGTTTGTGTAGCGTTGTTTAGAGAGTTAGTTATCTTGGATAAAAGTACTTCATCCTCTAGCCTGAATTATGAACATGCGCATGACTAACTTGTGCACAATTTAAGTTACGTATGTTATGACGTATGTTGTTGTTGTTGTCACCTCTTGATATATGTACCTACCCGATTTTCCATTGTTGTATAATCAATTATCGTGAATGCGCTATCTATGATACTCTAAATATATGGCTGGGACCAAACCGTACTTTTTTCTTTTAAGTTGACAATGATTATTAACTGATCGTGAAGCAATGTTAGTGATCAGTTAACAATCATTGATTATAATCGTATTACTATCAATGATTACCAACTGATCGTGAATCAATGTTAGTGATCAGTTAACAACCATTGATTACAATATATTAAAATAAATAATTTAGAAGTGTAGTTCGTAATCAAAGTATAGTTGCTTATCAATGATTGTAATATTATTGTAATCATATTGTGATCAGTTAATCACAAATCATGATGATGATCAGACTATAATCTAACCACTATCACTGATTACTTTACTTACTGGGTATATATATATATATATATACATATAAAAGTATATGTATAAGTATATATATTTTGATATTTGTATGACCAGTTATGTTATGAATAACATTATATAAATGATATTAAAGAAAGACGTTAATGGTAAGTAATGGTATGATTTGTGTTTTGTATAATTTTAACAAATATTTAATTTCTTGTTTATAATAATCTTCCTACTAATAATCATTATTTACAATATTCATTAACAGTATTATATTTATAACTTTTACGTTATAATTTTGTTGTGGTTGTTATATTTCTAATAAACTTCATTGTCTATTTTATATACTATAATACTATTTATTTTATATTTTTTCCTTCTGAAATTTGATAAATTAAAATGAATTTCATAGGGCTTGTTTTACTTATATATCAATGGTATGTTATTAATTATGAAACATAAACGGATTTTATTAATGTAAATTTACATAGTTATACACAATTAATAGGTGGATATACAATTTAATTATACAATTATTTATAAAAATGATGTACTGTATTAATGTTCAGTATTCTGTTTCATAGCTTGTATTATCATATTTATAATTACACATATAACATATTTTATACTAATATAATAACTATTATTTATGTGATGCACGTGAAACTTAATTAGGATTTTACTAGAAATATTATGTTAATATTTATTGTAAAATTGTATACAATTTTAATATATATATTATTAATAATATATTATGCAAATAGTATTATATTACTCCATTTGTATTGGTTTATTTTCGCCAACTACTTCTAATGATTGATTATATATATATTATATCAGGGATCTCCCAGATTATATGCATAATGTGTTCATGTCTATAGGCAATTAAGCGTATATGTATATTACCACTAATCTGTATCACCCACAATGACCTTCTTACAGAATATTCCCGCCCTCTATAAATATTAATTTCGTATATTTATATATAGATAAGAAAACCACTATTATCATTACAACTACAGAACAAATAACAAATAAAGATACTAAAAGTAAGTAATGATTGTATACAATGTATACTTTATAGTGTACTTAATTTATAAAATGTATAGTATAAACATATATAAATAAGTATATATGTATAAATCTAAATACTAGAAGGGCCGTCATTTCCTAGTTATAAATGTGTTTATATAATTAATTATAAATATGTAACAAATTATGTACAGGTGAATATATATATATATATGTGTGTGTGTGTGTAAATAAATATATAATTAATTATAAATATGTATTATATATATATATATGTGTGTGTGTGTGTGTGTGTGTGTGTGTGTGTGTGTATAAATAAATGTAATATATGTTGAAAAAGATAAGAAACCATAGTTGCAACTACTATTATTAATACTATAGAAGATATAACAGAAAAATACACTAATTGTATACCATTAGTGTTTACTTATAAGTAAGTATTCTCAATTTAACATGTGAGTAATGTATAACATATGTTGTATTATATGATTTATATATATATATATATATATATATATATATATTATTGTTATTTTATTTTATTTTGGTTGAGTCCTTTCATCCCATCGAAAAACTTAGATCCTGTTTTTACCTATAATCATATGGCTCTAATGTCCATTATAAGCCGCTCTCGTGTTAAGGTATCAATGTATTTAACAAGAACCGACCACATATTTATACATAATTATATAAGATAACTTCTAAATAATATTTTACGACCTATTTTAAATATCCGGACGAGGCTGAAACCCGCGTCCTACTGGTATATGAGTATATAAGCTGGAACATTAATAGGGTATATATATTAATATTAAATTTTAAATAATTATAAATTAAGGAAACTTTAACTAATGTAAAAAGTAAGTTACGATAACTATTAATGTTTACAATATCTAGACATTATTTCTATAATATTTATTTTATTTAAATTTATATTTATAAATCAATAAATTATTATATTATTTATTATCATTTTACGTAGGTAGATTATGGTAACTAGTGGTAGATTATATTGCATATATATGTGAATATGGTTGAAATAAATGTCTACAATAATAAATATATTCATGTAGTATATATATACTATATATATATATAGTATACTATAATATAGTATAATATATACTAGGTTTCTATGTATCCTATAGAATAATATAATATATATATATATATATATTATATGTATAATTTATATTAAAGTTAAATTCATATTATTCATATTTTGAAAGAATTTATTTAAAAAATCCATCTATCACTAATTATAAACAATTATCTTTAGCACGAAACTTAGAATGAAACTTTCAATAGATACTAGAAATTATTATAAAAATAATATATTCTCTTATAGAAATAATTCGAAGAAAACTCTTAGGTAACGTATCATATTTAAATTATCCTCCTTTTTCTGATAAAAGGTTATGTTTCTTATTTATTGAGCATTTTGATTCTAAAGTTATTAATATTTGTAATAAATTAAATAAGATTATATTAAATGATGATATTAGTATACTCATTCAATATCCGTTCCTACAACCTCTTCTTCATTTGATACATTTCTTCCTCCTTCAATTGTTGATATTTATAATTATATAATTACGTCTTATTCATTCTCATCCTCTTTCTGATTTTAAGAAATTAGCTTATAAATGATATTACTCCTCTCTTCTCTACGATTATAATTAATTTACGAAATAACTGTGAAATTCCGAAATTCTTAAAATCAACTTTGATATGCCCATTCATAAAATACTATGACTTGCCTATAATGATGTTGGCAATTTTAAACCTATATTCATGCTTTCTATTATTGGTAAACCTTTTAAAAAAAATATATCTAAGCAACTCATTAATTATATTAATGATAATAACCTTGTTGATGTATATCAAAGTGCATACAAGAAGGGCAATAATACCTAAACTGCTTTGCTCGCTATAGCGATGGTATACCATGAATGATATTTATTTCTCTTTAGATAAATATTGCCGTATTCAATTATTACAACTTGACCTTTTTGATAGTATATCTCATAATATACTTATCAATAGAATATCTCTAATAGGTATAACTAGAGATGATTTAAAAATATTAAGTCTACTTATCAAAGATAGAACCTATTCGGTTAAGATTCATGATTATATTTTGTAATTCACGATTCAGATTATTTCATTATACGGGGTTCCACATGGATCCACATTAGGTCCTCTTCTTTTTACTATTTATATTTATCCTTTGAATTATATAATAGAATAAACACCAAATGTGAAATATCATAGGCTGTTGATATTCAAATTTACGCTGAATCTTGTCATCACGATAAATTAATGGTATGTACAAATAATATTCGTAAATAATAATTTATTTATAAATAGTAGTAAATATATTCTCTTAAATATTTCTCTTTCTAATTTTGTTTTCCTTATATTATATTATAATTACTCTCTCATCTAAAATTAAATTCCTTGAAATATTTGTTTCATGTAATTTATCGCAGTCAGATCATGTAAATCAGATAATTATCATTTATATAATATAAATATCATTCATATGTATCAATAAAATATACTATTCGACTCATTGAAAGTTTAGTTCTATCGAGATTAGATTATGGGAATAGTATCTTAATTGAAGCTCCAATATATATTTAAAAACTATAAACAAGTTATTCGTGGATGTATACAAATTATATTTAATATTCTATATTCTAATATATGTTCAACTAGTTATTATCTAATAAAATTAAAATGGTTAGTATTGTCTTCCATGATTAATTACAGATTGTTATGTTAAATTAAAAAGGTAATTATATCTGGAGAACCAACCATATTTTTCACCGTTACAATCAGAGAAAATAACTGGTTATTTGAGGCGATATTCGATGAAACTAGAAGATGATGGTCTATGTAGACTTCAAATTACGAAGAGGTCTTTCAGGAGTTAAGCTACCCCTGGTATTAAGAATTTCAATTCCATTTCTATCGTCCGCAAAAGACTGGAGAAAAATATTTTATTGTAATTATTATATTTAATATTATTTTTGAATACACTTTAGAGAATTTTGTTTACTATTATGTAGGACTATTATACCTAAGTGTATGAATAAACTATTATTATTATTATTATTATTATTATTATACTTTACTACATATATTCATGTAGTATATATTTATACTATATATATATATATATATATATATATATATATATATATATATAGTATACTATAGTATATTATGACATATTCAAATTTATATTTATAATTTATATTAAAGTTAAATGCATATTATAAGTAAAATACTTGTTACAAAATTAATTTATATATATATATATATATATATATATATATATTCAATTAATTCTTAAGAAAAAATAATAAATTTATTATTTTTTGTATTATTTCTTTCAATTTTAAGAATGGATCGGTTTGATAAGTTCATTATAATTTCAATTTCATTTATATTATTATATATTTTACTACAGGTAGGAACAATACTAATACAAATAAGAAAAACAATAATAAAAATAAGACCCGTACTAGTAAGTATTATAATTAGAATAATATTAATATGTAATGTGTATTATTTAATATAAATATATAATATAAATATAATCTATAGATCTTTATTAGGTATATACATAATATGTATTTTTATATTTAACTTATAATAGTCGATTTATTAATCTTTTTTTATATCATTTATTCCGGTAATCCAATATACAATATTGTAAATTTAATCCTTCAATAATATTTATGATGTGGTATCCAACTTATATATAAAATAAAAATATAATGAATAGTATCTTATTATGTTAATAACATTAGTTAAATAATAGTTAAATATTATAGTAATAATATATAATATACATTCCTTAATTTCTCAAATTATATATTAATACAGTAATTTATTTCTATATCAACCATACTAATTTCATATTTTCTTTTAATTTAATATATTTGTTATTAATATATTATAGTACACAGGGGAAAGTCTCCGATTACCAACCCCCTCCCAATACCGACATCCTCTCGTATCTCAGTAACTATTAGAGTATCAAAAAATGATATATACATGAACTTTTAGTAAAGTAATGATAAATATAAATATGTATTTTATTTTACAAATATTCAATCATATAGGATTGTATACAATTATTATTTGATAAAATATAATATCCATTTTTTACTTTTTAAATATTTGATTAATAACTTTTTTTAATCATTGTAAATACTTTATTAATTAAAAGAAAACCTTAACCTACGCATCATATTGTAGATCAATAAAATGTTTATAACATTTATAAAAAAAATTAATTTGAATAACTATTAACCAATATATCTTAATTATAGCAACCCATATGATTTTCCTATTACCGACCACATGTAATTTATAATATCCAATCAAAATAAATCCGTATTTTACTTTAAAATATATCTTAACTTGTTTATGTATCATTCATATAGATTTAGGATTCATGATTCCAGTTGATTATATACATACTGATTAATAAATAAATATTAAATAATAATATACACTATTTTAATATAATTACTATAAAGTTTACATTTAAATTTAATATTACTATTAAAACATAAATTCAATAATAAATAAATTGCGTGCATGTTATAATTAATTATATTTATGTATATCTACTATATTTATTGGATATTATAATACTACAATTATATATACCACGATTATTGTAGGGGTCCGTAATAGGAGAAGGGGGTCGGTATTAGGAACATGTATCCGATTACCGACCCCCCTGTTTATTCTTGAAAATATAATTATATCACAAATTTAAAATAGCCACATTATTCATTGCCATAATAATACCCTAATTACAAAATTTCAAATAATCGGAGACTTTCCCCTATTCACATATACATACAATAGAATACTCATATAAAACCCAGTAAATTATATTATCAAAATATATGTTTCTAAAATATATATTTTGATTAATTCAAAATATGCATATTATCGTATTTCAATTATATGTCCATATATGTCCATACTATATATATATATATATATATATATATTATAAAAATAACTAATATGTTAATATTATATCATTATACTAATAGTACAAGCACTCGATATCATTTAACACGATATGTTGACTCAAACCAAGTGTTTCTAAAACATGCATAATTTAATATTTTAATAATTAATATTTTTAAACTTTAATCTCAGAAACTTAATGATATTTTATTGATAATTATAATTATTTCCAAAAAGTAATATAGAAAAAGGGATTAGTAAAATTTTGATTCATGATTTATAATTTAATTACACGAGTATTCAATATGTAGTACCGTGGATGTAGTATATATTAGTGATCTAAAACGAGCCGAGTTTTTCGAGTCGAGTCGAGTTTGATATTGGCTCGAACGAGCCGAGCCAGTAATATAGCTCGAATATGTTTATTATCTATGGAATTTTAAAGAATTCGCTACATTTATAAAAATTAAATTAAATTGTATAAATATTTTATCAAATGGATTATTTTATATACGATGGTAAGTAACAATCACTAATATGTATAACTTGTTTATAAACTAAGCAAAGACATTTTATTTATAATAATATATTAGTTAAATGTCTATAAAAATGACTTTTGAACTAACATATTATATTCAAATTTAATAAATATTGTATATAGTATTTACTAAATACGGAAATATAATATTATAATATTATTTCTTATATAAGTTTGATTTATATATATATAATCTTTATATTATATTCTAAGCAAAGTAATTGAATTTATAATAATATATTAGTTAAATGTCTATAACAAATATTTTTCAACATTTTGTTAAAATATATTTTGAAATATTTATTATATTTTAAAAATATTTTTCGATATTTAAAAAAATATATTTTGAAATATTTGTTTATATTTTTTGAATTTTTTTTATATTTTTCCTCTAATTTTTGAAATATTATTTTAATATATTATATATAAATATTATATTTTTTATATTATTTTAAAAAAAAATTTTTTAAATATATTTTGACATATTTTTTGTATTTTAAATTATTTGTCTACATTTGTTTGGATTTTAGCTAAAATTGATTTAATTGTATATACTAGCAATGTAGAATCATGAATAGCTATACTTAATAAATAATAGATAGACAAACAATCAAAAACTGAGCAATGCCGGGTTGGGTATGACTATTATTTACTATTTGAAACTTTCGAAATGAATAATTTTCCTTTTTTAACCTTCGAAATGAATAATTTTAATATTTGAAAACTTCGATTACATAATTTAACAAAAATAATACTATTTGAAACCTTCGCATGTATAGACTTTGTACATACGCATCAACTTTATTCTCTAATATTGAGGTTAGAGCCATTCGAAGCGACAAATTAGGATGTTTCAGATGTTTCGCAACATATATTTTGGATTCTGTTCGAAGCGACACTAGTATGATTCGAATCATATATTTTGGATTCGGTTCGAAGCGACAATTTAGGATGATTCGAATGATTCGAATCATATATTTTGGATGTTTCAGTTGTTTCGAAGCAGGGAATTTTGGCTCATTTTAGATCACTAGTATATATATATACTGTAGTATACATATATGTATACTCTTTTCACATACAATTAACGCCACTCGGTGATATCGATAAACTCTTCGTTCTGCATCTCACTGTGTCTTTATTTCAATAAAGTGTATACACGAACTCAACTTTATTACACATATATATATATATATATATATATATATATACTGATATTATATAGACAAATTATTATAATCACATTTAATTATTATTTAATTGTTATTTTCAAATATATATCTAATTTTTAATCGCAATTGTTTTTATATATAAAAACAAAATTAAAAATTGATGTTAGATAATTATTCTAAATATATTAGCCATATGGTTAGCACTACATAATTAGTGTATGTATACAACTATAATATAATTATATGATTATTAAATCCTAACTGATTTCTAGATATGGATATGTATTACTTCGTGGTGGTTTCTGTTATAGTAGTATATTCAACTTTCTATATGATCAAATATACGATGAAATATAAATCTAAAAAGTTAATAATATTAATTATTTGATTATTATAATAATAATACAGAAATTTAAATATATATATATATATCATTGTTAGGGGCGCTGGAACGATGTTGTATGTAGGGAGACCAACCAATCAAAAAGTGGGGTGGACCAATATATTGGAGGTCCCCCTATATTTTAAAGTATGGGGACATATCCCCCGTCCCCCCTGTTGCAGCGCCCCTATTCATTGTGCATTCAATTATGTGTATATGATATATTGATGTTGATGTGACTATATCACATGACTATCACATGGCTGTATCACATGACTTCTATGTAAGATGATATAACCTAATATCACGAATGTAATGATAGTTTAACTACGATATGATAACATTATATACTATAGTTCACTCGTCTTGATTATGCAATCGGTCAATATTCGGGTGATGGTCATCGTAAATCTATTGAAGATGATTTCCCTTGAACAGAAAAAGGAGGATGCATAAAAGTGTACATCAGTCTAAACTTGTACTGTAGATCATTAATGGAAAATATATCATGCATAAGAAATTTTATCGTATCATGATTTTGTGAGTTATAAATGATGATCTATGGTGTTTAGCATTTATTATGAAATCTATGTAAAATTTCATAATATATCAAAACTAATATTATCGATTTATACTTTCTTCAAAAAACGTACTATTTGACGCTCATAGAGGAAAAATATATGAAAAAAAAACAGATATGAATATCTTGTTATATAATATTTTGAGTTAGTCAGTCGTTATATGTCTAACCTGGAAAATGTACTGTATTATTTAATATATTCCTCGAACAAATAACACAAGCAACTATTGACAATTATATATCGAAAAAGTAAAATGTACCTAAATATAGTTGTATGATTATATTCATAGAGTATCCTCCAACATATTCAATGATTATATAAATAATCTTGTGCTTTAAATATTCATTAGTCTTTTTTTCCTGATACTTTATCCCGATAAATTTACCGTGGGACTTTTTTACTGTTTATTTATACATAATTGAATTGATCGTCCATGTCTTGTAACAATGTTATAATTCATAATATGATAGCGGTACAAATTATACTTTAACTTAAAGTTTATATATTTGCTATTATAAGGTATATACCATTTATATATATATATCAAAGCCGATTTTACAAGAGCTAATATTATCTTATTTTCTATTTCACATAATTTCTGTATCCATCTGTTTTGAGGGACTTACGTCTATGTAACATACCTTATTCACTTCATCTAGTGTGTTCCTATAAAGAGTGATGTTTGCATGTATTGAAGTAGCATTACTATTCACCATTACCTTAATTTTTTCTGCACTAATCTCCATACCGTATCTAGTGGCACTATTAGCCAGTTGATTTATCTGTTATTGACGCTCGTCGTTTGTACCTGCTAACATATCAATATCATCTGCTTTAAAATTCTATAATGCCATTCCACCGATTTATATTGATGAATATTAGTTTTACTCTATTTCTGACATTATTTCCACAAGAAAGACTTAATGAGTACCTATCATAGTATACAACTTTGTTGCACTCCAAATGTTTTAAAAAGTTTACCTTGGATAGTAGTGATCAGGACTACACTAATAGAGTTATAATATGGTGATTTTATCATCATGATGATTTCATTCTGGCTTCCATACTTATATAGTACATAAAATAGTCCATCATGATATATTCATTCAAATTCCTTCTTAAAATATATGAATTTATGGAATAAATTCTTTAGGCTGTTCAGATGTTCATCAATGATATTTCTGAAATAGAAACCTGCGTCTTCCTTTCCGGAATCATGCATACTCCTCAGTATTTGTCCTACTTAAGGATTCAGTCTTTTAAAAATAATATTTAATAATATTTTACTTGAATGACCGATTAAAATCGATGTTCTGTAGTTTTTACATTTCTTAATGTCGTCGTAAGGTCGCCTTCTTAGTAATTAGTATAATTAGTGATTGCGTCTATTGTTCTGCCCATGTTTTTCTAGTCCATAATTGTTGGCACAGAACAGTAAGAATCTTTACAACATAATGTCCTCCGTATTTGATTAATTCGCTTGGTATGTTATTGTTATATACTACAATACATATATATATCTAATTATCTATACTATATAAATATAACTAACATTTTATATTCTTAATTATTTGTTATTGTTTACTTCCTCTTTCTCCTCTTTCTCGCTAGAGGCGCGCATATCATATAACACGTCTCTTCTTCCTTCCTCGACATCAGTCGATGCTGATGTCTATCCTGATAAATCAGGATCACCTACTCGTCGAAACGTTTGGGTCGACGAGTCTCCCGTGATGATCTCCTCACTGGTGGGACATCAATCATCGGAGAATCTTCAACATTCTGTGATTCTGTTTGTTCTCTTGATACTTCTGAATGGAACGAATTCGACAGTGGTATTTCAGATTCTATAGCGTTTCCTGGTGTTATAATAGGTTCTTGTCTTATGCCAGGTTCTGAACGAACGTCTTCCTCTATTTCTGGTGGTTTCCTCAATATACTTTGGCTACCTCTCGTTCGTAGATGGTTTATATGACGTCTAATACTTCTTCCATCTGGTAGTCTAACCCATGCTATAGAATTATGTATTTCTTTAATTCTACCTTCTAGCCAATTCTGGTTATTCCTAAAGTCTTTTGCGAATACAGCATCCCCTGGGTTATACAGGTTCCTCTTTTCTTGTTTGTACTCGCCTTCTTTGTCCATGGGAAGTAAGAGATCTAATTTTGATCTAATTCTTCTGCCCATCAGTAATTCACATGGTGCCTTCCCTGTTAGTGTATGTGGTGTAATTCTGTAATTTAATAAGAATCTCTGTATTTTCTCGTGAATTGATCCTTCTCCTTCTGTTCTTCCCATAGCTTTCTTAAATGTCTGTACCGCTCTTTCCGCTATTCCATTAGATGCTGGATGATATGGCGGTGAAAATAGATGTCTAATACCATTATTCTTCATGTATTGTGACATTTCGGAGCTTGCAAAATTTGTACCATTATCAGTAACGATAATCTGTGGTAAACCATGTGTCGCGAATATTTCTTGTAATTTTTCTATTATTTTACAAGATGTAACGTGCCCCATTACTATTACGTCTAGCCATTTAGTATATGCATCGACTACTATTAAATACATATGACCCAAAAAAGGGCCAGCGAAATCCATATGAATTCTTTTCCAAGGTTGTTGGGGATCTGGCCACGAACTGTATTTGCATTCAGTCAAATTTCTACTATTTTGACACCCGGGACATTCCCGAACAATTGATTCTATATCCATATCCATTAAGGGCCACCAGAAATAACTTCTTGCTAAACCCTTCATACGTGTCATTCCTGGATGTCCTTCGTGTAATAATTTCAATACTTTTCTCTGCCATGACCGTGGTATTATAACTCTTGACCCCCATAATATTAATTCATTATGAGTATGAAGTTCAGTTCTCCTTCTATAATATCCAATACCCTCATTTCTCAGAGTATTCTCTTCTGGCCATCCATCTCTGATGTATCTTTTAACTTGTTTTAACATGGTATCTTCTATTACTGCCTTTTCCAATAACTTACAGTCGATTAATTTGTCCTCTATTGTCTCTATGGTAAATATTATTTCAGGTAGTGGTTGAACTTCTTCTGTAGCCCTATGTGATGGTAGTCTACTTAGTGCATCTGCATGTGGTATCTTAGTTCCCGGCAAATATTTGAATGTATAATCATATGCGGATAATGTTAGTGCCCACCGTTGTATCCTTCCAGATACCATTTGTGGTATACCTTTATTACTATTGAATAATGTCAATAGAGGTCTATGATCATTTGCAATAATGAATTTCCTTCCAAACAAATATTTATGAAATTTCTTCACTGCAAATATTACCCCCAGTGCTTCCTTCTCAATTTGTGAATAATTCTTTTCTGCTGGCGCTAAAGTTCTGGAAATAAACGCTATTGGTCGTTCCGTCGCATCTTCCATTATATGAGACATCACTGCACCAATTCCATATTGTGATGCGTCACATGTAATTATGATCTCCTTACTTGCATCAAAGTGAACTAGTAGATCGGCCGACATTAATCTCTTCTTTGATTCTATAAATGATTTTTCGCATTCGTCAGACCAGTGCCATCGTTTATTTTTCTTTAACAATATGTGTATTGGGCCTAGTAAGTTAGACATATTCTTTAGAAATTTTCCGTAATAGTTCAACATGCCCAAGTAGGCACGAAGTTGTGTTGTATTAATCGGTCTTGGTGCATCTCGTATGGCTTCTACCTTCGACTCTATAGGTCGTATACCCTCCTTATTAATGATATATCCTAAATACTGTACTTCGTTCTTTTTTAATTGGCACTTATTTTCATTCAGTCGTATTCCGGCCTTTTCTAGTCGTTCTAAAACCTTCCTTAAATTGCGGTAATGTTCCACTTCATTTACGCCCGTTACTAATATATCATCTAAATATCCACATACATTGGGTATACCTTTTATTAAGTTATCCATGACTCTTTGGAACATCGCTGGAGCAGAAGCTATACCAAAACACAACCTATTATACTGAAATAGTTGGTAAAAATAGTTGAAAATATTGGTTTAACATCTTTTTCCACATATAATTTACCACTAATGCCCCTCATACAACCCAATCCTTCCCTGAAAATTTCTGGGAACTCTTGTTTCCATGTACCCATCGAGCTATGTGCAATGCGATTACATGGAACAGCATTCCCCCAGTCTAGTCATAACAGTTTAATTAGATCCCTACCTGCTATATTTGGTACAGATCCTCTTACTACATACAATTTAATATATTTACCTTCGTCCGTCTTTACCTCTATTCTTCCCATCACTGGTATAAGTTCATTCGTGAAAGTACGTAATTTTACAGATGATGATAGTAACTTCGGTTGTTTACTTGGTTTCCATAACTCCTTCATGGTCTTCTCTGATATAATCGATACCGCTGCACCCGTATCTACTTGTAGGGTACAACTTATATCGTTAAATCGTAATGTAGTCGTCATAACTCCATCTTCCTTTGTCTCTACGGTAAACATGGAATATATGAGTTCTTCATCATCTGCTTCTTGTGTTAAATAATTAGTCTCTTTATGGGGACATTTATATTTTAAATGTCCTAACTTTCCACATGTATAACATTTACATTTCTTCCATCTACATTTGTCTACCTCATGACCGTTATTCCCACAACCAGTACATTTCAGTTTGTACTTGTCATTCCTACTATGCTCTACTTTACTTCCAATTTCCTCTTCCTTTCGTTTATTATGTCTAGTATAATCAATCTTGTTTATTACCGAATTATTGTTATGACAAGAATCAATTGTTGCTAAATTCAATTCTGCAAGTTCCAGTCCCACGGCGATTTCAATAGCTCTTTTTAACGTCAATTTTTCTTCCGATAATAATCTTCGTTGTATTCGATTATTGTTAACGCCGCAGACTAGCCTATCTCTTATATGTTCATCTAATTTGTTACCGTAATTTCAATGCTCACTTCTTCGTCTTAGTTCGGCAATATAATCAACTATTTTCTGGTTATCTTGTCTATCGCAAGTATTAAATCTAAACCTTTCTACTATTTCGCATGGAATTGGTTCATAGTGTATTGTTAGTGTTTCTAATAATACCTGTACTGTGACTTCCATCGGCTTCTTTGGAATTAATAGGTCCCTTAATAATTTATATGTCCTGGCTCCTATCACCGTCACTAATATTGCCTTCTTCTTCTCTCCATCTTTAATTTCGTTAGCTAAGAAATATGCTTCAACTCTCTCTGAATAACTTGAAAACGTTTCCTCATCGGCACAGAATTCTCCAATAGTTCCGAAATTAGTCATCTTTACTAATTTTTACTAAACTAAACTTAATAATAGATATTCTGTGTTTTTAGTTAATCCTCGTCGCCAATTGTTATATACTACAATACATATATATATCTAATTATCTATACTATATAAATATAACTAACATTTTATATTCTTAATTATTTGTTATTGTTTACTTCCTCTTTCTCCTCTTTCTCGCTAGAGGCGCGCATATCATATAACAGTTATCAATTCCAGATGCTTTACCTTCTTTCATATT
Organism: Osedax fenrisi; assembly: GCA_964019155.1. Taxonomy (NCBI): domain Eukaryota; kingdom Metazoa; phylum Annelida; class Polychaeta; order Sabellida; family Siboglinidae; genus Osedax; species Osedax fenrisi. The sequence goes on from OZ025244.1 coordinate 66,935,391, forward strand.
GCATATTGATTGCAACCATAACTATAGTATTGAGTATTGATAACTCAATATCCGATTCCTCGTTGAAAATTGCGGTATAACTCAGTACATTAGTATCAGGGTTTATCAGATGATTATATAGATAATTATAAGATTCTGTCAATCGATTTAGAATATTCGTTTTATCAGCTAATGGTTTTCCATTATTATCTTCAATGATTGAATTGCTTCTTGGTGATGTCTTTGTGAAGTTTCTCAGTGTTTGGTACGCTCGTTTATTATGTATTTCATATTTCATGACGTTATCGATTGATTTACACGGCATTTGGATCCATTTATCTCTTGTTAAGAGGAATGCAGTTTTCATTTCCTATAAAATGGTAGCATTTATTTTTCTATACATGCTATCTAGCTCAGGCTGTTTTTTCTTGTTGGACTTCAGTGATCTTCTCTCATCGCATAAGTCGAGTATCTCATCAGTGATCCAAGGTTATTTCTTGCTTTGATAATTTCCTTATATTTATAATGCATTGCTTATTATTATTTATTCAGGCGTTGTGTATATGTCCGTATATGTCAGTAGGATCGCAATCATGTATATCTAGATTATTAAAAATCTCACCTAGTTTACTTGAGTAAAGCTTGGGATTTCGGGATCCGTTAGTCTGTTAACATTAAAGCGTAATCGTTTGTTTGATCGTAGTTTGAGTCTTGAATTACACAAAAGCTAGGTCTTGATCACTATTGATATGCGCGCGCGTTAAGCCGGAGCGGCTCGGACTTTTTTTGTTGAAAATTGCTGCACCTTCTAGCATTTTATGTTTGGAGTATTTCTGTCACAATGGTATACTTTTTTTTTTTTTACATGTAGTATTCGCCGTGCGCCAGAGCTTTTAAAAATACCTATAAATATTTTTCTATAGAAAAAATACCGCTATTACCTATATTGAAATCACATGACAATTACATTATAAACCCTTATAAACAACTAATTTTCAAATTTATATTCATTTTATTATACTCTTTAACCACGAACCTTCTTACTAATACACCTTTTTATATTTTATATAACCCCAAACCATTTACTAAATGACAAATAACAACATATATGGATATAATCGGCTAATCTTACTGTATAAATAATAACTATAAAGATATTCGAATATGGGATATTGGTACTAAAATGAGATTTTATATATTTATGCTATTATAATAAAATTTGTATAGTTGGAATGCTTATCAAATTCTATAATAGAAGTCATATCTTAGTTTTTTTTAATTTTTATTTAAAAAAAAGTTATGACCACAATTGTGAAAACAAAATTAGTAAAAATGTTTAATTTTGTAGATAGAAATTATGAATGTATTAATTTATTTATAATACATATTATAACATAACTCATTCAATAATGAATATTATATAATGAAATTAACATAATATATATATTATAAATATAGCTATCTAAATATTTATAGAAATAAAAAAAATATCAGCATTTCTGACCAATATGGGGAAAATTGGGATTTTTTTTTTTAATAATATTTTTTTTATCTAAAATTAATATAATTTATATTTTTACAAAGCTCTTTAAATTCTATAATATAAGTTGTATCTTGATTTTTACAAATTTACAAAAGAAAAAAAATGATAGAGCAAACTAATAATTTAAAATTTATAAAAAAATAAGATAAAAAGTAAAATATATTTTAAAAAATTTCTAACGATTTAAATTCTTTAAAAAAACCCTATTATTAATCCAGTCGATTGAAAAAAAAATTTTGTAATAGTGCGTAAACTTTTTTTTTTCAAATATAAAATTTATCATATTTTTACATTAAAATAGTGAATAAATAACCATATTTTATACTATACATTATTGTTTTAAAATTAATTGCATGTAATAGTACACTCATATACTTATGTATATATATTTATGTTTATATTTTTTTATAAATAATTTTTTTTTAATTAAAATTAAAATATTTTGTATTTTTCCAAAATTTCCTGGAAATTTCCTGGAAAATCGAAAAAAAATATTGTACAAATATTATCTTATACAAAAATATATAATTCAAACTATAATTGCAGATAAAACTACAAAAAAAATGTTTAATGATGTTAAATCGAAGTTTCAAATATTTCCTATCTCCTCCATGTTAAACTTCCTATCTCTTCATGTTAAACTTTAATGAGGTGGCGCACCTCCAATAATTAATTTTTTTAATTTTTTTTTTTTGTATTCAATTTAATATGTTATCTAGTTAATATAAAAAAAAGTGCAGCAATTTTAAAAAAAAAATTACCGAGCCACTCCGGCTTAGCGCGCGTGCCCCGATAAGTTCTCGTTGATCTTCGAATAATACTCGATTTAAATCTTTGTGTAGTTAGTATATAGTCTATTTGATTATGTACTAGTCCATTGGGTGAATGTCATGTTATGATTCTAAGAATTAATACATATTAAATATCGATATATAATATTTTCTCAAATATAAGTATAGGATAGTATCTAATAAATAAGTATATATGAAACTTATTAAGAATAGATAAATTAATCAATGGTTTTATCTAAATAAACGGTTATATATAATAATTATTATATACTAATATGTATATATATATATATATAATATAGTAATAAAACTATTTTAATACATTTTATAAATAATTATTTACATATAGGAAGAACCAAAATACGAATGTTTCCAAGAAGAACGTAACCCCAGCGAAACTACTGAACGTATCGGAGCTATCTCAACTGTATCCGCCCGTCGTACGGCCTATCGTGTTTAGAGTGAATCCGAGTTTAGCGCTCGGGAGTTACGCGGGATCAAGTATACGTACGGAAAACAACGCCGCGGATAACACGTCGGTGCATACGATTAACGTGTGTATGCTGGGCACTAGCACTGTCGACTATACTAGCGATCCGGCGTACGGTATGAAAACCGCGGCGTCGAGTAAGTTACGGCTTTAGGTGATACGTCGATAATAAAATAATTAAATGATTGACTTTATATTGTTTCGAATATCAAAACTATATGAATGTAATACGATGTCCTATATTAGTATATATGTTTCTATGCATATTATTAATTATTAAATTTTTCGATTTAATACAATTTTATAATATGAGAATTATATAATTAATGAAGAGGGCCGGGGTTTTCCAGTTTTCCAGTTAGATATATTTTCTATAGTTATATTAAGTATATATATATAACAAATTATATATATGTGTAATTATATATTTTAAAATTAGATAAATTCATATAATGTTTAATATGTATATAATAAGAATACATTTGTCTCTAAAAGAGGTGCGTCCCACCTTTGTATGTGTATATGATTATAAGGGAATATCTATATATATATATATATATATATATATATACTCTTTAATATATGCCTTATCTCTCCTCTACTGTATCATTAGTTACAAAAACAGCTTCCATACCTATGTAGATTATATTCAACGATATATAAAATGTACAGGAAACCAATAATATATACCTAACATCCTCTCATCTATTATTACTGCCATTCGCAACTAGATCACAATAACATCCTCATCTTCAATATAATTACAACTGGAGTTATCTACTTTCACCTAACACGCCTAAGTAAAACATTACCAAAAGCTCCTTCGATCAATGTTAATGGATAGCTTATAAAATACTCAACCCATGACAAAAATATAGGTATTCAATTTCACAATATTTTATTTTGTATAGACAACTTTTCTTTATCACTAAGTAATTGAACTATCAACTAAATTCACTACGAATTATTTATTATTCAATAATAATATCCACCGCTACTATTATAGCTTCTGTATACATCCTACATATATTCGACTATTTCAATTTCATCATTATCATACAATACCGCTCATCGTATATTTAAAAACTCCATAATCTTCAAAAGTATATCAACATGTTCAATTGGCCCAACTCTATTATCTACCTAAAGGATATCGTATACGATATATTTAGAGGATATATACTCTATAATTCCCTATAGGGATACTATATAGTATACTACTGGCACATAAAGCAATACATCAGTATTCTCCTGACTACTTTGCATATATAACCACACTTAATTATCAACCAGAACAAGTTAATCGTACGATCTATAGATTATAAATATATGTATGTGTTTTATTGTTAACAATTTCCGAATATTTGTCAATTTCCGAATATTTATCAATTTCACACCCAGATTGAAGAAATAAATAATCTTCAGAAAGCTAACTTTTAAACGATCGTTTAATATTCGATGGCTTTGCACTCGTTTATTTTTCCAGAACGAGTTAAGTTGTGTAAAGCATATCTTGTAAATAGCATTAATTAACGAAAATTGAATTTATTTGAACTTTGGAAAATATTTCTAAAGTATGTAATAAAAGCTTCAGACAATAGATCTCAACACATTTTTGGAATATTCTTTCTTGCCTGAACTTATAATTACATATGTCATCAATTTCAGTAATATTAAGTGGGAAATAAATATAAGGATCATATTTTTCTAGAGACTTATCTTGTTGATATATTTAATAAGAAGACATTCCTTTATAATGAAAACCTCAAAGTTTAGATTGAATAGAGTATGTTGTACAATTGGAAGGTTACCTATCAGGTTACAGTAATTGATAAGAAATTTAGTAATGAGAAAGTCTAGTTGTGGTATTTTCTGTATCTTACATTGATATTACAATAAAGATTTTTCCAGTATAGTAGTATAATTAGTTTATTACAGGAAAGGATTTAATGTGAGATCAATGTATTTAACTTTATATATGGGGATAAAGTAATTGTCGGCCTTGTCGGTGTAATGTATAGGGAAAGTTATAAAAATCGCGTATAATTTATGTTTAGTTGATTTTCTGTCACTTTGGTAAACGTCCGGATTATATAGCAATATATAAGTAAATATATATATATATATATATATATATATATATATATATATATATATATACGACAGTTATATATACTCAACTACCACTCTAAAGAAATTTCTTTTTAGCATATTAGTTAGATTTGACGACCAGTTTTTATTCATTGTGTTTAATACTGCCTAGCTTTTCAACGGTATTATGATTACATCTTTTTCAGTTGACTAGATATAACTACACAGATAAATTTTATAATAATTTACTTTCTTGATCTCGTCTCCTTGTAGACTTGTAAGCTTTTATTTGATGTATTGGTTGAAACTCGTGTAGGTACTGCCTACTCCGTATTTGCAGTGTTTATTATCAGACCAATTTCTTTGAATACCTATTCTATTCTGTGTAATCACGTTGTGGAATCGTCCAGTGTATACGTTAATATTGAAAGGTCATATGCGTAATCTTAATATCGTGGTGCCGTTTACTCTTTTTCTCGACAAGTATGAATCCGAGATCATGATTCAGGTCTAGCGATTTGTTATAAAGATTATAAAGAGAAACGGGCAAGTGAGTCACCTTGTTGTACATCTGCTGTGATATCAAATTATTAAGTGTCACCATCAGGTGATCGTACTTTTTATAACATATTTCGATGGGATATCAGTATTACATTTCAGGAATGCCATATACTTAAAGTATTTCTTCCATATTTCCTCTATATATATACTGTCGAAGGCACACCAAAGCATGGCAGTTAGAAAATCATATGATTTTATCAATTCCGGTTCCACTCTATGGAATTCCATCCTTCCTATTGGTATACCATATATTACCTATAGGGGAAAGTATCCGATTACCGACCCCTAAATGATTATTTGTAATAACTTATTCAATTTTAATATATTTATTTGAAATTTTGTAAATAGGGTAATATTATAGCAATGAATAATATGGCCATTTTAAATGTTTGATATAATTATATTTACAAGAATAAACAGGAGGGTCATTAATCGGAAACATGTTACTAATACCGACCCCCTTCTCCTATTACCGACCCCCTAAAATAATCGTGGTATACATAATGTTAGTATTATAATATCCAATCAACATAGTAGATATTCATGAATATAATTAATTATAACATGCACGCAATTATTTGTTATTGAATTTATGTTTTAATAGTAATATTAAATTTAAATTTAAACTTTATAGTAATTATATTAAAATAGTGTATATTATTATTTAATATTTAGTTATTAATCAGTATGTATATAATCAACTGGAATCTTGAATCCTTAATCTATATCAATGATACACAAACAACTTATGACATATTTTAAAGTAAAATATTAGTCTATTTTTATTAGATATTATAAATCACATGGGTCGGTATTAGGGTAATTTAGGGGGTCGGTATTAGGAAAATCATTTGAGTTGCTATAATTAACATATTTTGATTAATAGTTATTCAAATTGAATTATTTTTATAATAGTTATAAACTTTTTATTGATCTACAATATTATATGCAGTATTCAGTTTTCTTTTAATTAATTAAGTATTCACAATAATTAAAAAAAAAAGTTATTATTCAAATATTTAAAAAGTAAATACAGAATATTACATTTTATAAAATAACAATTGTAGGATTGAATATTTTTTAAAACAATATACTTATTCATATTTATCATTAATTACTAAAAGTTCATGTATATATAATGTTTTGATATATCTTATAGTTACTGAGATACGAGAGGGTGTCGGTATTGGGAGGGGTTTGGTAAACCTTATTTATTATAATATTTATCATAATTATAATAATATTAATATTATGATTGAGGGATAATTTGTTAATATTACGCGAGACAAGGATACCAATATTGTTATAGTGAAGAAAAGATAGGATGATTCGTATTCACAACTGGTCAAAGATATAGGACTTCCTTATTGTAATTTATCGAAATAAATTTAAATTTGAGTATTATATAATTAATAAGAGACGGTAATAGTTATTGATAAATTTTCTATGTTTATAGAATGCTGGGTATGAGGTTTATTGTTGTTTAGAATAATATTTACAAACGTAGAATCAGAAGAAAATATATCGGAGATGATAATTTAAGTAGTTTACTAGAGAGTATACGTAAAATAAATGATAAATAAATCAAAGGGTATATATAACTATAGTTATAGTTATAGTATACTATAACTATAACTACTTATAAATGATATTGAATTATTTGGAAATTATATGAAAACAATTTTCTTGGACTTCAACAACCATTTATAAGTAGGCAGTCTACTTTAACAAATACATTCTCATTATTAAATATTATTTTTTATATCCGAGTATTAAACTATTACTACAATATACGGATCGAATCCATTACTTCAATATTAACTTATAAATTATTACCTCACTATATTCCTCAAAACATGAATTCCATATATGGAAAATAATTACCTCGATAACAACATTTATTAATTTCCATAGCGATTACTAGGTTATGGTCTACCTATTTATGGTCACTAAGTAATTATTCATTTTTTCTATATTTATTTAAAGTGCAATTAAGAATCGTGTTTCATATCAGATTATATTTTGAACCGTAACTTAATAAAATAACCTTTAGATAACCGTTTATCTTGTAAATGTTTTATTAATGTATAATATATAAACCTATATATTAGAGTGTATCACTAAATTGTATTTATCAATGAATTGATTAATGAATTGTAGAATATAAGTATGATATATGATATTATATAACTACAAATATTATATAACTAATCAAATAATAAATAATTTTCAAAACTAATATTTTATTAATATAACAAAATATAATAATTAATTATAATAATGATCAATAATTATTATAGATATTATAATTATTAAAATATTATAGAATTAATAAGTATAAGTATATATTATTTCAATTATAATCTTAAAGTAATTAAATATACTAGAAATAAGAGATTAAACTAATCTTAAAAATTATAAATTATAAATAATAATAAAAGGCAAATAATTATTAAAATTTTAAAATTATAAAAAGTATTCAAATAATGACACTTATGGGAGTAAACTGTACTAAAGCAAACATTGAATCTTTATTAATTGCATAATTATTTAAATGGTTATGGTACCCATATATTTAACCTGCCCATAGGGCAGTGCCCAACCATCCCTATTTACCCTATAGTAAACATATCATCTTATTTTTCAATATTAAATTTAAATTTGTTATATAAACAAGTGTATGTCCTAATAACTATAGTTATCACGTTCCCTATGTAATAGTTATCACGTTCCCTATGTAATAGTTATAATTATTGCTTACCTAGTATGAGTATAACTAACCAAAAGGACTTCAAGTATTTTCGTTTATAACTAGTTATTCTATAATATTTAGTATCTGGTAATTCGTTCTTCGTCAACATAGTTTCAATATATCTGGATTAATAATCAAAGTATTACTTATCTTTAGAGTACGAAGATCTGTTCCGGCAATCTCTCGATCTTTCTTTGGCATATATATTATCTTATTCGGTTCTCTAGTTGTGTTACTATTCATTAAACGTATCCTGCACTTTCTTACCATGTGTTAAACATGTCTACTTATACCAAACCACCATACACATTCTCATCATCTTGCTTGACATTTGGACATATCTTGGTGTCCCACATGTAGTGATCCCGTCACGTATTGATGTGTGTTATGCATCACTAATTCACACTGGTATATTAGACAGCCATTCATCGTGTAGGTAAGATAAGTTTTAGTTGGTTTTAAAAGTATGAACTTAAATCTTTTTTCTTCGGTCGTATACGGCTATCGCTACGAATATTTTCAATAACTTCTATTATTATCGTATCATCATCTTGTATTCTTCTTATTTTATTGAGTTTCACAGACTCACCAAGAACAAAAGTAGATTATATAAGTTGATTTACTTCCAGTTCTAGTACATTAGATGTACGTTTTCTAGGAAGGATATATTAATAATATATCCGCTCCTGAGTGAATATTTCTGCTGAGTATGCTATTTATACAACATAACTCATCAAAATTATTCTCAATATTTTTATTCTTAAACGGATCTTGTATTTTTAGAGGTATATTTTCTACTTCTCTATTTTCTAACAGTGTAATCTATGGTTTGTTATCTATTTCTACAACTAGGTTATATAGGTTCTCCACAAATATAATATTTGATCTACTCAAGTGCCCAACCTATTCTAGATATTTTTGCCATATCACTGCCTAATTCTTTAAAGAACTGTTATTGTATTTACTAGAGGATATCAATCTTCTGTTTCTTTCCGAATCAATCTGTGAAATAAGTGTTCATATTCCATGAGTAGAAGCATCTTTCGTAATCATTATTTTTTTCTTCGGGTCAAAGTGCGTTAAAATAGGAGGTTCAATAAGCATTTTTATAGTTTCAAGAAACTATATTTTTGTATTTATCTTGAGCTCTATCCCAAAAACATCCATTGTCTTTTTTTAAATCTCATATTAGTTCACACACTTTTCTATTTCATATTAAAATCTTGCACATTAATTATTTACAATAATAAATCTAATATTGAATCAAGTTATTCTTGGTTTGTACCCACATCTAGTAAAAAGAAAATTCTGTGGCTGGAGTTAATTCAAAAGGTATCCCCATGGTGTTAAAAATGTTATCAATTTCTTGGAGATTCTTCAAAGAGTATTTTCAATGTACCAGAATTGTCACCCAACTTACTGAATATTTATCCTTTAATGTATTGCTAGCTACTTTCAACTGTTGACATTGTATAAACAGCCCTCTCCACTGTTTTGTAAATGTTTTCATATAAGGATATTCACTTTTCCTTTGATGCATCATAGCCATGGTTACTACCATTGGACTATAACAATTTGTTGGACTATTTTCTTCTACAATGATGCCTAAATTTATCATCCTGTCTAATTATTGTTGACTATATATTGGTGTTGTATGGGTGCTGGCATACGTACATATATAGATGTTTTTTTTTACAATATTCCACTCTATATTGTGTTTATACTCCTGATTTCCTTCAAAAAGGCTGGTATCAATGTCATCAACTAATGTTATTCATAGTCATACAAATAATCTTTTTGATAATAATTCAACGGTTTTTTTTTCTGGGACAAATGTATCTTATTTCATTGGGTGTTATTTGTATGTTACTGTCGCTTCACCACATCCAATAACTTCAATATTTGTATTATTAGAATAATTAATAATTGTTGTTGATGTAAAACTCAGGTAAAAGTAGGTAAAGTATTGTGATACAGTATCACTGAAATAATTGCACCTCTATCTATTTAAAAAAAATTCTAGATAAATTCCTATCTTGATTTCTACTTTTCTTGCTTAATCTTCTTCTCTTTGCTAAACTTATCCTTAACTTCTCTTAAAGGGGTATTTCCTATAGAAACTAAACTGCTTTCTTCATTATTTATGTTTCTCGGCATTTTTCTTTGCAACATATTAACCAATGCCCAAGTTAACTACAAATCATGCATTTTTTGATTTTACGCTATATATTATTTATGTTTATATTCCAAATTTCATTTTAAATACTTTTTATAATATGTTTCATATTAGATGTTTTCTTCTTGTAAACACATTTCTATTCTTTGTAATAATTGTAATCTCCGTCTTCTTTTTATGTATTCTATACTTTCCGTAGTATATTCCTTGGTTATATGTATTTGTAATGTAGGTTATAATGTAATTCATTCCTACTATAGTAGGATACTATAGTCTCTTTTATTTTTAACAATTTTCGCAACCTTTTCTGCTGTTATTTCATATTGAGCCGATTCTTTCAATAATATTTGTCTCCGTTTTCATCTTTCAATCCCATAATGATTTGATCCTTATAAGGGAATATTTCAGATCTTGAATTTTACAGATGTATCCATAGTAGGACAACCCTATTTGTATTATCCACTTATTTAATCTATTTTAAAGAAATATATCTCTCATATGTGCACATAATACCATTGTATTATATTTCGGTGTGAAATACTTTTATAACATTTTTTTTAAAGCATTCTAGATCTTCTTTACCATTTATAATTTTCATATTACTATGTTCAGTTATTTATTTAGCTATCTTCTTAAATGTAGTTAAAGATGTATATTCCACCTGGTCCAATTGTTTTTAGAAATATTGCAATCTTGCTTTGTCCTTTTATCCTCCAACTCAGTGGCAAATTCACATAATTCAAAGGCTTGTATCCATATTTTCCATTATTTTGTAATAGTATAATCTATTTTTAATTATCTGGTATTATATCTGGTATTATATCTAGTATTATATAACCTACTCTGACATGATTTTTTATATAATAATAATTACAATTAAATACTAGTATCGTATATTTATCATCGATATAACGAAAATCTTTCTTTATAACGATTATATTTATATAATCTTATATTAGATATGTGTTAGTATATTATATACTTTGTAGGGTAGGTCCTATAAACTTTATATTGTAATGTATGCTTTTGTATAACAATATATCTATAACATTATAAGTAGGTATAGGTATAACTATAGTTATATACTTAGGTATACCTAATAGGAATTTCCTATATATATATATATATATATATATATATATATATATATATATATATAGGTATTATAAGTAATATATGTATATAATATATATTCTGTAATATATAGCTAGTAATAGTTAGCATAATGCATAATGTTAGCAACCTATATAATTTATATATAAGGTAATTATATAATTAATTAATAAAAATAATATATTTCTATTAATTTAATTTTAATAAAATATATAAGTTATATTAATATAATAAATATGTTTCAGATTTACATATATGAGTTTGAATTAATTAATAATAATTAATTAATTTAATTAATTAATAAACTACAAATTAATAATTCGTTTTTTTCTCTATATATTCCATATCAAACATGAACATTATACTATAAGCATTAATAAGCGATAATTATAAACAAAATAGTATTATAATTATAACTATATTATTTAAGGTTTAAATTAACCGAATAATTTTAATAAATTATTCCTATTATTAGAACTAATTTATTTTTAGATTAATCAGCTGACGTATATGGAATTTCATAAATACCAAAACAATAACAGCAGTAAATATGGCCGATTTTGATAGGAAAACAGGTTAACATTGGATTATTACTACTATGTGGTATATATGTTATTAAACTATATATTAATATATATATTTAAAATAAAGGCAATTCTATTCATATATAACATATATAATTAAATGAAATATTCAGCTATTATACAAGGTTTAAAGTTCGATATCGCTCAAATAAATCTTAATGACGTAAACAAATAATGTTAATTTGACAGCTACATTATAATAATAGCCCTAGCAACAAAATTTACAAATAAATAATCATTATATTCTCTTTAAATGTTATAATTATACATACATATTTTAATTTATTTAATATATGCAATCTATTAAGTCTTATTAACAGAGTGAGTTTTAAGAAATATCTATATTATATTATATTTAATAAAAATACGATTAAATGATTGTTATAATCGAAATAATCAACGAATTCTATATGATAATTGTTTACATAAATTTAATTATCATCATATTCAATCCCAATTAAATAACTACCTTATTAATAACATATCTGTATTAGGGTAACAATGTCTATTAATATTTGCTTTAAAATATAATTTCAAATAATAAATACTGTATATCATATACTCTATGTATACCAGTATTACGAATTGTTTATAATAATTATTATTTGTACAATGAGTAAGCATAAATGTTATGATAATTTATATAATGTTACCAGGATATTTTAATTATATATATTTATCGTATATTAAAATTGTATGGATAATATTAATTTACAATAAATATTAATATATGTATGTAACACTTATTCGAACAATCATTAAAATGTTTAAAACGTACGTTAATTAAATTAATATATAATATTTTATTATAAAATATATAATTATTATAATAATAATATCAATTAATTAATAGTATAGTATTATAATTATATATGATACCAATGTGTAATTAAATAGTATCATAACTACTTGATATATTTAACAATATCATTATATATAAATATTTGTAAATAGTTGAGTTAGTCCAGATATACTTAAAATATACGTACAATTAAATTTATTTTATCTGAACTACTTTATATAGAATCTATAATTCATCCGATGAGGAGATCTCTTAGAAAGAGGACTAAATCGGAGGCAGAAAATGAATGTGCCAAGGTTATATTTTATATAAAATTGTTCACTTTTTTCAAAGTATTTCTCATGTATTTATTTGTATGTGTGTGTACTCTAGCCTAATGATTTGATAAGACCTATACAAAATATATATTCACTATTCATATTTCAATGTAAATAAATATATTGTATAGCATTTATTACCATTTTAATGTATTAATATATATATATATATATATATATATATATATTAATTATAATAATAATTATATTAATAATAAATTAACCCCATACAATGAAAATATAGTACTTTTATAAATTTATACTTTTTATTAAAATATTTTAATATCAATTATTATATTAAAATATATGGAGTTTAATATTAAATTAATCGAAGAAATATCTTGATATATCTAATATATTAGCTGAATTTATTAGTTAAGTTATGTAAAATATTACTTATAAATATTACTATAATTCTTTATACGTAATTTGTATAATATTTATGTATATATATTCATTAAATATACGTGACAGATAAAAAACAATTATAAAATATAATATTCTTTAAAAAAATATCAAATATATATATATAATAAATGTATTGCATATTTTGTATGTAAGCTAAATTGATTACACATATAATCTTGTAATATTTCTAATGTATGTTACTAGAAAATCAAAGAATAATACGAGATATAGAACATAAAAATTAGTATATGATTTCCTGGGGACTAGTTCCATACCAGTCATTTTGTACACAAAAATCAATGCGTACCTTATGTATTTAGTCAAATTTACTTTTTGTACACATTGAATTTGCATGATATTCATTTACAGGCAATATATCATTTATAATTATTAATAATTCTATTGCCTAGATATCACGCTATATTGAATTCACTATATTCTAGTTTAAGTCTGTGATGTATGTAACACGGAAAGTTGAAGAGACTACCATTGTATCTTTGCAATGTAACACCTGAGACGACTCACCTCATGTCCATCTTCTTTATACTTAACAAATCACACCCTAAGTAGGGTGATAAATATTACTAATCGCCGAATATAATAAAACGTATCGAGTTTATTAATTACATTTCGCTGGATTTCTATCAAAAATAATTCATGTCCGTGACATATCTTTACATCTTTATAAGCACGAGCGCGTGCCACCTAAACGATGATAATAACGCCTAAACCCGACCCCTCGCGCAGGCTCTACTCGACCTCGCGATGTCCAGTCTGCCCACCGACGACGTCACCAAGCTCAAGGTCGAACTACAGATCCGACCCCTGCGCGCTAAACGACCCCGCGGCCCCTACTCTCAGATACACATCGCCAAGCGCCGCCTGCTTCTAAAGCCGTTCACCAGCGTCCAGTTGACCGGCGAGCAACGCACCACCTCCGACCTCATTCAGAACGAACACTGCTACGCCACCTTCATCTATAACCAGTTAGTCGCCCTACCCCCCCCCCCCCCGGGTATCGTAATGATGTTAGCAACCTAAGAATATTACGAATATAATATTTATAGTATTCAATATACATAATTTATATATATATGTTTGTGTGTGGAAGTATATATGTAGTAAACTCGAGAACCTTTCGCTGCCCATCTCTCTTAATATGAATTGAAGACAAACATCACTTAATTCAATATTTGAAATTAATAGAAATTATAATATATATATATATATAAATATATTATGTGTGTGTATTTTTGTATTAATCTTTTTATATAAAAAATTATTGGATAAATGTATTCACAATTATTTATTTATTTATAAATATAGAATATCATATAGGAAAGTACATATGGAATTCTTCAATATTAATTGCAATTTTCATTGTATGTTTTATATATTTGTTATTAATTAACTAATTAACTTTAATTACCTCTATTCTATATATTAAATTCCTATAATTAATTGTACTTACTTTTTTAATTGCCCATTCAATATAATCAATTTAAATTATAAATGAAAACATATAGTCAGCACATATTTTTAACTAAACATTATAAATTTATTATATAATTAATATAATAACATTATCATAAATAGAATCAAATAATAATTGATTTTTGTTGACAACAATAATCATGAAATATTAATAATTAATAAATAATTACTATTTTAAATTATTCTACAATAAAGTATATTTATAAATTAGTATTATTTGATTAAATCTAGGTCATAAAATGTACTAAAATCTAAATAAGCTCTATATATTCTAATTATAAAATTTAACTATTTAGTCATTATAATGTAAAAATAATGATTTTATGAGAGTTTGATATCAAGTGTGATCAATGTAATAATGTTTTTTATAGATGAATATATATGAATACTATTAACTAATCCTATATATATATATGAATATATTGTAATACTAATAGTATTATACTATAAACTATACCTATATATTGATGAATATATCGAATAATGATATATTCGTGACTATATTAATAATATAATATTATAATACTATTAACAATATATATATATATATATATATATCTCTACTAGAGATTCTACTATATTTACAAATTTCTTGTATATATACAAGTATGGCTTTATTGTAAACATAATTATAAAGGTAGGTCAACGCATGCATGCTAATTCGTAATTCTTAATAATATTTACGCATAGCACACACACACACACACACACACACACACCCCATTACGTAGTGGTCACTATTCATTAAGGCCACTTAAGCTTAACCATTAGCGTTGCATAATAGAGGCCTATCGCTATCAATGATATAATCGTATAGCGCTACTATTGCATATTTGCTCTCAGATTTCACCATTACAATAAATCTAATTTTTCGATATCGCCCGAATAAAGTATTATTTACTTTTAAGTTTGCATTTCATGTAACCATACCTATACGGTACACGATACCAACAATGTCTACTTAGTATCTATTACATTATTGGTTGTTACCATTATTTACATGATATTGATTGAACTTGTGCGTATACGCAAATATTGCAATGTATACGTAATATTAATATAGGATACATATGTATGATGTATACGATATGTATTATAATAAATAAAGCTCATTGAATTCATATGTTCTCCTAAGTAGTCACAAACTTATGCACTACCTTAATTCCTTCCTTCATTCGTGCCAAACAAGTAATATATTTATAATATATTTATGTACAAATCTATGATTTCTCGAGGGGTCAATTTGTATCCAATATTTCTATTGTATTCACTATATATATATATATATATATATATATATATATATATATATACAGTAGAAGCTCGGTAACTCACCATGCCGATAACTCAACATCCAAAAAATAACTTTTTTATAATCCTAGCCTATACATTACATGTAAATATACATCCGATAACTCAAAATTTATGAAAAATCAAAATATCACAAATATATATTGTTGGATTCGTATCTTTTACATGTAATACTCACTACATTGTTCAACAAATATAATTCAACATACATTATTCAACATGGTTTTATTTAATAATATATGGATATAAATATATAAACGTAAAAATACAATTACAATTATTATATTATCATACGAGTACTATTTTGAATGCATTTATGTGAACAAAACATTAATTAAGTCATTAATTTATACATCCGATAACTCAACACACTCGCTAACTCAACATGAAAACTCCGTCCCGTCAATGTTGAGTTATCGAGCTTTGACTGTATATATATCATGATTTAAATAACTATATAGTATTATTATAGTACACTAGAGTTGTAAACACACACTTAATGTGGTA
Organism: Osedax fenrisi; assembly: GCA_964019155.1. Classification (NCBI taxonomy): domain Eukaryota; kingdom Metazoa; phylum Annelida; class Polychaeta; order Sabellida; family Siboglinidae; genus Osedax; species Osedax fenrisi. The sequence goes on from OZ025244.1 coordinate 66,952,310, forward strand.
TAGGTTTCATCAGTACCAGGCCTCGCTGAACAAGGGACCGACCATGATGAGGAAGAGCTCACAGATGACCTCTACTTCGAAGAGGTCGTACCAACCTCTAAACGGAGCCGGTACTAAGCAACAACAGAAGAAGAAGCAGCAGCAGAAGAAACAACCGCTGAAGAAGGCCCCGAGAGCCCGTAAACCATCGATATCAACGAAGAAAGCTACCTCGAAACCCCCCGCCTCCGTTAGTGTGGTAACCGAAACAGCGGCCGCGGCTCTGCAACGAGTGGCGTCACCTATACAACGAGTTATAGCGGCCGACACCACTGAATCGGAAGAGGTGACGGAAGAGACATACGTCGATGTCGAAAGTAGAGGTTATCATATGCTTAGACAATGTATACTTAACACACCCCCCCCTTACCTTCTGTATCGCTATTAATAATGGTATTTTACGTAATAATAACTGTAGTATATGTTAATCGAAGAGGAGAATAGATTTTGTTCGATGAAATTATTAAAAAGTCATATTCGGTGAATTTTAATTTTAATTTTTGAATTTATATATCATATTAATAATCCGTTTATCAAATGTTTTATACCAATACAACCGCACCTTACTATAAGGGGATATTCATGGTCTCACATTTTCCATACATTTTGTATTACTATTGTAATTATTATAATTCATTTATATACATTTATATATTATTTATAAGATGTGAAAATTTTAATATATAAACTTTCTATATATTCATCCATTTTTATGTATGTGTGTGTGTGTACAGTACATTCAGTGTGTGTATGCATTTATGTTTATATGTATAATATTTCTTATATATATTACATATGTTTATGTATTACATTATATTTCTACTGAAATATATCATTGACCCGTGACATATATTATATTGATAAACTTTAGATTACATTTTCTCTGAATAATAATATTCATACTAGTACATGTATATAAAGTTTTATAAAATTTGTTTAAAAGTTTTAAATATGTCTGCCAAGTATATATATATATATATATATATATCAATTTTAATAAGAAAAATTACAATTTATATAACTAAATTACATAACATAATAATATTATATTTGAAATTTTTAAATCTACAAAACTTACATATATATATAGATTATGTAGACAAAATAATCTTAGCATTTGTCCGAATAGTTTGTGATTTATTAAAACTTAAACATGTATACATATCGCCTATCGCTCCTATACTAAATGTGAGACCATAAATAGCCCCTTAACTACCCGCATTGACTAATCCACCTAACCCATCGCTACCCCACACACAGTTATTCACATCTCTCCGTTCAACTGTATATCTGCACCCAGCGAGTTCACCTCCCCGGTGCTAGAAACACCCATCCGGTCAACAACAGCAACACCCATCCGGTCAGCTCCACCACCACCACCACTAGTAGTACTACCGGCGCTGCTACAGTGTCAGGACATCGCCAGCGAGGACGACGAAGAGATAGAATCTTCCTCCGCTGAAGGGGACGAGGAGGAGACTGCGACCTGCGACCTCTGCTTCGACGTGGTTCCCCGGCGCGAACTTCGACCTCGCGTCAAGAGAATCTCTGAACCGTGGCTGAAGCGACGCCGTTACGACCCTTCCTCGGGGCTCGAGGCCATACTAGGACATTGATCGCCACCGTTGACCTCTACTGTTGACCTCTACCGCTGACCTATGACTCGGACTGGCCTCCGATGAGGCTCGCGTAGGTCTACCAACGATCTCTTTACCTCACCCCCGCCCCCACCGTCCCCATCACTAAATGTTATATTTATTAGCGTCGTTACTCGTGTTGATGCGTCGAGTTTTACGCAACTTAACGCACGTTTACGCCATACCTCTATTTATTAGCCATACGTTACCCCGTAGCCATCTAGCCACTACTCTTTAACGTTTCTATTCATTAAACTAGCCATAGACATAGCCATACTTGCGTATCTAGTTATTACATTAACCACGGATAGATTTTAACCGTAACTCGTTAGGATAGAGCGTGAGTGAGGGAGAGATTTGATATCCCCCCCCCCACACCACTACCTTTACCCTCCATCCAGCCCCATTCATTCCCACGCCACACCCAGTACCACTTACGCTAATACCCCGATTAGCTCCAGCATTAAAACCCCCGTATTATGATTTGTATTACGATCGTTGTTGTTATTGTTGTTGTAGTCGTATCGCCATTGTTGTTGTGTTGTTGTTAACGTGTTATTTATTGATTATTTGACATGTTATGTATTTATTGATTATTTATTCGACATGTTATGTATTTATTGATTATTTATTCGTCATGTTATGTATTTAATTGCTTTAATGGTGCCATGAGAAAACCATCTATAAGGCACCCGTGTATTTAAACGTCAACGCCCCTCTCAATATATTAAACACACACACATACACACACACATGCATACGCACACACCAATGATACATCTAACACCTCATTCAGTAGCTTTTCACTGAATATCGCATTAATACTGTTACTACTACTAATATGACTACTACTACTACTGCTACTACAACTACTACTACTACTACTACTACTACTACTACTACTACTACTACTACTACTACTACTACTGCTACTACAACTACTACTACTACTACTACTACTACTACTACTAATATGACTACTACTACTACTACTGCTACTACAACTACTACTACCATCACAATTACCATCACTACTACTACAACAGTTACTACCACTACTACTACTACTACTACTACTACTACTATTACTACTTCTACTGCTACTACTATTACTAATACTACTACTACTACTACTACTACTAATACAGCTACTACTACTACTACAGCTACTACTACTACTACTGCTACTTTTACTACTACTACTACTACTACTACTACTACTACTACTACTACTACTACTACTACTACTGCTACTACAACTACTACTACTACTACTACTACTACTACTACTAATATGACTACTACTACTACTACTGCTACTACAACTACTACTACCATCACAATTACCATCACTACTACTACAACAGTTACTACCACTACTACTACTACTACTACTACTACTACTACTACTACTATTACTACTTCTACTGCTACTACTATTACTACTTCTACTGCTACTACTATTACTAATACTACTACTACTACTACTACTACTACAGCTACTACTACTACTACTGCTACTTTTACTACTACTACTACTACTACTACTACTATTACTAATACTACTACTACTACTACTACTACTACTACTACTACTGCTGCTACTACTACTACTACTATTACCATCACTACTACTACAGTTACTACCACTACTACTACTATTACTACTACTGCTACTACCACCACATCATATTATTTAACTAAGTAATTGGATGAATTAGTCTCCCATTCATGTATCATGCTCAATCCTCTCTACAAGTACTGATTCTCTCAATGTGTACATAAGAATTAGTTTTGAAGAATGAATGTATTTATTTGTGAGAATGCTCAATATAGGACCCCATGTATACATACTTATGAAATTATTAATAAATGTTATCTATACATTAAAATGGCTGTGTTTTCATTACTTATAGAATGTTATCTTTAATTTAAAATATGTTGATGCTAATGATAATATATGTTATATATAAGTATGCAAACATTTATATTATTGCTGTTAAATAAGATTGTAATTAAATATAATAGTATAATAATAAATATTTAAAGAAATTATCTAATTTTAAGAAATCACAAATATAAATATCATTCGAATGTAATATATTATTAAGCTTGCTATCATAACTAACACCAGTAATAATGTATACATTAAAGTAAGTGACCATAATATTGTTTTATTGGTGTTAATTATAGAATCAGGATATGTTCTAAAGAACTCTAATTATTTAATTTTAACGAACTCCATAATCAGATAAGTCACTCATTATGTTTAGATAATATTGGGGATTGGCTTTTATTTATGAAATTAGAAGAATTATAAATCATACTTACAATACATTATATCATATAACTGCATTATTGATTGACTAATAAGTATAACTACATCATAGGAATTCATTACAGGAAATATTTATATTGTTACTATTTGTTACATGTATAACAACAATCAATATCACAACGTGACTAATTCAATAGGTTCACTATTAGTGTACATTAATAATGAGTCACCTATATTATGTTTGTGTTATGCACTGATTTGGTGCATCTACATGACTCATTTGACCTACACTTGTGTGTGTGTGTTTATTTATATCAACAATATCATAAAAACGTTTGTTAAATATCACTTGATATTATGACTACTATTATACTGAGTATAATATACTATTAGTAAACATAATATAATAAAACTCTGTAGTATTATAAGAAATATAATATCAACTGTAGAATGTATTTCTATTACAGCTGTAACTAGTGTAATGTTCTATAGATATAAACATTACTATTATTGTTTTATTTATAAATATTGTTTGAAAGGACATATATATAATTAAAATAGAAAGTTGTATTATGTTATGTACATGGTAATAAACAATGAATACCTCAGACAAAATAATTATTTAAAAAGGAAATGATAGAAATAGGAAAAATAATCAATATATATATATTGTCAGATAGTCAGAATATATTAGAAATGTTCATTAAATATTTCCACATATTAAATAAATTAAAATAATTAAATAAGATTGAATAGGTTATATTAGGAGATGGTAGAAGATCATTATAAGATTATAAATGTTTAAAGATAACCACTATTATAATAATGACCTAATGAGTATTAAACTTATTTGTGAGTTATAGACAACTATAACTATATTCTTGAACTTAAGAACTTCTTGAAGATAATATTATAATGTATATATATATATAGTGTAGTTTGTTTATTTAGAAATTATGTGAATATGTTTGTTTAATAATATCATGCATAACAATCTAGGAGTAAACTGTAATATATAGCCATAGCCAAGTATAATAGGTATATATTTTATTATCAGTTGTCTTTGTTCTGTAGATTTAGTTGTTCTCATATCCTATATCAAAATATAAAAGTGTATAGTTAGTATATAAAATATAATCTGTAGAATATATATATAATTTATTTCAGCAATCTTTTATAATATTAATATCATAATTATTATTTGAATAAAGATTGGTATAATACCATTATTTATTCATATCATATTGATAATAACATATGTTGTTATAATAACATATGTTGTATTGTTATAGGATAGATCATTATAACTATTTACATTATATAATAAATAATGTTTATTGTTTTATAACATGTGTATATATAATATATATATATATATATATGTGTGTGTATGTTTGCATGTAAAATCATCATTACTATAGATAAGGGGTAAGGTATCTAGTAGATAGTATCTACAGTATGGGTAAACCCATTACTATAGTAATAATAACACAGGCACGCGACTACAAAGGTGGTGTTAAGACGATTAAGGTGAGATAGCTGTTTTCTGGTGAGAGAATTATATAGCAGGGGTAGATAATGGGCTTATTATATATCTAGTATCGTCTATATAGGCATATATAGCAGAACGCGTCATTTCACAGAATACTGTATACCTATAGGTTCCACATTGTTTACTTTTATTAGTCCCGTGAGCCCCGGAAGTCAGCACCTTTAGGGAGTTATAGATCGTGTAGGGGTGGGGTTATAGAATATGTGGGAGGGGCTATATGCCATTGTAGGGGTGGGTAAATAGTTCATGTAGGGGTGAGGTACATAGAACATTGTAAGGGTATATTGCATTGTAGGGGTGGGGTATAATACCATAATGACGTGGTTACCTGCTGATGAAAGTGAATCAATCAATCATGTTATGTAAATAGACGGTGATAATACTAACTAGATTAATATCTATCAATATAGTAACAGCTAAGTGACAGGCTATAGCCTGTGTATATATCATAGTGACTCATAACTAGTGATGTATACGTGAGCTTAACTCACACCTATACATAGTAAAAGCTATAGCTTTATATCATCTACTTCATGGTATGGGTGCATAGAACTACAGAAAACGCTTTTCTCTCTAGCTATATGTGTGAATGTATCAGATAATAAATCAGACGTTTTTTCGCGGTAAATATCAAATTTGATTAATTTATGATATTACGGTTTATAGATATATTATAATAACCTATAATGTATTATATAACATTGTTCATTTTTTAATATGTACATAATACCGTATTCGAAAACAGAAATATTTAAAAAATGAATATGATTTATACGTTTAATTGTATGCATTTATCAAATCAACCTTACATATTAATATACAACCCATTTGCACATTTACAAATATTTATAAACAAAAGTGTATTGTTGTTAAAAATTAATCTTTAGATTCTTTCACTAATTATAATACTATATATAATACTATAGTATACTATAGTGATATATATATATATATATGATATATCATGAACTTGTATTTATATTGAAAGATATGTACATAATAATTCTATAAATAGATTGCTAGGAAACACATAGTTTTATATGAAAGTGTAAAATGTCAATATACAATATACAATATATGTATAGGTATTTATCTTTGTATTCAATGTATCTTTCCTAAATCATATAAGCAAATCCCTTTGATATAAGTATTGATATTATAATATACTCTATTCAATAATATTCGAGTTATAATTAAAATATGTTATTCTACTTCTATTTCACTTGTAATAATATTCCATTGTAGATAACACAATGAACACAATGCCTATCACAATAACCCATTGTTATCGAGGCCATTGTTAGCAACACGCAGTGACTATAGCAGAGACTATATGCTAAAGCATATGTTCGCGCACATGTGCTGCGCACATGCGTGAATCACATTGTGCGCATCAGACCGTTGTTCGCGTCGCTAAATCACATGATCAAGCAACCCCCATATGGGTACCCCTGCTGAGTACGGGTCCTACTAAAGGTCATACTATAGGTCATACCGTAAGTCGTACCCGATGACCTATATAGGAGCATATTAATCGTAGCAGAAGGTGTAATGTTTATTTAATTACGAGCCCCCCCCCCCCCTACACATCGATAGCCAGTGCTATCTAGTATTAGGAGTATACTGTATACAGTATATGTATAAGCGTATGTTATACACAAACATATGGATAGCGATATATCATATCTATCTATGGATGATGAATAGTTTGTATATCATATATTATAGATAGACTCATCTACCTATCTAGAGTAAATATACAATTATATATTCATGCATATATATATATGCATATATTCATGCATATATATATATATATATATGCATATATATATATATAGAATAAAAAATATCATTATTAGTAGGATATATATATAACTGGAATTTCTATATAACATTTTATATAATATAATAACGTATAATATATAAATATAATATAAGCTACGTATGGTTGTATTATGATGTTATAACATTATAATATTAATTTTACTATTATTTAAATATTATATATATATATATATACAATTATGTGTATAAGATAATGTTTTAATTGATATGGAATAACATGTTTAGTAATAACATAATAGAAAATATGTTGCGAAACATCCTTAGAGAAATATTTGATAATAGTATAACATGATTAGTAATATATAGGTCATTAATGTCAGGGTTAAATAGAATAACTAGCGTCATATCCTGTTCAACGCTAATTTATGAGAGAACAATATTTCGAAAACGAATTATTGTTGTGTGATATCAATTGAGTGAACCATTATCATTCAATACATATATAATTATTATTAGTAGTATTATAACAATATAGGTATTTTAAGTATACCTTATAAGGTATAAAGTATACTATGTGCTCCGTGTACACATTATAACTGTGTTAGGTTCCTATGTGTCCATGTTAACTTATATTTAAGGCACGAATATATGTATATATATATATATATATATATATATGACATATGTAGGAATTTATTTAAAGCATATATATATATATATATATATATATATATATATATGTATGTGTTTACATGCATACATGTATGACTATATATAATATGATTGTTCCGTATATAACTATAAATAAACTATACACATTAGTGAGCGTACTCGATATATCGTAAACAAGTTTGTTTACTTATCGTATAGTGGATATAGAGAAGGGTTCTTTTGTTCGAAACTCATTTTAAATTAAATTCACCTAATACTCATATATAATCTAGGGGACGCGAATTAACATGAAACCACTATATCACTAAGACATATATAATGATGACTTATTATAAATGAATCATCGTTAATGGTAGATTCATCGATTCATATTAATTGATTCACACTTATGTATATATTTACACGTATCCTATATATCTAAGGTGTGACTTATTTAGCAACTTTAGCGTGAATCCGAAAATAGTATATATATATATATATATATATATATATATATATATATATATATATATATGTATAGGGGAAAGTAACCGAATACGGACACTCTCGGTATCTCAGAAACCATAAATCCTACAAACAAAATGTTAATTGAATAAAATATTCATAATCCGTTTCATAATTATATAAATAGTCTAAAAAAGTATTTTTTATTTTTTAATTATTAAAAATATTGCTGATATATCAAATAAACTGATTTTTTTATTACGTTTTTAAATTTATGAAGAAAAAAAATCAATTGAATTTTTATGTTAGTTAACTTAAAACTTTCTCAATAATATACAAATGTATATATATATATATATATATATATATAAAATATAACACTATATTATCAAAAAATAAAGAATATTCTAAAAATTATATATATAATTTATATATTTATTATCAAATATTCATCAAGTTATAAGCATATATCTAGAAACCATATAAGTCCCTAATACGGACACTCTAGATGTCTTAATACAGACACCCTATAACCAATCAGCGCCCAGCATATTAACTATTCTGATTTTCATAAAAATCTCGTGCGTTATAATTAATACCACCAATAAAGCTAAATCTAACATTTTTATTATATAGATACTTAAATTGTATTATTAATTAAAAAATAATAAAAATAAATAAATAATTAAATAATAAAAATTGAATAAATTATTTATAAAATTAATTATAAATAATTTAATTGTAATTTTTCTGATTGGTTCATCAATAATATATAGTTTATCTAGTGGTATATATATATATATACCCTGTAGGTAACCATGTCCGAATACGGAAACCCCCGACGGGGGTCCCCAGTTATCTATGGAATTAAAAGATTAAATAACATTTTAAAATCACAATAATATCTATAATCATATAATATTAATATATTGTAATTTTTGAATAAAAATAATGAGTCATAAAATATTTAGACCATTCATTGTTAAATTTTCCGTATTAGGTTATAACCATAAAGTATACTTTCCCCTACAATTTTAGAAATAATGGAAGAAGGTTAGGATTAAAGTTAGAGTATAGTATATACTGTATACTATATATATACTTTGATAATATAATATCAAATATTTTTTTAATGACATTATTTTACAAAATCATTGGCCTAATATGCTATAATTATAATGGCGAAGAGAATGGTGTATCAGACGTGATGTAAGAATGGTAGCTATACAGTGAGGTGTAATACTATAATTATGTATATACGTATGCACATATGTGATGGACAGGATATGAAGTAGTGGTGTACTGATGATGCCGAGCTTTTGATGCCGAGCCGAGACTTTTGGTTTTTGATGCCGAGCCGAGACTTTCATTTTCGGAGAAAAAAACGAGCCCAAGCCGAGCCGAGACTTTGGCTAAACGAGCCGATACTCTAGTAAAACAATCCCAAGCCGAGATTAGATCTTACAAAACATAATCGAGCCAAAATTATGCTTTTTTGAAGTTACATTTTAAACATAATTTGTATATATTTATCCATATTTGTATTAATGTTTCCTATTTCATGTGATATCATATTAATTATATGTATAGATAGGTGGCTATTTTGTTTATAATATAATCATATGTTCGTATAGTATACGAATATTTTAAAAATTACAAAATATAATCGTAGTTATATAATTTAGATATGTTAATATTGTTGTATAAAAATCAAGATTTATGAAAAATATTAAATTTCTTTATATAAATATGTTATTATTTTTTAATTATATGTCATATATATCATAATATTTAATAACTAATAGCATATGACTAATATCTTAATTATTTTATTTCAATTTTAATCGCTATTTATCTTATCTTATTATTGTAACAACAATTCTTTTGATAACTAAATATTATTATTTATTTTAGTTTATTCACTTTTTAAATGATAATTAACAAAAGTTGTTTTATAATAACAAGGTAATATGAGATAACAAATAAAATGGTAATATATGCTCGTAATAACAAAAAATACTTTATAAATCATAAGCAAAATTGCCTTTATATAATTTTATAAATCAATGATTATTAATAATGTCTTGAATGATGATGTTGATACACGAGGTATTAAATCAATATCGAGCTAGTTCCACTCTATAGGTGCCGCCATACTAAATTATCAATTTATACTCAGATATTTTTTTCCTTATCTGATAGTTTGTATTGTATATTATTTATTGTGATGAAATTATTTTCGTTTGATATACAAAACAATGATTCTGGTAACTGACACTGCAACCATATTGAGCTTATGAAAACTGAGACTAACACTAAATAAGAATTAGTTAAATAGCATTAATAGCATTAATTAAATAGCAATGCATTTTATAGAGACTGAGACTGCATCGGTGCTTTAGGTAAACTATTCTGAGACTTAAACGATGCTATTATTATTTACATTGAGACTGCATCGATGCTTTAGGTATTGATACTGAGACTGCATCGATGATTTAGGTATTGAAACTGAGACTGCATCGATGCTTTGGGTATTGAGACTGATACTGCATCAACACTTTGGTTAACCGAGACTGAGACTGCAGTCTCAGTCTCAATACATCTCTGAGACTGCATCATAATTTAGAATTGAGCATCATTTGTATCCCTAGTATGAAGTATTGGTGTAAATGATGCGGAGATTTGTAATGCCCCTGCCGAGTATTTTGGTTATTGATGCCGAGACGAATCTTCAATTTTCGGAAGAAAAAACGATCCCGAGCCCAGTCGATACTCTAGCCAAACGAGGTCAATCTTACCCGAATTATAACCAAAAGAGCCGGATCCTATTTGAGACTCTAACCAAAAGAGCCGTATCCGAGTTGAGACTTTAGGTAACTGATAATGAGATTGCATAGATGTTTAGATGTGAGCATAATTTACATCACTAGTATGAAGTGTCTATCCTGTAGAGAAAGCGAAATATTTCTAAATATAGTCTATATATAACATGTATACATTATATCAAATCTAATTTAGAAATATTTCGCTTTCTCTACAGGATAGACACTTCATACTAGTGATATATAATATAGTACATATATGCATAGTATGCATTCTATAGTATATATCATACTATAGTATGATATATAGTATCTGCAGCTACTAATTAATGATAGTATCAGGGTGGTTTCATATATTTAGAATATAGGTACATGTAGTCGGACCGAGTAGTAGGTAGTAGCCTATATATATATATTATTATATACTACAGGTAGTCTATAGTATTTATCATATACAATAGTATACTATAGTATTCGATATAATGATGAAATATTAGTGACCGAGAGAATGGTTAGTTAAGTCATAATTCGTATACTACAAATAATAATACGAGATATATATATATATCTCGTAGTTATATATATATATATATATATATATATATATATATATATATATATATCTCGTAGTTATAACTAAAGAATCGTAACAGACCTATAGAACAAGTTCTAGAACTATAGTTATATAACATGTTATATGATGTAAACTCTCTATATATGTAATGCATTATAACAGTAATATATATATAGTACTATTATAATGCATTACATATATATAGAGAGTTTGCATCTATTTATATTAACTATAGTTAGATTAATGGTTAGTGACTGTTGGTTTCTTTTTATCCTAATATATATATATTGATGGAATTTGGAAGATTTTATATGGAATAAATGTGTTTAAAAAAATTGTAATAAAACAATTTAACATTCTATCAAACAAATTGTATTGCTTTTTCAAAAAGTAACTACATAAAATACAAAACCCAAGTCGTTAGCCAAATAAATGTAGTTATATAAATAGTATTAAGCATTACGGTAAAGTATTAATGCAGCCTGCTTTAAGCAGGAAAGGTATAATATGATGTATATATATATGATATATTATACATGTTTAACACATTGTTCTGATAAGTATTGAGTAAATAATTAAAAAGGAGATGTAGTATTATATTATCAGAATATTTAATTAATAACTATTTAATTAACTATATTTCATCAATTAAGCTCGTTTACTAATTAACGAACAATTTGTATTGAGAATTTAATGTAAAAAGTCAACCGCAAAAATATCATAGATTATATATATATATATATATATATTTCTTTACTCTCAAAAATATAGCGATAGATGTTGTATTAATTGATTGTTATTGTAATTATAATTATAATATAAAATCATATTATATATTCGCCTGTAAAATTGATAATTACATATTTTACAATCTACATGTTTGAACAGGCCTAAGAAGTCAACATAAATATATGCATGACATATATACGCATATATACACACACCTATATATATACACTTATATTTATACACTTATAGTTTATGTTTATAAACAATATTTATGTAGATAAGTATAACTAGGCTATCAAATATCGAGTGGACAATAACAAATAGACAATTCTGCTATCACGTGACCGATATACAATACAATGACACGCCTACATTATAGGACATCTAATGTATGGGGTATATATCTAATACCGTGGGGTATACAGGAATACCGGTTAACCTGGCTTAACTATAGGACTATAGTATACTATATATATATATATACATATAGGTATCATTATATTCATTAACATGGCATAATACATAGGGTATACAATGTATACTATACATATCTGCATATTGTTATACCACTATAGTGTATTTAATAGATATTATTTTGGTATAATCCTTTTATACCATCCAGGAACTTAGATGAAGTTTTCACTTAAGACCATACATGGCTCTAATGTCCCTTCGAAGCAGCTCTCGTGTTAATGCATCTATGGTTTTAACGACAGCCGATCATCTATTTATAAACACATGCCTGAATACACATACGTGGTACACATAAGAGGGTATACCCTACACACATAACTGTAGTGGAGGGAAGGGTATTATGGCTGATATTTGTATTACCTTACAAGAAACAAAATATATCATACTAATATTGGATATTATGATCCAATAAGTTGTATATACAATTAAAATATGTTGTTCTAAATAATGGCTATCAACATTTACTCATTTAATTTGTTGTATTCAAATCATTTGATTTTTATTAAAAAGCAAATTTTCCGTATAAATAGAGATAAAATAGACTATAGTGCGGGTATTATGGTCGATAGTTCCGAAATAGCCACTAGGATCGCGCACTAAAATCAATAATTAATATTGATATAAATAAAAAATGATGTACACTATCATTCTTAGAATTCAATTATCTACATTTTTCATATATATCATTTTTTGATAACTATAATGGTTCTTGAAATATCGTTATCGGCCACAATACCCGCATCGTCCACAATACCCTTCTCTCCACTACAGCATATACGTATACACCGTATATAGCTGAATATACTATACAAATATTGAATATAGGTGTCGAATTTGATCGTTTATTAAGTATTATTATTGATAGGTTAATAATGATTAATAATAGTGTGTGTGGTTAGATTCTATTGAGTATAATACTATAGAATACTATTCATATGAAATGCTGAGTCCGCATAAATCAGACCTATATACAACTCTACATAACGCCTATATTGATGTTCATTGTGTATCTGTACGGTTAGAGGACATAGATGTCGTATACGATCGATTTCAGCTAGCAATATACACATGATTTATCAATAATCAAGCACTATATCGCTTGTATATAGAGTTAGTATTGTATATCGTTGTATAAATATGCTATAAGAGTATAATATATGTACACATATTGTATATTGTTATACAATGGTATACCTATATGTATGCATGCATTAATAGATGTATACCATCGTCCAGTATTAACCGAGGCTACGTAGACGCGAAGTAGGGGAAAGTAACCGAATACGGACAGTGCCCGAATACGGACATTCTCGGTAACTCGGAAACCATAAACCCTTCAAAAAAATGTTTAATGAATAACATATTCATAATTATATATATAGTCTAAAACAGTATTTTTTATTTCTTAATTAATCAAAATATTGCTGATATATCCAATAAACTGATTTTTTTATTACGATTTTAAATTTATGAAAACAAATTTCTAAATGTATCGATATAAAATATAACACTATATTATTAAAAAATAAAGTAATCTAAAATGATATATATAATTTCTATATTTGTTATTAAATATTCATTAAGTTATAAGAATATATCTATAGGTCATATAAGTCCCTAATACGGACACTCTAGATGTCTTAATACGGACACCCTATAACCAATCAGCGCGCAGCGTATTAATTATTCTGATTTTCATAAAAATCGCGTGCGTTATAATATTAATACCACCAAAAAGATAAATCTAAAATTGTTATTATGTATTATTATTTAGATACTTAAATTGTATTATTAATTAAAAAAATAATCAATAATATATTGTTTATCTAGTGGTATATAAGGTGTCTGTATTATAACATAGGGTGTCCAAATTCGGACATAGGTACCGAATACGGACACCCCCGTTATCTACGGAATTAAAATATTAAATAAAATGTTAAAATCACAATAATATCCATAATCATATAATATTAATATATTGTAATTTTGAATAAAAATAATGATTCATAAAATGGTATGCACATTTATTGTTAAAGTGTCGTATTATGTTACTTTCACCTACTAAAAGTATAGCGAATAAAAATCAATACAATTATATCGGGATTAAAGATAAATAAATTAGTAAGATTGCATTAAAGTGCAAATAGATTAGATTACTGTTGATAATACAGGAGACGATTTAGGCTACGATAGTAGGGGACGTAACGGGGTATACCCCGTATAGTGGCCAAGGTGCACCACCACTATATATAGTGGCCGATAACGGAGTAGTGGTCGTTTTAATTAACGCTTAAATAGTGCTAAATAGGATAATAAGTTACATATGCAATATTTAGATAATCAAAAGTCTATAATATAAATTTCATTTTTTTTAAATATTAATTAATTACTCTAATTTATTATGTAATAATTGTTGGTCAAATTTTAACAAAAACATGATTATATATATGTATACTTATTTATATGTATGAGTGTTTGTGTATATAATTAAATCATTGAATCAAATAAGGAGCGTATGCATCATACATATTGTTTTAATTGTAATTTAATATTACATAATTAAAAAAATATATATCAAAACATTACGAGACACCTATTGCATATTCTGATACTAGCGGCCACTACACCTGACTTGCCTTATTTTTATGCTTTTTTATGCCTTTTTAATGCCTAATAAATCGTTAATATTATTAATTAATATATAATAATAAAATCATATTATTCTAGACCTATATGATTAATAGAAAATTCAACAAATAATAAGATATTAAAATTCAGTATTTATTGATATATTAAAATTATTCTGATGCATATAAATTAACGACCATTACTCGGTTCTCTCCCCTAATATAATAATTAAATACGTTTTGCACTAAATAAAATAATTTAATATGCATATTAAATTGTTTAGTATCTTATCTAGATGGTTAGTATTTTATAATTAAATATAAATAATTATAACATACTATAGTATAAGCATCAGATGATGTATGTGTTGAATTGAAAATACATACTTGCATGTACAATGTACATTGTACATATATGATTAATGTATGATACACGCGTGTATGTATACAGCTATAGCTACTAATGAACTAGTGTGGTAAATAATGTCCACATCTAACACATTAAGCATCGATGAAGTCTAGGTCTATGTTACCTAAAGTCTCAAATCGGCTCTGCTCGTTTGGTTAGAGTCTAAGCTCGGCTCGGCTCGGGCTCGTTTTTTTTCCGAAAATGAAAGTCTAGGCTCGGCATCAATAACCAAAAGTCTCGGCTCGGCATAATGTACATTACTTGTAGCTACATAGGCATTTGTATGTAATATACCGATCAACATGATACTCTATATGATCATCATTATAAATAGGCATACCTATACACTATATAGTGTATACTATACAGTATATATGACTTAAGACTACATATTAAGTATATATAGATAGAAATACACATATTGCATCTAATATCTATACCACTAATATATATATATATATATATGTATGTGTTTGTGTGTGTGTGGGTGTGTATGTGTTATATGTGTAATGTACGATTATAAAGAATTATCATAGTATTAAAGTATATATGTATTATAAATCAAATACTATAGTATTTATATTCTAGAGATAACTTGAATATAAAGCTTCATTTCTTGGGGTCACACTTGTGAATAAACTTGTGAAGCGAGTAAGCTCATTGACCCCTGAATTAGTATGTAAATAAGTAAGCTTGACGAGGTTATAACAGTAAGATAAACATACAGGAGACATCATGGTAACATCGCATACTACAGGCTACATCACGTATAGGATATATCCTATAGGATCCTATATATATATATATATAAATATATCATAATCATATATATATATCAAATATATCATAATCATACTTTTACTTTTGCATTCGAACTGACCAGACGTGTTTTAATTCATACAAATGTAGCATAACAATTTCTATTCATACACAATTATTTGATTTCTATAGAATTTATCAATAATATTCTGCACATTATATATAATATATTAAATATATTTAAATCCTATACACTACACATATTGTGTTTCGTATAGTGTACACTGTGTATAGTGTGCACTATACAAGATCGTACACTACGTTCTACGTTCCTGGAGATATCCCCTAGGACTTCATGCACGGGTAGCTGGACTACCCTTTTTCACTGAGGTTATGTAACTACTCACGTGTTCTATTCGCTGCCCTCATTGTCCTTAATCTCTCGAGGTACTGGTCCTGTACTGAAGAATCGGTCGCATATCCGTAGAATCTACCCGCACGAAGAGTTTCCACCATACCGGAGAATCTATCATATACGTGGAGTCGACTTCATTTCACTGCTTACTACATTATTATATAATACCTATATATATTACGTTACTCGAGTTCATCTATTAGCTAGCAAGTGTATATATAATGGCAGTTGTATGTCATTATTGCAATGAACCTGCTTCTAGCTCTGACCTACCATGTAGCTCATGTAAATCATTCTACCACCATGTATGCCTCTTCCCAGCATCAATTATATCCAAATCTTGGACTCATATCAATAGTCCCCCTCCATCATATGCCCTTGCCATTTTTTTCTTCCCCTAATTTCACATTTACATGTCCCTCTTGCCTCCTAAACAACTCATCAAATACATCTACTACATTCTCCTCTCCTCTAGTTACCCCTACTCCTATACATCGTAATAATCCCCCCATCCGACCTCCTATACCTGCCCAATTAAGAATTCCCAAACTTATGGAACTTAAAACTTTCCCCCCATCCTTCATAACCGCTAATATCCCATCACCTTTCCCTTATCATAAATCGTATGCATCTGCTATTATATCATCTTCCTCTCCTATCCCTATTAAAGCTCCTATCGTCCACCATGTACCTCCTAATTCTACCACACCCTATACTCTTCATATACCTCGTAAACGTAAACTAAATAATATCATTCGTAACAATTCACTTGTCATTTAAAGACCTCTGATATGAATACTGAATTCATTTCATCAATCCTTATACATATGCTACTGCCTAAAATATCTATTTCTATAGTCAAATTTAAACATAACAATGCAATCATCCAATTCTATAGTAAATCATTGTGTGACATGTTTTTCAGTAGATTTAGATCTACTAAATTTAATCCCCGATTCTCACACCTATATATACGAAATTCCCTACCTTATAAAACCCGTTTATTAGGTAAAATCCTTTATCATGCATATATATTAAAACTAACCCCTATACATACTAAACCCATATTTAATACATATACAAAGTCATTTGAATTACGACTTATATATAATTATATTGACTGGTCTCTTCCACCTATTACCATACCTCCAACTCTCCTTATTCACTGGGAATCTTCCTACCTTAAATTTAAATCTTCCGTTCCCTCATTTAGTAATCTCTCCATTAATACTAATTCAGACCCCACACCTAATAATCCTTCTGAAAATTCCAACTCCCCTTATATTCCTGTAATATCAACTCCATCTATTGATTTAAATAATTCCACCATCACAAATGTCCCAGTTGTTGATTCACTAAAATATAATCATATATCTACACCCTCTCTAACTAAATCTGCATGACTATCTGAACACATTGCCCTAATAAATATTCGTTCTCTTCATTCCAATGCCTCACTCTTATTACCATTCCTTAAAAAGTGCAATTTCAGTATTATTGCTTTAACGGAAACATGGATCTCTCAAGATGATTCCGACATATTTGCCCTATTTCACAATTTTGGTTATACATTAATCTTATCGCCACGATTATCAGGTCGTGGTGGTGGGGTTGGCTTCCTCGTAAAAACTTCTCTACCTTTATCATGTATATCCATATCCCATAACTTCTCCTACTCTGACTGCTTAACCATATCATTCACCCAAAAACACAAATCTATATCCATTACTGTCATTTATAGACCGCCAACACCAGAATTCGCTTCCTTTCTAAGTGAGTTTAACGATCTTGCTACTGATCTCATTAGTTCACCCACATACCACCCTATTATACTTGGTGATTTCAACTATCATTTTAATGCTACCTCAAATCCACATATTATGTTCACTAATTTAACACATTCATTATCCCTATCACAACATGTCAATTTCCCAACTCATATAAATGGCAATATTATTGATCTTGTATTCTCCAGTTCTCTCCATTCTGAACTCGTGGTGAGTAATATTTCTAGGCTTGATCTACTTTCCGATCACTTCCTTATCTCATTCAAAACTAACTTTACTATCACTCTTAATCAGAAAACACGTATTACATACAGACCCATTAAGAAAATTAATTCCATGATATTCTTAGCTGACTTACATTCTGCTTTAGGTGACTACTGTTATTCTCCAGTTGTATTAAATTCCATACTATCCCATCTTCTCGATAAACATGCGCCTTCAAAAACTATATCAGTAACTCTACATCCTGATACCCCATGGTTTACTTCCCACCTCATGTCCTTGAAACGATCACTTCGTAAATCTGAAAGAACATACATATCCTTGAGATCTTCATCTTCTAGAGCTTCATTCATTGAGCAACGTAAGATCTACAAGTTAGCAATTTCCTATGCCAAATCTAGCTATTACACTCAGGTTATAAATGATCTTGCTTCTGATAACCGACGACTTTTCAGACTAGCTAATAAGTTGTTATCTCCCCCAAAACCAGCATTACTACCAACTATAATTAACATTTCTCCATTACAATTAAGCTGTCTTTTCTCCAAAACATTTTCTAATAAGATTGACTCCATCATAATAAAGATCAATAACCATACCCTTACTGCCAATTATCCTTCAATCATAGTTACCCCACCTATATCTGTTTTCTTAAGTTTTTTTCGTCCGCCACATATATCTCTCATATCTAAACTACTAAATGCATCCTCTTCGATATCTCCCTCCGATCCTGTTCCACTATCTATTTTTAAACTTTACTCCGATTATCTATGTCCAACTATCTGTAACATCATCTCATATTCCCTAAATTCCGGTACTGTCCCTTCAATTTTTAAACAAGCAATAATCACTCCCATTCTTAAAAAAACCTTCACTCGATCCTGATTCACTTCTCAATTATCGCCCAATTTCTCAGCTACCTTTGGTGAGTAAAATTTTGGAAATAGTTGTCTCTCGTCAACTAATCTCATATTTAACCGCCAATAATCTCCATATTCCTCAACAAAGTGGCTTTCGCCGAGGACACTCCACAGAAACAGCACTACTAAACGTAATTGATGTAATCACTTCTACCCTTAATACTAAAAACTGCTGTCAACTAGTAATGCTAGACATATCCAGTGCTTTCGATACGCTTGATCACAAAATTCTACTGTCCCGTCTACACCTGCTTGGAGTTAGAGACCTTGCCCTCTCATGGTTTACTTCATATCTATTTGACCGTAGTAGCAGTGTAAAAATATATAATTCTTTTTCTTCCCCTTCTCCTATGAAATATGGTGTTCCCCAGGGATCAGTACTCGGTCCTTCACTTTTCTCAATTTATTTATACCCATTACCATCCATAATATCTAAATATCCAAATATATATTACCATCTTTATGCAGATGACATACAACTATATATGTTTCTTCCAACTAATTCATCACCAGGTCTCAATAATCAACTCTCTATTTGTGCTAATGACATTAAAGAATGGCTTATTTCTAATAATCTTCTCCTTAATACTTCCAAAACTACATTGTTGAATCTTTCTCCATCACCAACTTACTTCCCTCCTTTTCTTATTGATAATATTGTAATATCTCCTTCTCCTACTGCATCTAACTTAGGTGTACTTTTTGATTCTACACTTTCCTTCATTCCTCATATTACTGCCATCACTAAATCTGCAAATTATTATCTATTTAGAATTAGAAAAATACGAAAATCAATTACTGTATCTCTTACTAAAACTCTAGTTAATTCCCTTGTACTCTCACGCATAGATTACTGTTCCTCAACCCTTATAAATATTCCATTATCATCTATCTCTCCCTTAAATCGAGTTATTCGTTCATCAATCCGTACAACATATAACCTACGTATTCGAGATCATTCCTCTACTTCCTCATACCAACACATATCTCCATGGTTCACATTTAACAAACGCTCTGCTTATCGCATATTATCTATTGTTCATTCCTCAATATACTCTTCAAATTGCCCTTCATATATTTCTGCTTCTCTAGTACAAAGAGCTCCCCTTCCATCACTTAGAAACCATGCATCTCACCTTCTATCTACCCCTATTCTACGTCCCTCAAAAATGAATACTCGGGCACTGAGTTATATTGGTCCTAAGCTATGGAATTCACTCCCGCCCTATATTAGATCCATAAAATCGCATAAAACATTCATGAAATATATACAACAATTGATCTCAGGTGGCAACCTGAAATATTAATATTGTTTGTCATTATTATTTTATTAATTAATTTCCATACGGCTTATTCTATTTTATTGTATTATTATTATTGGTATTTATTGTTTACCTACTTGTATTATTTGTATTCTATTATATACACCTTTGAGAAATCATTTATGATTTATTTAAGTGTCTAAATAAACATTCAATCAATCAATATAGTATATCTTCTTAATACACACTGAAATGTAGGTATGCTATAGCATAGTATATATGTATACATATGTATACATAGACTATTTTATTTTTAGGCCTATCATTATGTTGACACAAATAATATATATATATATTTATATATTTATATTATTTACCTACTCTATATTATATATAGTATATGTATATATTCGAATTGTAAATAAATGTATTGTTTGATAAAAGATAATAAATAAACATTTACGAATAATAAACAAACAAAGAAAATATAAATAGAAATTAGAATTATATTAGTAATACAATTTATTAAATACATCTAATGTACATTATAATTTAATATTCAACTTATTTTACAATATAAATATTTAACATTTCCAATATTTATTTATATCATAGTGGTTAAATATGAATGTTCTAAAATTTGCTGGATATGATAAAACGAACGAGTGGAACTTTAGCATAAAGGATATTCTAGAAAGTGGTTAGTTGAATATATGGGTGTGGTTGTGTACATATATGTATATATTATATATATATATATATATATATATATATATATATATATATATATATATATATATGTGTGTGTGTGTGTGTGTGTGTGTTGTATTCATGTGTATGCGTAAATATATGTATGTACATGTGAAGTAATTTCAGCATTGTACATATTCTACCATCCAATCTTATTTTCTTATATTCATTTTAAAGGAGTACTTTTAAATATAAGAGAAAGTAACCTAATACTGACATTTTAACAATAAATGGTGTATAGAACAATTAATGGTCAAATAAATTGTGTTTGTATTTATTAAATATAAAAAATATTTCTAGATTAATATATGTACAAACAATATATATTGACGAATTTATACGAATTTATACAATACTCCAATATTTTAAATATAATTAATTTTCCACCTAAAACAATATTGATTTTGTATACTATAATATCTACAGATTTAATCAACAAATGTATTATATTTAAAGAGCTACTAATCTTGAATATTTTACATACCTACTCCTCTACAAGTATATTACATGTATGTTATTAGAAATGAGCTATATTTATAGACTTAGCCAATACTAAACTCTATCTATAACCTAGTATTCAAATTGTATAGGCAATAATTATTATTATAATTATTTTATATTTTATTATGATTGTAGATTTTTTCAAAATGTACGTAAATAAATTAAGATAAGTACATTAAATATAATATCTATATAATATATATTAAATTATTCATTGGATAACAACTTAACGTTACCTCTATATTATATAACATTTGTGTAAACGTAATCAGTATACTATAGTGTAAATACCTCCATTAACCGAGGTTATAGGAAGTATTGATAGTATACATACTATATATGTCCTATATGATGTGCTAGTATATCTATATATACTAAACTAATATATATATTACTGCTACACACATTTCTAAACTAATTCTTAGTTAACGTATACGTTAATCTATAGGTTATTAGGTTATATATATAGGACATTCTGATAACTGTTATTTACTAAATAGGTGCATTCAAGTGAAATATGAATCCAATACTTACACGACATACAATGTACATTGTACGTCGTACATTGTACATAGTACGTTATACGCTGGTGTGATTTGAAAATACAATTGCTATATTATATTATATATATATATATATATATATATAAATAATTGGGAAACTCGACATCCTTAAATTGGCCAATTTTATATATCACATCATTTTAATAATTTTACTTACCTACACATTTTAAACTTAAATTATTTTTGGATACAACCATAATTTTTCTTAAACTTCAAACACATATATGTGATATACAGAATATATATATTATGTTCAAGTAATAATTAGTTTGAACTTTTTATTCTATAATTTATCTTATGCTTGCAATACATGTTTTAATTTTCAAAATCATGTAGGTAGCCTATTCTATGTTTGTGTATAATTGTTCACTATAGTAGTATTCCCTAAATAATTAATAGGATATCCTATATTTAATATATGATAGGGGAGGGAAGGGGTTAGTAGCCGAGAACGGAGTAGTGGCCGTTTTAAGTAACGCTTAAATGGTGCTTGATAGGATAAAAAGTTCTATATACAATATTTAGATAATCAAAATATCTATAATATATAGTACATTTTTTTTGATATAATTAATTAATTACTCTAATTTATTACATAATCATTTTTTGTCAAATTTTGAGAAAAACATGATTATATATATGTATGCTTATTTATATGTAAGAGTATGTGCATATATAATTAAATTATTGAATCAAATAAGGTGTTTATGCATTATAAATATAATTATTTAATATTACATAATTAACAAAATATAAATCTAATACATTACGAGACACCTATCGCAATTTCTGGTACTAGCGGCCACTACTACGGCCTTGCCTTATTTTAGTGCTTTTTGTAATGCCTAATCAAACGTTTATATTATTAGGTTATACACTTTATATATAAAAGTGAAATCACAGTATTCTAGAACTATATGATTTCTAGTTAATTCAAAAAAAGAAGAGCCTAAAAATTCAGTATTTATCGATATATTAGAAATCTTCTGAGGCATATTAATAATCGGCCACTACTCCCTTCCCTCCCCTGTGTATAATATAGTATGTATATAATGCATTTATTAGCATACATTATTGAATATTATAGTTATTTAACTCAATATTTATTTTAATATATATGTATAACATATGAATATCTATAGGTAGATATTCCTAGATATTACTATTAAATCTATAAATAATATATGTTATCGATTTTATAAAATGTTATTAATATCAACATTGTTAAAATTTAAAATATTAATAAGATATATTGAATATTTTTCAAAATTAAATACAATTAAATAGAATTGTGATTATTATGTGTTCATATAACCAAAACAATATCCACTATAGTTATATTAGATTATAATTTTCTTTTATTAAAAAAGTTCCCTTACATTATCGGGAACACGTGATGTTAACAAGCATCCGATCGCATAGTTTCGTTAAACCACAAAATGGCTGCTTTAAAAGCCAACCAAACCTAACAAACTATACGATCGGATGATTGTTCACATGATACCATTATTGTAACTAGCTCTAGATATTACGATATAGCGTATATATCA
The DNA here is from genome assembly GCA_964019155.1 of Osedax fenrisi. Lineage (NCBI taxonomy): Eukaryota > Metazoa > Annelida > Polychaeta > Sabellida > Siboglinidae > Osedax > Osedax fenrisi. Next base: position 66,977,084 of record OZ025244.1, read on the forward strand.
TACGTCATACGTATATGTCATAAATGACGTAGGCGTACATATTTGTGTACATCTTTTAAAAAACAATAAATATATCTTAAAGCAAGTTTATTTGAAATGTATATTCTTTTAATTATAATTTTTGAAATTAATATCTTCTATAACTAAGTAAAAGAATTATAATGTATTTTATTATAGAAAATAAAATACATATCTTTTCAAGATAAATGTCATTAACATGTATAGTTATACATTTCTAACAGTATATAAAATATCTCCTATAAACAATTCTTATATTAAAATTAATCATATTATTTAAATGTTATCATATCTCATAGGAAATAACCTATTTATTAAATATATGTAAATATGTTGAATACATTATATAATATGTGTATCATTAAAGTTATTATTCATTAAAACCTTCTAATTATTGTGTTTATTTTAATCTATATTGTAGTATCTATAGTTATATTATAATACGTGTAAACTAACTATTTAACTAAGCTAACTAATTAATACTACTAATAATACTAATTAATATTACCTATTTACAAATGTGTAATGGTAATTGTATTATTTAATCATACATTAAATGTATTATTATTAAAATAAGATGACAAAACGTGGCAGTGGAATATTGACTAAATATATATGTCTCTTTAATATAATAGTTAATACATTTAAGTATGTAGATATCCCACTACCAGTAATTCCGCAAATAATGTCCTGAAATATTTGCTAGAAAGTGAATTTCTATCAAGTTGTCGCGGATACCCCCTTTAAAGTTACTATATTCCGGAAATTTGCCTGAAAGTAAGAGGGTAACCCACTAAAATGATAGTTAAATTGCTAGAAAATCACTTTCTAGCAAACATTTCTGGACATTATTTCCGGAAATACTGGCTATGGAATACCCCCTTTATATGGTAATTAGTTGAAAGAACTATCTTAGACATATATGTCTAAAACTATAGGATTAAATAATATAAATAATAAATCTAATATAAATATAATATAAATCATTATAAATATATGTACTCCTATGTATTCCTTTGCACCTATAACTATTCCTATATATTATATTATAATCATACTATTGAAGTCATATAGTATTCATATACTGTATATGTAGAACCTACAATATATGTCTACTTCGATTTATTCCTGTGTAGGTATTCCTAACTATTCCAATATAGTATATTATAATGATACTATCGAAGTAGCCTAGTGTCTTCGAGCAGACTATACCAATAGTCTGCTCGAAGACAATCGGTATACCGATAGAGTTATATGACGGCGGTGTTAATGTAAATATAATGAACTCAATCATCGGCCGACAGTGATCGAAAACACAATATCTCCATGGCCGCCGCCCCCCAGCGGCGAACAATAGCGTTACGTAAACATAATTACGTTAGAACTCCGACACGGCTATGTAAACTATAGCTCGGTTGGCTATAACTACGAAGCGATGGCGGTCGTCCGATTCCGAGAAACTCGTTGTCCGACGCCCGCTAATTCGTTACGTAACCGCGCGCGTAACCACGCCCCCTTACGTAACCGCGCGCGTAACCACGCCCCCTTACGTAACGCTAGCCACCTCCACATCCGGTAACGTTATACGTGTCCTCGAACCGGTTGCAGTGTATCCAGTGTATTAATGTGTGTGCGTGTGAGTGTGTGATTCTCTCTCGCCTGCCCCCCCACCCCCTGCTGAACCGATTATATCAACTTGACCGTGGTATTATCGCTACTACGATACCATAACTACTATAGCTAGACATTGTTGTATATTCGCGACCGTTTCTCTGTTAATGTCATTATTTTCCACGTTAAACTAATTAGTTTATATATATAATATTAATATTCCCAGTGGAATCGAACGCTCGACAATATACGACAACATGGATCATATAATTAAAGTTATAAAGGATTAAATCTATATTTTTAAAAGAATAATTTAATAAATATGCAATGATATATACTTGGAATAATTTAAAGAACCGAGAAAATAGAATTATCTACAGAGGGATATCAATAGAAGGCCAAAGTACCACATCAGGATAACCCTAACTAACTAAGAGCACTTCTACGATAATCACGTGATATTCAGTAGCATTAACTTGCGGTGGTAATCGTTCCACCCCGGACAGAATATACACACGTGACGCTTAATACGACATCGGTTTCCATAGCAACCGTATTTCTGTTACTACTTTACGATGACGTGATTAACTAGGCCGCATTCTCGTTTTATCTCGCGTGTTCACGTGTTCCATTAGTTGTGCAATCGTATTCCGTGTTCCTCACGTTTCAACGTAGCGAACGGATCGAACATCGTATAGTTATCGTATAATAGAGTATATTAGGGTATAATAGTGTATAGTAGGGTATAGTTGAGTTGTATTTAGAGTAGAGTTAGGAAATCCTAGTGTGGACTACAATTGGGGAGATTCGTAATTATACATATCGAGGGTGACATGTTCACATCTGCAAGTGAAGAACGCATCGAAACCTAGCCTAGAGAAAGGGGCGTGTTTACCGCGATATTAGCCGAGACTATGACGAACTCTAGATAGAGTGACAGGTCGAGATGAACTCCGGTCGAGTTAAGACGGCCAGGTCGCGGAGGAGACCTCACTACGAAGATCAACCGGACGAGGTTCAGTTCGTCGAGATACCCGACTCCCTCATCCATAGCGAGGAGGATTCCGATGTCGGTATGTTCTGTGTAGCTTAACTGTAGCTTATATGAATGAATGAATGACATCAGTTTATAGACACGTGTCTAAAGAGTATCATTGAAAGCTATAAGTAGCTTTATTAAATAGATACCTCCATAGTATATGAATATAATAGCTTTAGGACAGTAATACAATAACAATTAGACTTGCAAGTACACATGTACTATATTCAATATATTAATAGTCGATGTAATATATAAAAAAAATAATATATATATAACATCGTTCATCAATCCTTATAACATATAACCTACGTATTCGAGATAATTCCTTTACTCCCTCATACCAACACTTACCTCCATGTTTCCCATTTAACAAACGCTCTGCTTATCGCATACTATCTATTGTTCATTCCTCAATATACTTTTCGAAATACCCCTCCTATATTTCTGCTTATCTGTAGAGTATTATAGTACAAATATCTTCCCTTCCATATCTTAGAAACCATGCATTTCATCTTCTATCTACCCCTATTCTCTACCACTCAAAAATTAATACTCGGGCACTGAGTTATATTGGTCCAAAACTATGGAATTCACTCCCACCCTATAGTAGATCCATAAAATCGCATAAAATATTCATATATGCATATATATATATATATATATATATATATATATATATATATATATATATATATATATCTATATATATAGTTTTATTTATATATTAAGTATATATAATGTATATATAATATTATTATATAATTATAAATATATCAAGAATACAAGTATATAATTGATATACTATTTATAAATCATTATTATATGGGCCATCTAAAAAGTTCACAATAATTATTTTAACATTTGATTGCAACTATATCGGTATCAACTGTACAATACATTGTAACAATATTTGAATTGTACGGCGTACAGTGTATGACGTACAGTGTACACTGTACGACGTACACTAAGGGTAGTCATAATGAGGGTAAATTTAACGAATTTTGGTAAAACTCCGTTTGTAAGGAGAGTACTATGTCGTTATGTATTAATAACATTTTTAGGTCATTTGGATGACATTTAATACACTCTACGTCATATTTAATTACATGTACTGGTTTGGTGATCCATTACCATTAGTGGTGAGCTATCGCTAACAACATAGGTTTCAAGTGGCAACCCATTACCGTGTTGTGAAATACACTCTTACCGTTCGGTTTAATTACTCATTAGGTTATAGCCTATTATCGCGATGTCAAATATAAATATGGGTATGATTCATACTAGGTATATATTCATACTAGGATTCTACCTACGTATTCATTACTAATGACATACGATCGGTGACACGTGACATTGGAGTTTTTCAGTTTCAATCCATGCATAGTTGTACTAATCAGATCTTACTATATATCTCTTACTGTATTCTATCCTACTAATAATATTGAATGTATTATAAATGGATTTATATCCAATACATAAGATGGTATCTAATCCCAGTTTTTAAATATGTATATATATATAACTTGTATAATATAAGTGTATAGATAATGGGTGGTATAAATTTAAACATATCGGTAATGTAATACTATTATTCTAGTAGATTGTTTTTCCGGTAACATATTCCTTTATTATTCGTAATTATCGTTATATTACTTTTCTATAGAACTATAACTATATAACTATTTCTTTTCCACAAAACTATAGTTTAAATTCATGTAGTATGTAGTACCTACTATAATGTACTACCTAATAGGTACTACCTAATATGTAGTACTTATTAGGTCTTACCAACGTAGTCACTATATATAGCGAGCTATATCCTAACTATATTGCAACAACCCTCATAATATATATATATATATATATGTCCCAAATGCATTACATTTATTTATCTTTTATCCACGGAAATGCTAAGATAGGACACATGTACTTAGTTGTAGTGTATGCATACACCATATATCATCATCAATATTATCGTAATGTATGATGTAAATAATTAATAATTGTTATGTAGGGGAAAGTCTCCGATTACCGACCCCTAAATGATTATTTGTAATAACTTATTCAATATTAAATATATTTATTTGAAATTTTGTAAATAGGGTAATATTATGGCAATGAATAACATGGATATTTTAAATTTTTGATATAATTATATTTACAAGAATAAACAGGGGGGTCGGTAATCGGATACATGTTCCTAATACTGACCCCCTTCTCCTATTACCGACCCCCTAAAATAATTGTGGTATAAATAATTGTAGTATTATAATATCCAATCAACATAGTAGATATTCATAAATATAATTAATTATAACATGCACGTAATTATTTTTTATTGAATTTATGTTTTAATAGTAATATTAAATTCAAATTTAAACTTTATAGTAATTATATTAAAATAGTGTATATTATTATTTAATATTTATTTATTAATCAATATGTATATAATCGAATGAAACCATGAATCCTTAATCTATATCAATGATACAAAAATAACTTATGACATATTTTAAAGTAAAATACTGATCTATTTAGATTGGATATTATAAATAACATGGGGTTGGTATTAGGGTAATTTAGGGGGTCGGTATCAGGAAAAGCATATGGGTTGCTATAATTAAGATATTTTGGTTAATAGTTATTCAAATTGAATTGTTTTTATAATAACTATAAACATGTTATTGAGCTACAATATTATGAGCAGTATTACGTTTTCTTTTAATTAATAAAGTATTTACAATGATTTAAAAAAAGTTATTATTCAAATATTTAAAAAGTAAAAACAGAATATTAAATGTTATCAAATAACAATTGTAGGATTGAATATTTTATAAAACAATATACTTATTCATATTTATCATTAAATTGCTAACAGTTCATGTATATATAATTTTTTGATATCTCTTATAGTTACTGAGATACGAGAGGGAGTCGGTATTAGGAGGGGGTCGGTAATCGGGGAAATTCCCCTATATACATTCCACTTGTATTATATATATATATATATATATATATATGAATTATATAATGATATCATTATCTATATTCATATGAACTACTAATATGGCTAATATATTACTATATTATACTATTACTTATTACTATCTCTTATATAATCATGCCCTCGATGTTACCTCTAATAGTGAAAAGTATATTATCATCATTATATATATAAACCGATATCATATATAATAATATATATATAATTATTATCTAAATGCCATTAATAGTATAACTAGTTTATAAAAATATGTTATGTTAAACTAATTTAATTAAAAATAAAGTTTAAACTGTATTATTAACTGTTATGTTGAAATGTATAATTTATAGTTTTAAATGAAGATAATATTCACATATGAGCCGAAGAATTCGAATGAGTTATCTACAAACTTATTATATACTTATTTGTATAATATAAATAGCCAAATTAAGATCGATATTTATATATTTTTTTTAAGGATTATTTTCCGAAACAATTCTTATCTTATGATATGTAATGTAAATATCATATAATGTGAATACCTCACAATTTAACATAAATAACATACCTATGTATATATATATACTATTTCTGTATATATATATATATATATATATATATATATATATATATATATATAGAAAGATTATAATTACTGGCCTGAACTTAAGTTGTCAGTTGTATATATATATATATATATAATACTATATTTCGATAATAAGCGTTACGTCCTATTGTTATTTAAGCCGTTATTAATAGAATTAAGTGTAGACATAATGATAATATAAGTACAGTTACAACTATAAATAAATACGTACTTTATATATATATATGTGTGTGTGTGTGTGTGTGTGTGTGTTTATTTGTATTCTGCACTATTAATACAGCCTATATGATGCGAATAGATATATAGGTGCGAAGCGGGCATGCCTAACAGGTACAATTTACACGCTAATTATCCTATAGGCTGTATTATATATATGCTTACCATATATGGATGGTAATAATCGTCGTACATTTCATAATACTTCGTCGACACCCCGTTAAGGTTGTCGTCTAATCTACGACGATAAAAACGTCACAAACCGCGATTGTATTTACCGTGTAAACACGCGTATAGTTAAGTGTATACACATAAGTTATAAATAACGTTAACCCTGCCCGCTAGGGGAATGTTCGGACGGTCGGGAAGGTTGTACGCGTACGGACGTCGGCCGGGTCACTCAGTCGAACTTCATGCACGGCTGTAGCCCTACGCTACGTAACGAGACTATAGCTAAGGAACTCGACTGGAAGATTAGGCATTACAATTATTCCACGTTAGTCCTTCCCCTCCTCTCTCTATCTCTCTCCCTCTCTCCTCTCTATCCCTCTCCTCGCTCTCTTTCCCTCCTCTCTCTCTATATATCTCTATTTGTATCTCTCTATGTCTCTATATCTCTATATATCTATTTATCTATCTAATAGATATAGATAGACACATCCACTATCCATATGGTCAATCTATTTATATATAATGAACTATATTACTTAACGATTTTATTGTTATATTAACAATAACATACACTGTTAAGTGGGTAAATAATAACAATAGAGGAACGGGTATACATATTCATATGTACGCTCTCCTTATATAATGTTAGCTTGATGACTAAAACCACTATATTTAGTATATAGTATACATTACATACTATTTCACTATTGTTCATCATAACTAAAGAAAACCTTCACCATATGATCGAAACTCCTAGGGTTAAACACAAATAAACAATTCCCGACCTTCCACCAGATACGTTATATTCAACTTTCGATGATTATTTCGGTCATAATCTCATAAGTAGGCTTCCTAATTCCTAATTCCTCCTCGGCAATCTCACACCACATCCTTCTTTAATAATCCCATATAGGGAAACCCCCCAACTTTCCAACTCACTCACTTCATTTATTTTCAGTCTCTTCCATATCAGATATAGGCACACTCCTTAACATAATTAAAAGTTCATCACCTATTGACCATATTTCTTTTTACATTCTACACGAAATATCTGACTCCCTCAATATCCAGATTAATAATATATGTTATGAATCCCTTGAATCCAGTACATTTATAACATCTTACAAATATTCACTTATTAAACCTATCCTTAAGAAACCAAACCTTAACCCTCAGAGCCTCGACAATCACTACACAATATCAAACATGTCAATATTCTATAAAACCTTCGAACGATTCGTTGCGAAACAACTAACTTTTTATTTAATATCACACAAAATCCCTCACATCTTCCAAAGCACATATCTTCCTTCCAAATCAACAGAAACCGCCTGTGCGAGAATATCCATCGATATTCTCACTGATCTTATTAATAAAAATGGCATAATCCTCGCAATACTTGACCTCTCCTACGCGTTCGATACTATTGATAATTCACTACTCAAATATCGCTTTACATCTATATGAATACCGATACCGCACGCAGATATCGACATATGTCTATATTATTTCATAACAAACAGAACTTCCTCATTTTAACTCACTCTTAACCTTTCATCTTCCCGTCTTGTAACACACTGTGTTCCACAAGGGTCGGTCCTTGGACCAATACTATTTAACAATTACATAATTCCTATTTTCATCATTATCTCGAATTATCTTATTAGCTTTCATACTTATGATGTATTATTCATGTGCTCCTGGTATACTTTCCTCTACTATTACAATACTTATAAACTGGCTCTCTTAAACGTCCTTGTCATCAATCTAATTAAACTCGAGTTTATCTTCCTTAACATCCCACTCCGATGTAAAACTTTACCACCACCTCCAATAAATATTAACGGAAATCAAATCAAGTACTCAATCCTTGTCAAACATATTTGTTTTATTGTACAGTGCTTATAGTTTTATCGACAACTGTCCAACATAACAAAACTACTATCGACTACACTCACTACTCATCATTCGTCACTCACTATAACTATCCACAGCTACTAGTATATATTCTGACAACATCCTACTTCTATGATGAGCTAATGCAATGTGATCCTTTAAAACTCCCACTAATTATATATTTATAAACTCCAAATTCTTCAAAATTATATAGCTATAGCTATAGGTGTATATTTAACATAATAAAATACTCCCACACTTATATATCTACATTCCTAGCTAAAATCAGATGGCTACCTGTACGGCGTACAGTGAACTCCATATACTCGTCTATAAAACTCTACTACTGGCTCATAAAGCAATCCACCATGACTACCAAGTTACCTTCTTAAACTTAAATTATCAACTGTTACCACTATAGTGGTAATAGTGTATACACGCTCCACCAATATATATTATTACACCAAATATATAGTAGAAACATATGTTTCTACTTCAACTAAACATCATATATACATTTAATTAACACTCGCGCCTGCCCGGGTAATATCCTTCCCATATATGTATATATGTAGTATACTGGAACAATCTCCCTACATACATCCGTACTACACTATCAACTCCAAACTTCAAGAAACTACTCAAAACTCATTTATTTAATCTGCAACATTAACTTCTATATATTCAGTAATACTTGAAGACTTACAGTGAAACACTGATTCAAAACTATATAAATTAGATATTGTGTTTATAAATTATAGAAATTAAATAATAACATTTAGGCAACTTACATAGAAAAGGATTACTAGGTTACTTACCTATATTCGTAGACAGTTCACTTTGTAGACATATTTCCTAATTGTATCATTGTACAATATCTATGTTATGAGGTACACTCTAGTAGATAGATATGTCTCTATATACTTGAATTATTATGTAGAACATTCAAAGTTAATTGAATAAAGTTCTGTTAACTGTATTGAACCTATAAACCACTAGGATGTATGGGTATATTTAAATATTTATATAATATTTATATAAATTATTAATACAAAACCAAAATATACGGTAAAATCAAGAATCATCATTTAAGAGATTTGGATATTTTAAATCAATATAATTTAGATATAGCAATTGTGTACATTACAGACACTTCATGCAAATTCAGCATTCGCAGTAATATTAACATTAACATCAACAGTTATAGTAACACCTATATATAGAACACCTATAGGTTCATAGTTCACGTTATATAATAATAACAACACTGTTACAGGCAGAATCTTGAAGACCTCGAGAGTGTCGCGCCCGATCAGAGCTGCATGTCACGAAGTTAGTATCTGACGTATGTGTGGGGGTGTGGGATGTGTGGAAAGAGTGTGGGTGGATGTGGGATGTATGGAAAGAGGGTATGTGGGAGTGGGTGGGTGGGTGGGTGCGGGTATGTGTTCGTAAATGTATACATAAATATTGCTTCCATATGGAATCTATTTTAGTGGTATATATGTATATATATATAACATTTATATTCACATTATAATATATAATATATCTGAAATTAGTTATAAACTATAAAGTGTTGCGAAGTTCATGTAATTTGAAGAGCTCGATCACAACAGATAATTGTTAGTTTAACCTATCGAATCGAGTTTATTTACTTCACTGAACTTAATAACTGTATTAACATTATGATTATATATAAACGTATTACTCACCTTTTCTCGTGACTAGTTCGTCACAGTAAGACTGAATCAACTATAGTTGATAGGTTGTGAGTAGGGGCGATGGAACGATGATGTGTATGTAGGGGGGACTAACCAATCAAAATAAATGTTGTAGTAAAAGTGGGGGGACCTATACATAGGAGGTCCCCATATATTGTTAAGTGGGTGGGGGGAATATACCCGTCCCCCCTGCTTCAGCGCCCCTAGTGGTGAGCTGTGAGCATAACTCTATCCGGCAATATATGATTAGGCTCATGCGAGAATATCATCCAGCATACCAGTGTAGTCGACCTCTCTTTCTTTTACATTATACTAAGCCTTGCAGCAACATATTTACAAAGTATATTATAGGTCGATATGTTCAAACCACCCTAGATTAATATTCTTTGTGGCGCATAAAAAATGTTATAATACCATACATTTATATATGTGTATTGAGGGGTTAAGTAACATTTAATAATAAATATGAAATACAAAATCAGCATCGGAGTCAATCGTCTATGGACGTAAATAAATCATATCGTATAGTAATATCATATAAACCTACTATCGCATCAATCACACACACACACACTCACACACATACACACACACTCACACACACATACGTTGTACTTCGTATACGAATACACACGTACGTATATTAAAGTGTACTGGTGATTATGACTCACAGTTAGTCGCACGTGATCTCTATCGGTGACTCATTCTACCGTCCTCCGTCGTCGATATCAAATCCCCTCCCTAGAAATTAGCATATCTATAGATACGTCACGCGAGCCGTTGACGGACGGCCGGCCGCGTTTAAATAGTCGGTTACTACGGACGCAAACTTTCTCATTGTTATTATAATTATAATCGTTAATGTCTATATATCTAAAGATTAACCCGCGTGTCGAAACCCCTCTAGGATACCCGCACCCCCCGCCTCCATTACGTGTACGACAGCCACCCCGATACGCATGCGTCGGGTTCATTTCTATATCGATAACGGAAGCGTGTATGACTACAGCTATATATCCGTACTATTCACATACGTACCCGTGTGCCACAGGGACTGTAGGGGTATACTGTGGTGTAGGAGTTAACTAGTGCTTAACTTATGGGTTTAATCAGAGTAACAGGTGTTTTTGAAGAATTCGCATTTGCATTCCTTGTACTCCACACAAACACGCGTAGGAAACGTCTCTATCGTTATTTACGGAGCGAACACAAGTGGTCTAGCCCCGCGAGTCAGGAAGAAGTTTCAGTTACGAGCCATTCTCCGTATTTTGTATGTATAACGAAAGTACTACGGCCTAGTTAATTAATACTTTGGACTACTTTACGGACCGTCTCGTCTATTCGGATCGTTGCGGTACACACACACACACACGTATACACTTTTTCTATGCGTTGTATACGGTTACCTCTACAATTGGATTAGAAACTCGGATTAACCACTGCTACTACGCATACCCGTACACCGTACTACCGCCAGTGGTGTGACTCATCGCGCGCACAATGAGTTACGTAACACTCGATAGAGAACAACAACCGCCGCTAGCAGTTGATGACGTAACCGGCCCGGAATGTCAGCACCGTTAGAACATCGGCCCACTTATCACCACCGATAGCTGCCGCCACCGGCGGTGGCCCACCGCTCCTCGTGTTTAGCCGTTGATGTTACCTCATTAGTGTATTTATATCACGTGATTTGTTTAGCGTTGAAAGCTGGTCAGATGGTTAGGTGGTCAATATATGCTAGTGATGTAAATTATGCTCAAATCTAAAACATGATGCAGTCTCAGTCTCAGTTACCTAAAGTCTCAACTCGGCTCGGGCTCGTTTGGCTAGAGTATCGGCTCGGGCTCGTTTTATTTCCGAAAATGAAAGTCTCGACTCGGAATCATTTACATCACTGGTCAGACTACAGTTGTTGTATTGCAATACATGGTACCATGGCACCAATTGACTGTCATGCATGTTCATCTGACCAACTTTCATCAGCTACACAAATCACACTATTATGTACATGTTAGCTATGATATTACTGCGGTTATAGTCCGTTGCTGTAGGTAGAACCTACTCGTTACGTAGGTATCAGTAGCAGTAGGTATATACATACTTATAAACCTACTTATATACCTACCATCAGTAGTACTTGTATATCAGTGTGTTTAAAATGTATCTAAATGTTATGATATGTATGCTATTTTTAAAAATAGAATGGAATATATCACGGTTATCGGTATAGTGAATTACTATTTAAGTAGGTCATTAAACTATGTTAAGTCGGTAACTTTAAGTACACGTGTAGTAGGTAACTTTAAGTACACGTGTAGTAGATAACTGTAAGTACACGTGTACTCTGCTAGTAATGGTCGGTGTTTATTCAAATAACTGTTAGTGTTCCACTTATTCGAATACAGCGTTTATTTATTATTTAGTAGATATCGTATTATTTAAATATTATATATTGTATATATATGCTAAGTAATTAATTTATAAAATATCATATGTACGTATATATGTGTGGGGGATTATTTGTAGGTTTACTTCAGAAATCATATACATTTATATAACCCACATGGATTCCACTTACGATGTACTTCATGTATACTAATATTTAGAGGCAATATTGACCTAGTCACATGTACATTGTACAGTATCTGCAGTGCATATGATTAGAATAACTCGTAACCATGACAACACTGCCACCACGTGACCACGCCCCCCCCCCCCTTCCACGTGATAGTTACCGCCAACAAGTCGCTGCGAGAAGAGCAGTGCAGTATCCTGGTACAGAACATCACCGTCCTTAAGGAGGACATCGCAGCCCAACATAACACCACCAACTTCTATCTGAACGATCCTCAAGGTTAACCAGCCCAGCAAACAGTAATAGCATCATACTAGCAACATAACAGCATATTGAATAGCCTCAAATGTGTACATTGTGATATTATGTTGCTATTATGCTGCCATTAAATGTGTATTATGCTACTATTAATTTGTCATGATATTATGCTGATGTTATGTTTCTATTTAAAGTATATTATGATATTATTATGCAGCTGTTAATTTTAAAAGTACATGATGCTGCTATTATGATGCTATTCTAATAATAAGAGCGCCGCCATTGGTCCACCTTAACATGCCACTTAACTTGCGTATAATTCGTATAACTTATATCATGGCCTCCTTTAGCTCCTTTAGCTAAAGGAGGCCATGCTTATATATAAGTTCTATAGAATATGAATATATACAAATGTACTATAAAAGTTATATATTATACAATTTATTTTAATTTCCAAAATTATTGAAATACGCATTGGAATAACTAGTTCTAAACAATATCAAATTAAAAAAAACGTAATTATATATATATATAAATATATAATTTATAAAAATATACTAGTTTAATATTATAATATATGTTTAAATACGAATAAAAGGTTTTGAAGACGTTCTACTACTGAGAAGGGGTGATGATTTCAATTTAACAGTTGACTTTAATAGGCCATACAATAAGACAGAGGATAAGATACACTTTGTTGTGGAAATAGGTTAGTCGGCTAAACATCTTTACTAGATAAATTAATTCTCAATAATACTGAATCATAAAAGTTCAACATAAATATATTGATTAAATAACCACTTTATCTACTTGATATTTGTATAATTCCTATAAGTCTTAAATTGAACTGGATTTATCATATCATTGTAAACAAAAGTTTGGATATATCTATAGATATGGAAAAAATAAATATATTACACTGTAATACTATTTTTTAAATGATATATTTTTTAATATATTTACAATTATATTATATTTGTCTCGAAGCTAGGTTAAATCATTAAGAAGCCTATAGGTTATAGTTAACTATAGTTAATATAGTATATAATCTATAAACCTTTAATTATAGACGGCTAGAATATAAAAAGTAGCCTATAGGCTTTACAAATATTCATATTGGAACTTAATTATTAAATAATGTTTATATATCACCTAATAATTAAATATTAATTTTTTAATAATCCCAACGTATTATGTTAACGTACGACGTACACAAATTTACATTTGTTATCTAAAAATAGAGCTTGCCATACTGCTAATCATATATATGTATAACATTTTTTTCTATCTGCAATATTTAAAAAGTTATTTGCATTCTCCACAACTACCCCCTGTACACAATACCCTTCTTTTCCTATTAGAAGTTTTTTTATTTATCTCCTTTATATGAATATTAAATATTATATATTATTAGTAATTATTTAATATATTATATATATAACCTTAACATTTATCCCGTGATCGGTTTGTCGTAGGGGTATTTGAATCGCGGCAATTACACATTTCTCACGAGAAGATCACCGATATCACTTTTTTATTATATATATATATAATATATGTTTTCTACAAATTATCATAAAAAGTAAAAAAAAATATTTTTGTTTATACCTTTTTGAAAAATATAGATTTTTCTCAAAAAATATAGTAAAATAGTAATAGTAAAAGTTGTATAAATATTATATTTTTATACATTAAATTTATTTTTTTTTAATTTTACCTTTTATATTATTTAGACATACAAATAAATTGTAAAAAAAATGTTATTCATATATTTTAGTTTTAAAAAAATCCTAGAAATCTCGTTAATTTATAGGAAAAAAATTTAACAATTTTTTATTTTCTATAATTATCATAGTTATGCTATTAAATTATCACATTTTTGCTATATTATATTAAAATTTAATAATACAACAACATTATTAGTATGTTAAAAGTCATTTTTTAAATTTCGAATTCTCTTCATGTTAAACTTCTAGGAATTAACGCGAGCCCTGGGATGGTCATAATTTAATAAACAATCCCAGCTAACAGCAAGAGCAGCATAATAGTAGCATAACAGCATATGTTATAGACTCAAATGTTTACATTGTGCTATTATGCTGCCATTATGCTGCTATTAAATGTCTATTATGTTGCTATTAATTTGTCATGCTATTATGCTGCTGTTATGTGCTATTATGCTGCCAATATGCTAATATTATGCTACTATTAATTGTAAAAGTATATTATGCTGTTATTATGCTGCTATTAATAATAATAATAATAATAATAATAGCCTATTATAAGTTCCAACTACTCTTTAAATGCTTTAAAAAAACGTCAAAAATATATAAATATAAAATCCGATTATTTCCTATACTAATTACTATATAGCCTATAGGCTATATAGGAGTCGCTGTCTTTCACTATTTATTTTGAAATTTATTTTATATTATTTAAATTAAATTTTAATTCTAAAATGAAAATTAGAAACAAATCTAAAATAACTGAATTTTACGAAGCAGAATATGTGAAATTAAATATATTGTCTGCTTATATACAAGTAACTAGACATTATTATTCTATTTATGAATCAACTAACGTACCTTTATTACATATAATATTATATTAAATTATTTAATAAATAACCCTAGTAACTATGATAGTTGGCAAAAAAACCTTTTTTTGACTCCACATTTTTTGGTTTTTTCATAGTTTTTATTTTTTTTTTGGATCAACCGATAAATTCGATTTCCGTCTATCGTAAAGTTAACTTGACTGTATTGTATTTTAGCATATATGATTACATTTACGATCGGTGGACATCTGTACATATAAAGTAATTATTAGTATACTGTAATTATTACAGTAATACAATACAATAAAGTGAACTTTACGATCGACGGTCATATATGACCGTCGAATATATTTTTTTGTTTTTTCAATTATATTTTTGGTTTTTTCATGTCTAACAATATATATAATTTATATTAGTAAAATGAATTTTGATAATCATAAATAATAAAGTAGTCAATTAAACCATAATATATTAAATATATAGTTTTTTTAAATAATAATAATAATATTTAGTAGAAGAATTGTAATATTTTTTTTCTGTTAAATTACAATGATATTTATATTATGTTTACTTCTAAAAGGCTTCAAAAGTTATATAAATATTTTGGGTTTTTGTTGCCAATCGAATTATAATAATATATTTTATTTCTAATACAATAATTAATTATTATTTATTTAATCTTATTATATTTTGTAAAATAGGTTCATTATAATATACATAATATTTATATATAATAGAATAACTATATAATTTATATTTAAAAATACCAACAAACTAATGTTAATAAAAACCAAAACACTAATCTCAATAATTAAATTAATTTACTACTTGCACAGATTTTACTAAGCAAATTTATAACACTATCTATATATGCAATATAATTAATAAATATAGTATACTAGCAGTTGTATCGAATCACCTAAATAGATTTATGTTCGCACGGTTTCCATACAACAATATTTATATAGCTCAATTAAATTACATGCAATATAAATTAGCTTTTACTTGCCACATAAATATTTATAGCATGTAAAACCTACATATCCTATTGATTTGTTATATATTACCATTTAACACTTAGTTTTTATCATATAAATACTAATGTAAACATATTATTTTACATTTTAAAAGTATATAGTTTGATATGAATTTACATTATAGTTCCTAAAATTAACCCGACTTATGTGTTTTGTATACAAAATTGAATTACACGATTTCTCGTGTGTTATATATTTCCTTAGAAAAATCTTTACTACTTAGATAAAAACTACAAGTATAAACAAAATATACTCCAATAACTCTTTAAAATTTAATTATGAATTAAATGTAATACATTGTATATAATATTATATTATATTATATTATTATATTATATATTATATTATATATTATAAATATAATAAAAAATATTATTATAATATATTACATTTAATTTATATTTAGTCAAAAACCTCAAAAAAAATGATAAAGTAAGCTTAATTAACTATTTATTTAATAATATTGAAGTTTTAAAATGAATAATTAATTAAAGTGTATATAATTATTATAATAATATAATAGAATATATCATATATTTAATAATGCTATTTAATTTATATTTTGGCAAATAAACCAAAAAACTCTTAAAAAAAACATTTAAAAAAACCAAAAACCTCACAATGCCAACTATGAATATAACATTATAACACTTTAAAACCAAATTTGCTTCAAACACTGTTTGAATGAAACACTATTTTGAAACAGTAGATTAAAATTTAATATTTGAATAAGATTAATATAATCATGATTATTTATCACTGCAGTGTAATAATGTAATACATAATCATTTGTAAATGTAAATTTCATAATGTTTACATACTCATTATGATAATAAGTCATTTTTAATAATTATATAAACAGTATTTGGACTTCTTCTTTATTCCAATATTTAATTAATTACTAATTATTAATATTTAATACCTTAAAAACATGTATTCAGTCAAACAATAATTTAAATATTACGATAATATTTATCAATAACTTGAAAAAGTACATTAGAAAAAAGTTTACGTATACCGATTCATATATATATATATATATATATATGGTTATGTTATATACTCGCTTGTATTAACTGCCATATAAATATTTATCAGGTTCGTGTCCGAAAGTTTCCAAAGGCACGTCGACGTCGATAGATATTCGCGAAGGTTTTTATCGCGACGCGTAAAGCCTATAATTACAACCTACCGAGTTCCACTCCTCGCGCAGGTTTAAAACACGACCGATGGTCGGCGAAGTGCGGCAGCGACGGCTCCAAGCAACGCCGTACCGTCCAGTTCTCGCAGGAGGTGCTGAAACCGCCTCGAGGCAGTAGCCGGTCGAGTAAGTCGGACCGGTCGAGAACCCCGCCGGAGAGACGCCAGAAAGACGAGTGGGATGCGTCGCCTAGTGTTCTAGCTAAAATTAACGTTAGTTCATCGTAGGTGGTGGTAGTGTCGTTTTGATGGTGTATTTTGGGGGAATTCCCCCCACTATTATTTTTTTAATCCCGCTTTTAAATCAGTTCCCACTAAAAAATCATATATTTTCATAATCGATTATATTATATTTCTATTTATTTAGTATGAATCAGTAGGAGATGTATTTTATTCAATAGTTTTTCTATATAATTTTTTACATACATATTTTTGAAATTTACAACTCCTTAACTAAGTCACTGAAGAGTATATATTTCGCCTAGTTTTTACGGCAAACTTAACGTTCGTTCATCATAGCTATGATTGTGCTATAACCTAGGTTGTGGTGATAAGGTAGCCACTGGTTACTAACCGTGGATCTCGTGCAAAATGGTTTTATGGGAATCATTGTTGATTTCGAGCGAGGTGTACATTTTACTATTTATAAATAAATATTTACTATACTAATAGTGTTAAATTACTATACCATATTCACATTTCGCACACGATCGCTGGTAATCGATGATGTCACAGATATGTAATACGTGTGATGTATGTGTGCACTGGTATTATGTAATATTTGGTGTATAATCTTCATCGGTATGCATATAACGGTATGTATATGTTGTGTGTACTCTAGTTCTTAAATATATATATATATATATATATATATATATATATATATATATATATATATATATATATATATATATATATATATATATATATATATTATATATATATTAATTAATTTAAAATACAATTTTATTTTGGTCCTTTTATCCCATCTAGGAACTTAGATGAAGTATTTTTAACTTATAACCATATGGCTCTAATGTCCCTTCGAAGCCATTCACATATTAAGGCATCCATGGTTTTAACGAGAGCCGATCATTTATTTATACTCAATTATATAAGATCACTTCTAAATATTATTTTAATATTTTATTGGTCCGGACGAACCTCGAACCCGCGCCCTACTGCTCGTGCGTCTAACGCCTTAGCCAACCGAGCCACGCAGCCAGTTTGATAATACACAGCTAACTACTAACTTAACATCTACTAACCCACCCCCTACAGGATCAGGTGCGTGATGACAGCGTAGAGGAACAGATCGACCTGTCTCACACCGAGGTGTTCACTATACGCATACCTTCTCACGCGGTAGTCGGCAACTGGAGACTCTACGTCGATATCTTCCAGCGTTAGTCCTCGCCCTCGAGCATAGAGCTAGAGAGAAAGTTCTCTCTAGTTTTTATAGAAAGTTTAGAAAGTTTCTCTCTAGCTCTATGCCCTCAAGATACGCTAACATCTCATTCTTATCATCATCGTATAGTCTATATAATCAAAGATTATATATGTATATTTAGTGATATTTTAATAGTTTGGTAGACTCTACTATGAGTACTTAATTGATAGACAATTTAAAAAATAGAACCAACGCTGAAATTATATATTGTAATTCTTTATTATAATCTGTTTAATAAATTATTAATTATTATTAATAATATATTAATAGATTTTTAAAATAATCATTAATAAATTATGTACACAAAATTTGTACACAAATATTTTTACCAAATATTTTTAATTTAAAAAATACGGTATTAATAGAAAATTTAGAATTGCATAAAAATCTATTTGGTAGACATACAAAATTAAATATACATCCGTATATTATTTATTGATATTGTATTATTATTTAAATTTTAAAAAATAATAGTATTATTTATATGAGTCATATTTTAAATATAATTATGTAATATATAAGATCATCATATATTCATAATATAATAATATATTAAGAATATTTTATACCGAAATTGATAAATTATTGCTCTAACCAATTGTTAAACACAAAATTGTCGACAAAATATTTGTATCTGCCTATTGGATATTATTATGCAATTAATGATTACCATATATATATTTATGTCTAGATAAATTCTGCTTTTACATCCCTAATATTGTTATTATCATTAATATTATAAATAAATTTATATTATTTCTAGGATATGAAAATAAAATCAAAAGAATAGAATTCCCGTCTGCTCTGTGCATCCTCTTCAACCCGTGGAACGAAGGTTTAATAGTTGTTAGAGTACGGTGTAATAGGTATCGTTAAGCCTGTTAGTCTATCACACGACAGTATGCGCCCTATAGGGGTACTGATGGGGTACCAGTGATGGGGCATACACTATGTTTGGGGTGTAATAATAACTCCGCGTATACGCATTCTTATCGTGTAATATGTATTTCCTTCGCGT